>PVIW01001222.1:0-325203 GCA_004026585.1 Noctilio leporinus
AGATGGTTGGGGGGTATGCAGAAAGAGGCAAGAGTCCCAGAATTCCGCCTCATACCTCAAGGCTGCTTGGACAGGGAAAGGGAGTCAGGGACCGACTAACATACCGACGGAGAGGTGGGGGCAGCGGAGGAAGGGGGGCCCCCAGGGAAGGAAGCCGATAATGGGGACGTTAATGGGGGCCAACAAAAGCCGGCAGAGGGGGGAGAGCAGAGAGGAGTCTCCAAGTTTCCCCTGGCTCTAAGACCATCATCCTCCTGGTCCCCTCCCTCTCCCCCTCCCACTGCGAGCGCCCCCCGCCCCACCCCGCCCCCAGCCCCAGCCTTACGTGCCAGATGACAAAGAAGATGAGGGAGGCGCACAGCACCAGGGTGAGCATGTAGCAGAACGCAGCGAAGGTGAACGCCATGGTCCCCGCGCCAGGCGGCAGCCCGGGGGGCGCCAGCGCGGGGCCCGGGCGCAAGGGGACGCCCCCCCCACCGCCCTGGCCCGCACTTAGGGCCGGCCGGGCATGGCCCAAAGGGCTCCGACGTGGGTTGGGGAGACGCTGGCGGTGTGGCCGGGACCGGGGCCGCGGGCCGGTGGGCTCGGGCGGCGTGTCCACTGCCGACTGCCCGGGCCCCGATCGCTCATCCTGCGATCCCTCGCCCGCCCGTGGATCCTTCGCTCTAGCCCGCGAAGCCGGTGGGGCGGAGCCTGGGGCGGGACGCCTTGCCAGCGGCCTGGGGCGGGGCTGGGTCTCCGTGAGCCCCACCGCCTGCCCGACCCGGCCTAGGTGCCACCTCGCCCCACCCCTTCCCAACCTCAGAGACACGTAGGCACGTCCACCTCTCCACCCTCCCATCGTGTCACGCAACGAACCCACCACAGCCGCAATCACACTAGGTCCACTTGGCCCAGCCGCGCACACACACGACCCTGCTCTCACGGAGGGGCCTAGGAGGTCTTCAGTGCGGAGCGCCTGTCCCTGTCCGAGGGGGCAGGAACAGCTGGCTTGAGCCCTGAGGCTGAGCGGGGGTAAAGCAAAGTATGTGGGCCAGGCGCACTGAGGCGCAGCGTCGGGGGCCCCGGCGGCTCCCCAGCTCCACATCCGGGGTGCCTGCGTGGATGCTGGTGTTCACCAGGAGCTCGCGATGGCCGGCAGCAGCCTGCCTCCTTCCCGGCCAGAACCGCTCTGGGGCCCACAGGGACCGACCACAGAGGCATGAGCTTCAGGAAGTGGGTCAAGGGCTTTCGAAAGCAACCTTAGGGTGCAGCCCACCAAACTCAGGGCTCCAGTTCCAACCCCCACCCCAAGGCAGCTCCCACCACAGACCACAATCAACCACAACTTCCTTGCAAAAACCCGCGGCTCACCCGAGGGCCAGTGGAAATTTATTTTTTTGTCCTGTTTTTTTTTCTCCCCCAAGTGGCTTTTCCTTGCAAAATGCCTGACATGACACCAGAGGGGAACCTGGGAGTGGGTGGGGCACCCCAAGGGGCAACCCAGGGACTTAAATACAAGCTGGAAGGCGGGGCACAGGAGGGGCAGGCAAGAGACAGCACAAGGGACATGGCTTCTCAAGTAGAGACCAAAGGTTTGGTTTTTTGCAGGAAGAAGCTGTGCAGAGGGCCAGGGGCTAGGATCCTGGGTGGGAGGGGCTGAGCAGAGAGGCCCCCATCCTGGGGTTGCATCGTACTCCCCAGAGCAGCAGCAGCCACAGGGATGAGGGTCTGCCCTGGCTGGCTCCAGGGAAGGGAGAGAGGAAGCCAGGCGTGCTGCCTCAGGGAGAGGGAGGTGCTGGCAGCGTGAGGGTTAAGACTGGTGCCCGGCCTCTGGCACAGCGTGCCTTCCACCTCCGCCTGCCTTTAGGGACAAAGGGGCATGGTGGGCAGGCAGCAATGGGCCTGGCTCTGGTAGGGCAGGGGGCGGCAGGAGCAGGCTCCCTCTGGGCACAAGACACAGGCCCAGCTCGGCTGCTGCCCACCTGTCCTAGCTGTGCTCAGACCCCACTGCAGCTGGACGGCTGGAGCTGTGAGTGTGGTTAGGGTGGGAGGAAGCAGGGAGGGGGGGAAGGGGGGGTTGTAGGGCTTCTGTGGCCCCCATGCCCGTCCTGAGGTCTGGCCCAGGGCCCTGGATCCCCTGGTCCCATTCCTGGCCCTGGGTGCTGACTTCAGCTAGAGGCAGTAGAGGCCCGGGAGGCCCTCAGCTCTTGGGGAAGGGGAGGGGTGGAGAAAAAAGGAAGAAGGCTTAGGAGAGAAACCCACTGCAGCATACATGGGGGCAGGGGGAGGGAGCCAGACAGAGGAGCCCTCACCCCAAAGAAAGGTGTATGGTGGGGTATCTTTAAAGTTACCTAGAGGCAGCAGCAGAGCAAGCCCCACCCCTCCTCAGCCACAGGTCCTGGGTGTCCTCCCTTGCGGGCCCTGGCAGACCAAGGCTCAGGGCGGCAGCAGGCAGATGGGCCAGAGGGAGGTGGGGAGCCCAGGGCATCCCAAAGCCACAGACTCAAATGCCCCAGGAGAGGGAGGCACCTCCTGCCCCCTCCAGGGGCATCATCTGGAGAAGGTGCCCCCTCCTGTCCCACCCCATGTGCCCTCCTAGCAACAGCCTCCACCAGCTGGCTTCACAGGGGTGCTGTCGATCTTGAGGTTGGGCCGCTCACCCCCTGAGGCGGCCCCAGGCCCCATCCGCTTTTTGATTTCAGCAGCCATGGTCATGAATGCCTGCTCCACATTGGTGGCATTCTTGGCACTTGTCTCCAGGAAGGGGATGCCCAGAGAGTCTGCAAACTCCTGACAAGGGTAAAGGAGAGAAGGCTGGGGTGTGGGTGTGGCAGTCCACCCCCACCCCGTCCCCAAGGCCGGCCCTGCCCGCTCACCTTGGCTGTGGTGTTATCTACCACTTTCTTGGTGGTGAGGTCACTCTTGTTGCCCACCAAGAGCTTGTTGACGTTCTCACTGGCGTAGCGGTCGATCTCCTGTAGCCACTGCTTCACGTTAGCGTAGGATTCCTAGGGCGGCCAGGGTCAAAAGTTACTTTGCTCCCGACTCCCACACCTACCCTAGGATTGAACAGGGGCTGTGAAGGGAAAGGGCTGCCCCGGGATCCGGAGAGAGGCAGGAGCCCTGGACTCAGGGGCCCAGAGAAAACACTCTCCTCTAGGCTCCCTCTCCCCACTGCCTCTCTAACATCCCAAAAACCAGCCGCAGCTGTCTGCTGACAGACCCAACACCTAAACAACCCAGGCCTAAGGGCCTACAGCTACTCACCCCTCCCTGACCCAAAATAAGTTTTAACACTCGTAGGGGGTGAATGGTGTAAGGCCAGCAGCCAGAGGGAAGGCAGAAACAGAGTAGCAGCTGAGCAGTTCTCACAGTGGCCTGAGAGCTCCTTTAAGGTTTGAAGTCTTGGGGCCCTGGCCTATGAGGGAGACACGTTAGACAGGAGCCTAACATTCGTCCCCCTTCCTGCACCAACAGCCTCCTCACTCAGCTCTCTGGCAGCCTGCCATTCCCCACACCACCCTGGCCTGCAGACGAAGGACAGAACTTTTAGGGCTGTGCAGGAGCCAGTGGCCTGATGACACACAGCGCCAGGGTTCAACCGTACACCTCCTGCCATGTCCCAGGCTGGCCCTTGGCTGGGCACTGGGGATAAAGAAGGAAATGATGCCTGGGCTCCGTCACAGAGCAGCTGCGAAAGGCAGGACTAGCCCAGGATACACACACTGGCAGGACAGGGTGACTCGCGGCAGGGGCAGCAACTGTGGAGCTCCGGGACCATTTCCGCCTGGGGAGGAGCAGCTGACCTACGCCTGCAGAGACGGACTGGCCTTGGGTGACAGCCAGTGAAGGGAGGAGCCCATGTACACCAGGTTACAGAATGAGTGAGGCTCAGTGTCTGTGGAGAGCGGGGAGAAGGTGAGAGCTGCTGGGACCCAGGCTCTGAGCAGGGAAGGCCAGGGCGAGGAGGTAGCCAGCGCATGGAGCGGCTTAGCCTGGCTGCATCTTCGACAACCAGGAGCTAGTGGTTTCTTAGGAAGGGAGTGGCAGGAGCACACTTGCGTTCTAGGAAACCTAGACAGTCCTGGCAGGAATGTAGAGGCCTGCCCTGGCTGGTGTGGCTCAGTGGGTTGTAGCATTGTCCTGTAAACTGATAGATAACGGGTTCAATTCCTGGTCACAGCACATTCCTGGCTTGCAGGTTCAGTCCCAGTCAGGGCGCATAGAAAAGACAACAGATCGATGTTTATCTCCTTCTCTCCCTCCCTCCCCCATCTCTAAAATCAGTAAGGCATGTAAGGCATGTTGTTGGGTGAGAATTGAAAAAAAAGAAAAAGGAGTGTAGAGACCAGACCAGAGAAACAAGAACATGGAGATCAGCTGGGCGGTGACTGGAATAACCTCGAGAAGAGAAGCTGTGCTGAGCCAGGAAACAGCACGAGTTCAGTCAGACCAGTCTGAGTGAAGCACCAGTTCTGCCATCCACTGCATGACCCTAGATATGTCGCCTGACCTGAGCCTCCATGTCCTCACTGGTATAAGAAGTGCCTCCTGGGTCGGGGTGGGGTAGGGCTGTTTTGAGCAAGAAATAAGGAAGGTAGACCTGTCTTATCACAAATACGTAATAGAAGAGGCTGCCCATTGTCCCCATCACTGCTGTTATCATGGAGACAGATGTGAGAGAGATGATGAGGGGAACAGAGGGTGCCCGGGACCAACAGGATGGCGGAGGGCTGCGGGGATGCAAGAGCTGGTCCGGGGAGAGATGGCGAGGCCTGCACTGCACATACGAGTTCCGAGGACGGTCGGGGCTCAGCGCGGCCCGTCTACAAGTAGGAAAGAGTGTGCAGGGAAGCAAAACACCCTGGATTCGAACATGGCTGGGCTTGTCCTGGCTGTGAGACCGTGGGCACACTACTTAACAGCTCTCCAAGGAAAACACGGACCCCATCACTTAGTCCACTGGGTAATATTGTGAAGATCAGAATAAACACAGACACAAAGCACCAGTGGAATGTAAGCATGGAGAAGCTCTACATCGGTAGCTACTGAGACACAGGAATCACTGAACCTAAGACAAACCACAAGTGGCCAAGACTGTGCAGGGAGGGCAAGGGGGCACAAATACAGGGTGATGGGGGTCAGTACAGGAGAAACCAGCAAAAAGCCACTACAAAGAGCATCTGACATAAGAGCAGCAGCTGGGAGAGCTACAGACGGTAAACTTCTCAAGGACAGGGAATGGAGTTAAAGCCATGAGAGGTCAATCTGGGTGAGAAACGAAATGAGGTCACAGGATCTGGCAGTTAAGAGATCCTTGGTGACCTTTGTCAGAGTGGAGCACAGTTCACCCACAGCTTGTTGTCCAGGAGGCCCCGTGAGCCCTTGGGGAGCTGAAGGACCCTCCTGCCCCTCAGTGCGGGAACTCCCCGGGGCCCAGAGCCGATGAAGAATTTCCATGTCCCCAAAGCCTGGTTCCCATCAAGCAGCCAGAACCAACAGACCTAGGCTTTCTGTCTCTGCCACTTGTCCAGCTGCAGGACCCTGAGCAAACTTCAACTTTTGTATAAAACTGCCAGTTAACAATGTGTTAATATCACTGCTGCTGCCAAGGACACAGGACTACTGTTGCAATGGATGCAGGGCTCCCAGACCTGTGCTCACAACGGGCCCAGAGTGCGGGGCTCCCTCAATTCCTTGCTTAAGGCTCTCCAACTGCTTCTCCAGGGTCTTCACACAGGAGGCCATGGGTCCAGCACAGCAACCCATCAACTAAACCCCAGAAACAGAAGCCTGGAAGGTCTAAACTAAGGAGCAAGGCCTGGTTCTGCCACAACTCCACAGCAGGGATCTGTTTCTACGCTGTTTCCCTCTTGGTGACACCAGTCTGGGTCCAGTCTCCTCTCCAGGCCACATTAGGAAGAGAGGATGGGAAGAGCAAAAAGAAGCCAGAGCCAAAGAGCTGAGGCTAAGAAGGCAAAACTGGGGAAGGGGAGCCTAGGAGTACCTGGTCGGTGACGTCATACACCACAATGATGCCGTGCGCCCCCCGGTAGTAGCTGGAAGTGATGGTCCGGAACCGCTCCTGACCGGCAGTGTCCCACTACAAGACAGCGGGAGGGAAGGGCAGGTCAGCCCTGGGCTCCATGCCCAGGGCTCCACCCCTTCCATGGCAGATGCCTCTGTAGCGGGGACTTGGGGAAGACCAACACTTACAATCTGCAGTTTGATGGTTTTGCCATCCAGCTCGATGGTTCGGATCTTGAAGTCTACTCCGATGGTACTGATGTAGCTCTCTGTGTACGTGTCATCCTGGGAGATCAAGGGGTCAGAGAAATGGCCTGAGTGAAGGCGGGAGGCCCAACTGAAAAACCTCCCCCCAGTTTTCCCAGCAAAGCTCCCCACTGCACCCAACTGGTCAGCTAAATGCCCCTGTTCAGTCAGCTATGTTGTTGACAGGTCCTGCTACTTCATCCTTGGTCCCCCAGGTCATTGTACCACTTCTGTGCTCTGGGTTGCCCCTGCTCCTCCAGCCACCAGCCAGAAACCCACACAGACAGTACTGGAGGCTTCTTACTCACAGCAAACCGCAGGAGCAGGCAGGACTTGCCCACACCCGAGTCACCGATCAAAAGCAGCTTAAACAGGTAGTCACTAGAGAGAAAGGATGGGAAGGTGTGAAGGAAGGGACGAAGCCCACCTGCCACCACCCTGGGGTTGTAGCCACAGCATTTTCCCACACTGAGGCACGCCTCAGTCTAGAGCACTGAGTGCTCAGAAGATCCTCCCACAAGTCCTGGGAAGGGGATAGCTGACCACCCCTGTAACACAGCTGGCCCAAAGGCTTGAGTATCAATTCCCACCTTACAGAAAAGGAAACTTGAGGCACAGAGAAGGGCATAACTTGCTAAAGATCACAAAAAGTTAAGTGACAGAGCTGGGTATTCTACCCTGATTCATGACAGATTCCATGCTCTCCAGTCCAGTAGGGGCTGTATAGGGAACCCGCCTACACTGCCCTGTGCTGTACCTGGCTTGGCAGGGGAGGCCCCAGTAGGGGAGCCAGGGCCCAGCCTAGAGACTGTTGTCTGAGTATCTATGTAAAGAACAGGGGGAATGAAGCCTCTAAGGGATGGCAATAATAACAGACAGCGGTTCAAATGTATTGCGTTCTTACCTATGCCTGTACCCTGAGCTAAGTCCTTTAAGACTGGAAACCAGGTTCCAACTCCCAAGTCCCTGCGAGAGCCTGTCAGTTCCCCTCTCTAGTGCCCCTTATGCTCCAGCTTGGAGTCTCACCCTTCCCAGGGGAAACAGGAGGCCTGGATGTGGAGGAGGGGAAGGAAGTGGCAGAGGAGAAAGATAGCTGGCACTTGGGAAAAACTGTGGGTGAGAAGTCTGGGGCAGAGATGTGGGCCACTTGCCCATAGTGGGAGTGAGGAGTGACCACCTGCCCATAGCGGGAGTGACCAAGAAGGAGTTTTAGGAAAAGAGAATCCCACTAGAAGAGGGAGGGGGAAGCAAATGTCACATTCGTTTAAACTTCACCAGCATGTGACAGCCAGAGGAAGGGGTGTGACGGTGGCGCTGGGGCTTGCGCAAAGGTGAGGAGAGGGCGGGAAGGGACCTGCTGCGGATAGCTGAGCAGCTAGACCGAGACCAGGGGCCACGCAGCGGCCGGCCCGCCCGCCCCCGGGGCGGGGGGCCTGCGGGATGGCTGAGCAGAGCAGCCCGTAGGGGCCTCACGCGTCTAACCTGCCCCCTGGGCCAGCTCCAAGAGCCGGCTCCCGGGAGAATGGGAAGAGCAGAAGGACCTACGGCCTGACCTGAAGGGCCCGAGTCTGAACCGAGACCAGGAACCTTCTGGTGACGGCTCCGAAACAGAGACCGCTGTCAGCGCCCAGGTCGCCACTTTCAACCAGGTGGGGAAACTGAAGCCTAGAAAGCTTGCGGCTGCGAGGTCACCTGACCGACGAGGCCTGGTAAAGCCAGTCTCTCGGCCTCCAAGTACTATCTCTCGGGGTCGCAGTCTCTAGGGCCCCGGGTGAAAGGACTCGGGGTGTGAAGCCGGGGTCCTGGGCCCCTGGGGGAGGGGCAGGACCCGGATGTGGGGAGGGGGGTGCTCAGTGGAGGAGGGACCCGGATGTGGGGGCGCCGCGCAGTCCTGACCCAGGCTGGACAACACCGGTAAGCGCACAGCCCCGTACTCGGGATCGAGGCTGCGCCGAACGGCGCGGGCGGGGCTCACTCACTATTCGGGGTTCATGGCGGCAGCGGCAGCCCGCTCGGTCGCTCCCAGTCAGCAGTGCTCCGCCTCCTGTTCCAAGATGGTGGCTGCTCCGCCCAGAGGCCCCGCCCGGATGCGCAGCCGCGAACATGCCCGACTGGGCCTCCGCGCGTTGCTTCTCGGAACTTGTAGTATATACACACACGCACGCGCGCACACACACGCACACACCCTTGCAGCCTCCTCACACACACACACACACACACACATACACACACACACACGCGCACCCTTGTAGCCTCCTTACATCAACACACACACCTTGGAACGTATATAGACACACAATGCGCAGGTGTAAACCGGAAGGTCCGAGGTTCCTAGCCCGCACATTGCCTCCTGGGGCTTGTAGTTCGTTCTCCAGACGTATCTGGGCTTGAAGGCAGCGTTTGAGATCCTCACGGTGTCCCTGTCCCCGAGTTGGAAGCTCGACTTCGGACTGGGATTGACACTTCACATCTCTCTGACAAAGACAGTTATCCCTACCCTCCCAGCTCCCGGAGTTGTAGAAGTTCACTTATCCAGGGTTCTTCATATGCTGGTGCTCCTAGCTCACAGCCGCAGGCCCCCCAGGAAGGTGTCATCATCCACTTCTTGTAGATGAAAAAGTAGTGTCTTGGAAACTGGCTCAAGGTCTAACACTTAGTAAAGTGAGAGCTCAATCAAAGTCTGCAGTTTCTAGAACCTCAGTGATAACCTGGGAGTCCCCAAACATTCCGGGACAGCAGCAAAGTAGCTGGGCTCCAGCTGCGAGGGACCTGCCTGACGTGAGCTACACGCACACTCACACCACTCACACCACTCACACTCGCAGCCGTCCCCGACCCCACCCCCAACCTAGACACTGGGGACCCTCGGCCTCAGCCCCAAAGCAAGCCTGGCTCAGATTCAAACCATCTTTATTTCTACAGCAACATTTGAAAATAGAGCAACCGCCTCACCCCCAAATAGGGACAGCCCCTCTGGTCGCAGGGGGACATTACCGTCCCTCGAGAGAAGCTGCAGGGGTGGGAGAAGGCGTGGCTGATGGCTCAAGGGCAGTGCCCGGGGCGGGGTCAGACCGTGCCTGGGCGGGGCCGGGAGGGGAGGGCAGTGCATAAGGCCGGGATGTCGGGCAGGGCCCGGCTAATCTGTTCTGGGGCACGGGGCGATGGCAGCGCAGGACGCACCCCTGAGTCCCGGAGGCGCGCTACAAGTCCCGGGGAAACCTTCGGGGAGGCCCCCAGGAGGTGTTGTGGAGCCTGGGTGATACCACCGCGCGGAATGGGAGTGATTAAGGCCTGGGCGGTACCACTAGAGAAGGGCGGGTGAGGGGCGGCCTGGCAGGCAGTACCTTGGACTGAGGGGAGGGGTGCGGCCAATAACTTATTCCTCTATATACAGAAGCAACGGCCGGGGGAAGACAGGGGTGCTTTATGGGATGACAGGTGCTTAGTGTTCTTGGCTCCAGGGTCAGGAGATGATGGGCCACTGAATCTCTACCTGGAAAACCCCAGGCAGCCTCCCTCCTTGGCCCTGAACCTGGGGAAGAGGGGGCCCTGATGAAAGGAATAAATAAGGGGTAGAGCTGCAGTTGGGCAGGCCCAGCCTCCAGGGCTCAGGCTGAGATGACAAGGGAGGAGGTTACCCTGAGATTGAACAGAAAAGACAAGGGTCCTTGGGAGAGACAGGCGGGCAAGCAGCAGGCCCATGCGCAGGGCAGGGAGTGGGGGCAGTGCCGGGCGGAGGCTGTGGCAACCGGCTGCCCCTTCAGTATTAGTCCACCAGGGAGCTTCGTCGGGATAGGTCCATGGAGCTGGAGCTGAGGGTGCGGCTGTCAGAGAGGCCTGTGCCTCCAGGCTGCGGGCAGAGAGGGCAGATGGCTCAGCCTTGTGCTGCTGCCAGTCTGGTGCTTCCCTGGCTGCCAGAGTCCCTGAGCCCTGCCCACATCCCTGCCCCGGGCTGACACTCCTGCCCACCTCCACTGTGACTGTGTTGGCACTGGCCACTCCCATATCACCCAAGCAGGAGCTGGGTGTCCCTAATTTGTCTCCCCAGTGTCCAGCCCAAAATCAGGCCTGGGACAGACAGGAAATGCTGCTGGATGAAGGGACCCGCTTGAGAATCAGATGGGCAGGAGTGCA
Source organism: Noctilio leporinus (assembly GCA_004026585.1). Classification (NCBI taxonomy): domain Eukaryota; kingdom Metazoa; phylum Chordata; class Mammalia; order Chiroptera; family Noctilionidae; genus Noctilio; species Noctilio leporinus. The sequence goes on from PVIW01001222.1 coordinate 10,390, forward strand.
GGCCCCCAGCCCTGCGGCCTGGGCCTCCACCCACCCATACCTGGACTGGCTCTTCCACACTCTTGTTGAGGAAGTTGAGAGAGCTGGCCCGCTTCATCCTGAGGGGAAAGGAAGGCCACTCTGTGCCCATGATGGAACTGGGGAAGGAAAGGGAAGGGGCTTGGGTTGGGTTTAGGGAGGGAGGCAGAAGGAGGGGAACAGATTTGGTGTGTGGTGGAGCTTGAGATGAGGGAGTTCACCCTGGGTCAGGAGCCCATTTGGGGCTGGGGTTTTGTTGAGTGGGTTCTTGAGGCCCACCCTGGGTGGGGGGCTTATTGGGACACAGGCTGACCTGGGGTTAGGGGGTTCCTGGGGACCACCACCCTGCAGCTTCTTCACCAGCATCTCACTGCTGCGCCTCAGAGCATCTCGGAGCTTCCCAAAGGAGCCGCTGCGTCGCAAAGAGCCACTGCCGTCCTGGGGGGTGAACAGGTTTGTCTCTATCCCATGCAGCTGCACGGCCTCCTGGCCCACCCCAGCCCCAAGACTCACTCCGCTCCACTCAGCTGCAGGCCCTGCCTCCTCGAGGTCAGACTCAGATCGAGCCCCAGCACCCCTGGCCACATCTCGGCTACCACGGCGGTCCCCCCGGCCACCACTGCCATCTTTCAGCAGTTCCACCACCTTGGTTTGGCTTGCAGGGTCCAGACCCTGAGGAAATGGAAGGCACATTAGGTGGAGCAATATTGACTGGAAAACACAGGGCCAAGCAGGTCCCTGCCCACCCCTGTCTGCTGCCCCACCTGCTTCCGGCTGCGACTGGCACAGTCCTCCAGCGTGTGTGCAGCTTCTAGCTTGCCCTGGCGCCGGTACAGGGCCCCCAAGCTTCGCAGGGTGGTGTTGACTGTGGGACTGTGGACAGGACAGTGAGAGTCTCAAACTGCATGTCCCCCAGGAACCAGGGCCTATCCGGGCACCCAGCCCACACTGGGCTCTAAGGAACCATCTGGCCAACCAGGATCTTGTCTCTCCTAAGTGTCAAGCTCTGTGCCATGCCCAATTGCACTCCCTGTCTTAGAATTACCCCAGGGCTGAGAACCTGGTCTCAGGGCCCTAGTGGGATATTGCCACTGGGACCAAAAGCTGGGAGACACTAGAATGATGCAGTTCAAGCTTTCCTGGTGCGGAAAGCCATTTTGGGACAGGTGGCCTATGACCCAGGCCTTAAAACAAGCTGACAGAGAAGAGTATGGCCCGGGAGGTGAACTGTACAGCCCAGCCTTCAGTACCCCCACCCCCCAGGGTGCTGGTTCCCTGCTAACCTGCTATACCACCAGCCCTGCCCCACTGCCCTCACCTGTCTACTTTACAGGCCTTGTACCAGCTGCCATATTCTCCATAGGGGGTGTTATCCCGGCGCTTATCCTGGGGAAAGAATAGTCAGGGGAAGTAGGAAGAGAGGACCCCCAACCCTGACCCATCCCCAGCTCCACCCCCCTTCCCTGGACATCCACCCCAGCTCTACCCCACAGAGCTACCTTGCTCTCCTCCCGTTCCTCTGCGTGCATCCATATGGGCTTGTTTTCCCCTGGGGAGAGAAAGGGAGCTGTCACCAACCTTCGCTATAGGCCTCTCCTGGTTGGACAGAACATAGAACTGGGGGCCTGGGGAGGGGGTCAGGGGTAGCCAGGAAGGACCAAGGTTGGGCTTTGCAGAATAAAAGAACAAAAGTCAGGCCCCAAACAATTACTGATCTTCTTCTGGAACACAGATGTAGCATAGGCTTGTGCTTGAGGGGCTTAGGGGAACAGACCCTAGATATCTCACGCCCACAGTCTGAGACATGTGCTGAGCCTAGATGATGGGCCAGGCTGGTAGATCCCAGAGCAGGAAATGATTGAACACCAGGGGCTAGAAGGTAGTTTCCCAGAGGGGAGGACATCTGTGCTGGGCCTTCATGGGAGCAGGAGCTGCCCAGTAGAGAAAGGGGGCAGACTTTGGGCCAAGGGCATGGGGTACACAGATGGTATGCATGGCATAGGCAGGTTCCAAGAGGTGTGCACATTGAGTGCTAGGGACCAGGCCCGGGCATGAGGGCCTGCCTGGCTACTGTGGAAGTTGATGGCGAGTGAGCCTACGCTGGGTGAGCTGGGGGCACATGGCAGCCATGGACTCACCATTGACAGAGCCAAACTCCTTCTCATGAGCACGGGTGAGGATTTCTTTGTACAATGTCTCTGCATCCTGGTACTTGCCCTGCTTCAAGTAGCAGGAGGCCTGGAGAGGCAGAGGCCAGAGGATGAACAGAATGCAGGCAGCTGAACCTTTTCCTCTTTTGCCTCCCCCAGCCTCCTGCCTCCCTCCACCCTGCTGCCAGCCCCTCCTGGCCCAGGGTACCAGGTTGTTCTTGGTCTTGGCCACATTGGGGTCATCAGGCCCGAGGCGTGTGGCGTAGATCTCCAGTGCACGCCGGTAGTAGTATTCTACCTCCTCAGCTTTGCCCTGGTTCTGGCACAGCAGCGCCAGGTTGCTCAGCTGCTTGGCCACATCCGGATGAAACTTGCCCAGGACCTGGGATGGGAACAAGAGCCAATGGCTGGGCTCAGAGCAGGCCTAGGCCCCCTGCCTGCCCAGACGCCTGGCCTGCCCAGCCCTGCCTGCTCCCACCTTCTCCCGGATCTCCAGTGCCCGCTTGCACAGAGGCTCAGCCTCCTTGTACTTGCCCCGCTTGCCATACAGGACTGCCAGGTTATTTAATGTCGCGGCCACCTGGGGGGTCAGAGAACAGAGGCTCCGTGACCCAGGGTCCTGCTGGGCAGGGGCTCTGGGACCTGGGACCTGCAGAGAGCAGCAGCAGCCCCCATCTCCATCCACCCGCACTCACAGCTGGGTGGTCCTTGCCCAGTGTCTTCTCGCGAATGGCCAAGGCATCATTGAGCAGGTGAGCAGCCTCCTTGTACTTGTTCTGGTCCCTGGGGGTAAGAAGTATGGAGAGGGTTATCCTCCAGCCCAGGGTCTGCCCATAGTGGTCCAAGATCACTCCTTCTGGTTTTTTTTTCCCCCCAGCAACAAATGTCTGAGGTAGGAAAACAAGGCTGCCCAGCTGTGGTAGCCCTGACAATAACCCTGAAGAGTTGATCTTGGCCTCCACACTCCTTCTGTTTTAACTGAGTGGGCATGGTTATGACCCAGAGCATGGAAGACCTGTCAGCCCCTACTCTCCAGGAGGTGAGGGCGAGAGGCTTTGGGTAATTCACTCACAACTCACCGGGCATATAGTGCTGGGCTATAAGGTAGACTCCCCCAGATCCCACCACTACCTCCTCAGGCCGACACACCTTGTTCTGTATTCCCCAGGGCCTTTGCTCACGCTGCTTTCTGCCAGGGAAATCTTTTCCAAGACTCATGCTCTGGGCAGACTCATCTTTCACCAAAGACCCTGCTCAAATCATGATGCCTAGAGAAGTTGTGCTGACTCCCTGGTGCCCAGACAGTCCTTGTGTACTGCACCCTCCCTGGTTATGTCCAAGCCTTTCTCCTCCACTAGACTGAGGCTTATTCTCATTTTCAACCCAGGCCTATGCAGGCCCAGGTGCCCAGGAGCTCAGTCCCTCTGGGCACAAGCTCCCCTCTCTGCTGCCCAACTGCCTGGAGCCCAAGTCATGGCCGGTGGCAGGTACCGAGGGTTTGTGACCCAGGGCTGGAGGCTTTGGTAACAGCACAGGCATTCCCCTGGATGCTGTGGCCAGAGGAACCTCACCGATAGACCAGCGCCAGGATGTTCAGCATGGTGGCCACATCAGGGTGGTCGTGGCCCGATGTCTTCTCCAGGTCTTCCAGTGCCTGCTTGCAGAGTGGCACGGCCACCTCATAGCGGCCCTGTGAGGCGTACTGGATCACCAGGTTGTGCAGGGTGCGGAGCCTTGCTGGGATTTCGTAGCCTCCATGCTGGGCAGCCACATCCCCTCCTCCAGGGCTGGGGGCTGCAAGGCCAAGGACAGGAGCTCAGATGCACTTAACTGGCATGTGGCCCTGGGCAAGTTACTATTTTGCCTCAGTTTCTCCATATTTAGAATAGATCTGGTCACCCCTCCCCGCAAAAAGAGTTGGTGATGTCTCAGTTCCAGTAATTGAAGCTCTGTGTCCTAGTGCAAACCACTTGACCTCCAATCCTCAGCCTCCTCCGCTGCAGAAGGGAGGCTCCAGTATGCACACGGAACTACCTTCAAGGTGAGCACTGGCCCAGGCCTCAGCACCGCATACGCAACCCCTCAATGCTCAGAGGAGGTTCAGAGAGGAAATGAAACTCTACCAGTGATCACAGAGCAACTAATGCTTGTGGGACTTGAACCCAGGCTGGGCAGATCCAAAGCTCTGAACTGTGATGCCTGTTCCTTACAGAGCTTAGGGAGAAGAGAAAAGCAACATGTACTACCTGCCATTTAACCTCTAGCATGCTGGGAACGTGATGATCAGAAATGAGGCAGGAAAGAACATGGCGGCAGCCCCTTGGCCCGTTTCTGTAGACTGTAGGTCCCGGTACCACCCAACCACCCCCAGAACCAGCTGCCCGCCCGCACCTGGGCTTTGCTCTTCCTCGTTGGGGAACAGGTCATCCAGAGAGTCTTTGGGGACCTCCCCCTTCTCCTCCTGGGCAGGAAGATAGGATAAGCATCAAGGAAGGAAGAGCAAGGTAGCCCAGGTGTCAGCGACTAGGTCAGCAGCTGAGTGTGCTCCAGGCCCCTGTCCCCCACCCAATCTGGGCTTGCAATGGCTGTGGTAGGACTCACATTGGGGGAGGTGTCCTCGTCCAGCTTTCGGATCTGGCTCATGAACAGCAGGTGCTGCTTCTCCTCCTCAAGCTGGGCCACAGCCTGCTCGCTGCGCTGCAGCTTCTGCTGCGTCCCGGCCAGCTCCTCCCGCAGCCACTGGTTCTCCTGCACCAGGCGACGTACCTGAGCTCGAAGCTTCTGCTTTTCCGACTCTACAGCCCCCAGGTGGCTCGAAAGTGCCAGGATTACCTGTGGCAACCAGCCAGAATATAGGTCGGGGACCTGTTCACCCCCCAGCCGTGGCCTGCTAGGGCACTGGGGTCCAGGGGAATGAGGTCTGGCCTTGCTTGTGAGGATCTGCAGGGCTGAGGGACTCTGAAGTTCTCTCATCAAGGGAGTTTTCTGCCAAGACCCCAAACAGACCTGAACTCAGGAGGCTTGGGGATCCCCAACTCCTTCCTTCTGGGGTCAGACACCCTGGGGTCCATCCCTTTTCCTGGGCCTCCAGTTAGTTCTCTGCATTGATGGGCCAGCTCTCACCTCATTGGGCTGATTGTGAAGGGGGGTACTTGGGGTGCTGTTTTCCCCAAGCTAGCCATTTTCTTCCTTTGTCTCCTGGGGGTTGTACTCAAGCACCTACAGCCACAACCACTGTAACACTTTCTCCAAGAACCCTGTTAGATGGCTGAAGGGTTCTGGTGAACCCGAGTCCTTCTGCAGCTCCAAGGGAGGAAAGGGCTGCATATCCCAGCAGATGGTTTGGGGAACTAGAGGGCAGGTAAGGAAACCCAGAAGCCTAACCCTAACCTATGGCTATCCCTCTCCCCAACCTCTATGACACCTTTCTGGCCTTGGGGCCTTGCATAAACTCTCCCCTTTCTCCATCCTTCATATTCATGGTCATTTCTGCAGTGAAGTGTCTTCTCTCTTAAGCCCACTGTCCCAGGAAAGCAGGGCACCTTTCATTCCTTCCATACCATCCTGTTGCCCATCCGTGCCAGGACCTGCACACACTCAGAAGGGGGCGCCCTGTGTGTTCATCTCTGCTCCTGGCAGCCAACTGGCTGAAGAGTGAATGACCAACCACTGCCCCTCCAGAGGGCCAGGTAGTTTGGGACCTTGTTCCAATTGACTAGCAAATACCTAGATGACAAGTGTTTTCACAACCACTAGTTGAAAAGAAAAACAAATCCCTTAACAACCTGGAAATATATACAGCAGATGGCATGATCCCTACTTTAAAGATAAGGAAACCACGATAATACCACCTGCTCAGGGTTCACAAAGCCAGCCAGTGTTGTGGCCAAGGCTCTTTCCCCCAAAGCCTAACTTCTTCTCCATCTGTGTATTGTTCTGGCAGCTCCAACTTTTCTTTTTTTAAAGATTTTATTATTTTTAGAGAAAAGGGCAGGGAGAGAGGAAGAAAGGGAGAGAAGCATCAATGTATGGTTGCCTTTCACCTGCCTCCAGCTGGGGACCTGGCTGGAGACCTGGCTTGCAACCTGTGCCCTGGCTGGGAATCGAACCAGCCCCAACTTTCAAGAGGGCCAAAACAGAACTCCTAAGCAGGCAGACTCTCACCCTCTTAACTTGCTCCAACCACAAACCTGCCCCCTCTCTCCTCTTCACATTGTCCCCAGGTCCTCCTGGACCGACAACTGGTCCTGTTAGTCCTGGTCACGATTTCTCATTCGAATCCCAGAAGTGGCTTCCTAACTACCTCTTACCTGCTTGACCCAGTATAGTTCATTCTCCGCATCTCAGCCTAAGTCATACTTTGTGTCCCTTGACTGCTTAAAACCTTCCAAAAGCTTCCCCATTTCCTAAGAATGAAACCCACCCTAATAAGGCATAGCATGATCTAGTCCCTGCCTTTCCCATTGGTCTCTTTTGTCCCTCTCTTCTTCCCTATGAAACTCCAGTCACATAGATCTACTCTCAATTCTCCCATTACAAGATCTTTCCTACCTCAGGACCTTTGCATATGAACCCCTCACCCTGCTCCCTTTCTGGAGGCTGGTTCATTTCTTCCTTTAGGTCTTGATTTAAGTGTCATTCCCTCAATAAGTCTTGCCTGACCAATAAATAAGACTTTCCATTAAAATTATTACAAGATCTTGTCCTTTTCTTTGGAGAACTTATTATCACAGTGTCTAACAAATCTATGTGTGTTTCTGACTGTCCTTCTACCGGTCTAAGGCAGGAATCTTGTCTGTCTTGTTGGACTTGTATCCCTCGCACCTAATATATTGCCTTGCACATAGTAGGCATTTGATAACTCACCTGTTAATGAATAAATAAGAGAATGAATGGGGGGGGGCTTCTTAATGATTTCTTTTGTTCCCTTAAGCGATTCAGTCTTTGCTACCTAGCAGAGAAGCTAGAACAGGGTTCCGTGTGGGGGTAAAGGATGATCAGGCTTTTCCCGGGGCAAGGCCCCACTCAAGTCTCCAAAGCCCATTCATTCCTTCCAGATACCTCCTGGGGTCCTACCATGGGGCTCCAGGGGGTAGATGGTTCCCTGCTGAGATTCCGTTTCTGCATTGCCCAAATTCCTCTGGAAGGCTCTAATCCTCCCTCCCGTTCCCTCCCACCGCAGCACCCAGACCAGCCTACCTGGGCCTCCCCCAGCCCAAGCTCGATGGCCTCCAAGGAGCGGCGCAGGAGGACACAGCGCTCCTGCGAGCCAGGCTCGGCCTCGTTGGCTTCGGGAACCACCAAGGGAGCGAGAAGCGCACGATGCTCCCCGCGCAGGGTCTCCAGCCCCTGGATGACGGCCTTGGTGCCCAGCACAATCTCATCCTGGCTCAGCTTCTCCTCGCGCGGAAGCACCATCGTGGCCATGGCCTTGCTCCTGTGCGGGCAGCGGGGCAGCAGGCGGGCGCTGGGCCTGGGGCCACAGCACCGCCCGCCCCGGATTAGGTAAACACCTCGGTCCCCGGACACCTGGGTCCCCCGGGGGCGCGGGTCCCCCGGTCGGCAACACGCACCTGCGGGCTCTCGGCCTACAGGGGGCGCGCCTAGCTCGTCTCGGCCCGGGAGACGCAATGCGGTGAGACCAGGCGAGGCTGGACCCGGATTCCGCCCAGACCCCCGGCCGGCCGGCTTCGGCGGCCCAATCTCGGGGCTCCCCCGGAGGACTCTCTTAGCCAGGGCACGGAGCTCCGGGGGGCAGTCCTGCGAGGTTCGTGGGACTCACTCCCGAGCGGGAGGCCCCGGCTCCTGCGGAGACGCAGCCCCAGCCCCTCCGGCAAGCCCCCTCCGGACGGGCAGTCCGGGCCGGAGAGCCCCTCCTCTTGGGCAGGAGGACCCTGGGAGCCCCTTCCCCTAGCGGAGCGAAGGCCTCGGGTTCTCCGTTACCCCAGACCCCGCTCACGACGACCCTCCCCACGGGCCAGCGCGACGCCCAGAGGACTTGTCCCCCAAAGGCCGAGCTCCAGCCCCGGGCCACCTACGACCGCGCCCCCTCCGCGAGGGTGGGCCCGGCCTTTGCTCAGGCCGCGCCTGCGACGACCCCTCCCCTAGGCTTACCCAGAGCTCAGCCTCCCCGCCCTATCGGCCCGCACGGACCTGCGCCGCTCGCTGCGGCCCGCCTCCCGCTCCGGCCCAGCTCCCGCTCCGGCTCCGGCTCCGGCTCCCTCCCCGTTTTACTCGGACCCGCACCCTAGAGCGGGTCCCACCGCCTTCATCCCGCCGCTCTTCCCAACAGTCCCCGCGCCGCCTTAAAGGTGAAGCCACTACCTCAGGGACGTCGGAGGGGGCTAAACACGCTCCTCTCCGCCCGCAGGCTGCCTTAAAGGAGCGCGCCAGCCGGGCCTCCTCCAGGCAAGGGGTGGGAGGACTGGGCGGGGCCGCCGGGGCGGGGCGGGGCCACCCGGGCGGTGGGGGCGGGGTCTGGCCCCCAGCGCAGGTTCCCAGCAGTCGCCTCCGAGCACCTGTGGCCTCGGATTTCTCAGCTGTAAACGGCCCGGAGGCCGCAGGAGTGTGGACACCGCGAGCCTGAACGCACGCAGTACCGCTGCCAGAGAGGAAGGCGAGAGAAACTGAGGCACAGGGAGCTGGCCCCGAGTCCACAGCGAGACACTGGCCGTTTGTCCACGTTTATTGAGGAAGTTGCCACCTTCTGAGCGCTGTATGTCAGGTGCTTTGGTGCCCTAAGTGGGTAACGCACTGAATGCTCCCCAAGACGCCATGACTGGGCACTTCTGTAATCGCCATCTCTCCGAGCTGACCGACCTCAGGCTCATTGGTCGTTAGAGGAGGGGTGTGCCCCCACCGTGCCCCCAGCTCCTTCGGAGCTGTTCCTTTCCCCGTGGAGTTCACGACGACTTAGGGCTGCTTCTTGGGGAGGAAGGAACGGGGACTTCTGGCCGTAAGCGAGAAAAGGGTGGCAAAGGGCAGCCAGACATCTGCCAAAATGAAGATTCCTGCGTCTGTTGGGGTGAACACAACAAATGCTGCTGACCAGAGATGAGCAAGATAAGGTGATGACGTCACCCGGGGCTCAAATGAAATGTCATCTCTTCAGAGAGCCCTTCCCTGATTTCCGAAGCCCCAGCATGTAAAGCAGGCTTCCAGTTCATCTCATGCACCTGTTTAATTCTCTCAATAGCATATACCTCGTCTAACATTTTCCTTGGTTTTCTCCCTAGAATGTAAACCAAGCCCTGTCTGTCTTGTTTCCGGAGCAGCCCCTGCCCAGTCACAAAGCAACACTCAGTAAGTGTTGGTTATAAAAAGGGGCAGGAGGAAGGGAGCACCTGTCAGCCTTACCCAGGTCCCTTTAAGGCCCAAGTTTGGTATGATGCTCTGCAACCCTGGATTGGTGGCTAGCCTGGCACTGCCCCCAGTGCTTCTAGGTCAACGTGACTAGTGGGTGATAGCAGGATACCTACCCTGAAGGACAAACCTGCAAAGCAATGCCTGATGCTGGTTCCAAGGGACCTGGGTATTCCTCAAGAGTCTGGGTGGGCTCAGATGAGATTCCACCCACTTCAGCATCCTGGTGGAATCTCATTGGCATCCCCTCTGGCAGAGAGATGGCCTGGTGCCCCTACCTCAAGTATGTCCTGTGACAGGGAGCTCACTAACCTCTGTTGTGAGGACACTCTGAGGTTAGAAAGCTTGTCCTTCGACAGCCCCAGCAGCACCTTCCTGCTGTGCTCCCACCACCGACTGAAACCCTGTCTCTAGGGAGAACAGTCTGTGCCTGCTCCCTTTTTCACCAGTGAAGATACTCAGAGACTTCACTCTTGTCCTCACTTGGGTTGACAGTCCCTGTCCCTTCACCCACTCCTGCCTCTGCCCACTAACCCTTTTCCATCACAAGTTCTCTTTTCATAGTTTAGCATGTCTACCCAGATATTGCTTAGAATGTGGTGCTCAGTCCAGGGCCAGGGTCCCAGCAGGAAGTGAACTGCACAGATCACAGAGGGATGGTCCCCTCCTAACAAAAGTGCCACCTGTCTCCTGTGAAGCTGCAAGTCAGGCTGACTTTGACAACCACCACACCGTGTCTGCTGAGGGTAAGGTTTTTAGCTAAAACTCTGGATAGCACGTGTCCCGGTTATATCCAGACAGTTTCTTCTCCCTGGTCTTGTGCTTCTGCCAGTGATTTTTTTCACAGTGACTTTTTTTTTTTTCCTGGGAGAGAGAGAGGAACGGGGAAAGAGGGAGAGAGATTTGTTGCTTCACCCATTAATGTATTTGTGGGTTGATTCCATCAGGGTTCCTCAACCTTCAACCCTGGCACATCAGGACAGTGCTTCAACCAACTGAGCTATCCCACCAGGGCTCCCAGTGAGTTTTAAAGGTAGCTAATATAGGCATATGATGCAAAACTCTAAAGGTAGATACAAGTTGCAGTGAAATATGATTGTTTCTCTCTGACCACTGTCCTCAGCCATGCTGCTCCCCTGCCCAGACGCACCTGCTGTTACCAGTTGGCTGTGTCCATCAGTTATGCTGTTGGCATCAGGGCAGAGCTCGTGCTTACCCTTATCCGTTTCATCCGGTCAGCTTTCCTCCAGGGCCCTGAAGATGGGAGTCTTTGTATTTGGGGCCTGTCCTCCTTTGTCCTTTAAAAGCTTCACCTGGATCCTGTCTCCCAGCGGTGCTCTGACGGGGGTGTGGTTAGGCTGCCTCTCTGAACATGGAGTTTCCTCTGGTTCAAGTCTGCACTGCAACTGGCCTGCAAGTTCACAGGGAGGAAACAGAATCTGGAGCCCCGGGCACCTTGGCTGTTGGCGAGGATGGGTTTCAGAATCTCTAGTGAAGAAATTGCTAGAAGGCTCTCCTTCTCGAGACTGGGATTTGGTGGTGCCAAGCCCTGGCCCGCTGTTATTTTAAAACTTCAGAGGGGCCTGTGATGTGCCCCCTGATTTTACAGGCAAGGAAACTGAGGCCCAGAGATGGGAAGGCAGCTGCAAGAAATGAGAGAGCCAGCTGATCCCAGGGAGTTCAGGCTCCCGGTGACCACTATGTCCTTCCCTAATCCAGAGTCCGTGTCACTCTGTCCCAGTGTGTCAGAGACAACAGTGACCACACGGAGTAGAGGGCAGGATAACCTGATGGGGGAACTCAAGGGCTGGAACATTTCAGTTTTAAATTATAGTTAATAAGCTTAGTAGTTAATGCATGAAAAAAGTTACTGTTTCAGAAACTTAGGGTGTGACCTACGCTGACTCCAGGAGACTACAGAGATTCCCACCTTTGCGCTTCAGGACTGCAAGCCAGTGAGATGGTACCTGAGCCATTGTGTTCCAGGGAGAAATGGCCACTGGGCCGTAGGACGCAGGTCAAGAATCACCACCGACCAGCAAATGAAAGGATGCCAGGGAAACTGCCGGGCTGCAGCTTTTACCTGATTAACCTCTTTCCTGAATTCCAAGTCCCATACCTGTCCTTTTGCCTCCTTATGATAGAGGCTGGCTTAAAAGGAAACGTAAGACAGTCTTTTAGGGAACATAACCTGCCGGACTGCTGGTCATCTATGAATATAATGCCCATTCAGTCTCTGTCACTGCTTATTGGGTCTGGTCGTGTGATGGACAGCACGAATGCTGACTTTTCTGGTTTTAAACCAAGGTCAAGTTGCTTGTTCACACCTCCACAGAAGCCTGGTTGCACACCGCCTCAGGCAGGTTCACCCAGAGGCACCTCCGTGTGCAAGGGTTGCAGGCATGCCTGAGTGCGAACCACACACGGCCAACAGGAACGCACGGCTGCAACCCCCGCTTTCTTCCCTCCTGCGTCCTCGCCATCTCACAAAGGAGCACAGTTTATAGACCATCTTCTCCCGGGTGAATGCAAAGTGCCTTTTTCCATCTCGTTTTGTGGCTTTTGCTGGGTGTTTGTTCCAGCTTTTTCTGCTCACTCCCTGTCATTTTTGCGGTTTGTCTGAGATGTTCTTTGGGCGGCTGCCCTGCCCCTCCCTGCCTGCCTGGTAGGGGGAAGGCTGGGCCGCCCTGCAGGTTCTCAGACTCTTATCTCCATTTCAGCGCTTGACCTTGAATGTGTCCAAACCTTTGCAACCACGCAGCCTTTTATCTTGTCTCTGAGGACTGCACTGTGTGTCTCCCACAGGAAGGGACTGTTACTTCATCCGCTCAGTTCTGCACCCCGCCCTGAGCTGCTGGGCTCATGCCAGGCTGCTGATGGGTGCTCAATGCAGGGAGAGGGGAGGAAGGAGCCCATGCTCCGTGGTGATTCAGCTCCTTATGCCATTTTCCTCAGAGCTCATTGGCCTACCCTGCTGGTCCCAAGCCCAGGGAGGTTGTTCTTGCTACTTTTAATATTGTTTTGTCCCTGAAAACACCACCCTATGCTCCCCACTCTTCCCCTGGGTCCTCAGAAACACTCACCCCACCGAAGTCTGCTTTGAAGTGGCTTGGGGGTGTGTGTTTTTACCAAGTATATTAGCACCCTGAAATATCCATGAGGTTACCCATAAACACTGAAGATTGGAGGCTCCTGAAAGATGTCTTCCACATAATGCACATCTCACCTCTTCCTGAGGGACCTGTGCCATTGTGATCACCTCTGGGGGTCAGTTTTTTCTGCCACCAAACCAAGAATTGAGTCTGCCCAGAGCGTCCGAGAGCCTCCTTTCCTGGCAGCCACATGGCAATGTGCGCCGCCGCCTCCTGTGTGGCCTCCCAGCCAGACCAGAGGGGCCCTTGCCCTGCTCCGTGAAGGGCACTCAGGCTCTGGGGGCAGAGTGAGCTCCGTGCAAAGCCATGTTCTCCACCTGATGGCTGTGCAGATTTAAGCATGCTATGAACTTTGTGTCCACATCTGCAGGATGAGGTTCCTAAGGCCTACCTCACTGAGTCCTCAGGAGAACAGAGTAAGTAGTAAGAGTTCAGATGTGATCATTAGGCTTTGTATGTAGAAACACCAGTCCGAGTGGTTATTATCACCATCAAGGTGGCTATTGAACAGATCCTGTGCTAGTTAATGGGGAGTGGGGAGAAAAATATAAAACACAGGGCCATCGCTGCTTACGATGGTGTTGGGGAGAAGATAGATTCAGAATGAAAGCGAGCAACATATGGGGCTGCGAAGAGAAGGGCAAGTCTGAACATAACAAATGCTGAGAAGTTTGGTGCTGGACTTAGGCGCCCTACTTGGTCCTACTTGGTCAGGATGGAGGGAGCTGGCCTGGCTGGTGATCTCATTCTCACCCAAGGGCAGCTCTCCCACCTGCTGAGGAAGCCCAACCCTGCCCCCAGTCCAACCACTCCCCTGGACTCTGTCCAGACCTATGTACTCAACTCCGGTTGGATACCCATCTATGAATAGCATGCCCACCTCACCCCAAATCTCCTCCAGGGATGTTCCACCATCTGCCCGTTCACTCATGGCAGGTGGCCAGTTCCAACCCTTGACTCTCCTTTGACTCTGTTTCCTAACCAACCTGTTGATTCCACCTCTTTTTAAAATCTTCTTTTTTAACTTTATTTTTTTAAGAGAGAGGGGAAGGGAGGGAGAAAGAGAGGGAGAGAAACATCAATGTGCAAGAGATACATAGATTAGCTATTTCTTATGTGCCCCCGACTGGAGACCTGGCCAGCAACTCAGATGTGTGCTGTGACTGGAAATCGAATCAGTGACCTTTATTTTTTATAATTTTATTTTATTTTAATTAATTAAAAAAAGATTTTATTTACTATTTCCAGAGAGAGGGGAATGGAAAGAGGCAGAGAGGGAGAGAAACATCAATGTATGGTTGCCTTTCACCTGCCTCCAGCTACGGACCTGGCTGGAGACCTGGCTTGCAACCTGGTTATGTGTCCTGGCTGGGAACCGAACCAGCGACCTTTGGGTTTGCGTGCCAGTGCCTATCCACTGAGCAACCAGCCAGGGTGAGCCCGCCACTTAAATAAGGCTCAAGGCTCCATTTTCCCCACCTTTTGTACCCTTGCCTTGGTCTACATCTTTTCTAAGTTGCTGAAATACCCTTCCAACTGCTGTGGTCTCCAGTCTAGTCTCCTTCCATGTGGTAGCAGGGTGGTCTTTCTGAAGTCCACCACCTTGCTTTTCTGCCTAACACCCTTCCCTGGCCCCCCACAGGCCTCAGGATGAAGTGCGCAGTCTACGCTCTGGCACAGACTGGTAGCCACAGCCACAGAGCCTCTTGTGGTTCTCAGAATGGGCCAGACTCTCTTCTCTTTGGCTGTTGCTATTTCCTATTCCCACCCAGAACATCCATCGTGTCAGGAATCTTTTGCTCAGGTGTCATTCCTTTGAGATATCTTCTCAGACACGCCCTCCCCAGGCTGGACTAGATACCCCTCCTGGGTGCTGCCGAGCAACCTGTCATGCTGTGTGGCAATTGTCTATTTGTCTGTCTGCCCTTGCTTGTCTAAGAGTTCTTTTTTTTTTTTTTTTTTTTTTTTTTTTTTTTTTTTTTTTTTTTTTTTTTTTTAGATTTTATTTCATTATTTTTAGAAAGAGGGGAAGGGAGAGAGGCAGAGAGGGAGAGAGACATCAATGTATGGTTGTGTTTCACCTGCCTCCAGCCACAGACCTGACTGGAGACCTGGCTTGCAACCTGGTTATGTGCCCTGGCTGGGGAATTGAACCTGCGACCTTTGGGTTCGCAGGCCGGCGCCTTAACCACTGTGCTACCAGCCAGGGCCTTCAGAGTTCTTATATAGGCCAGGACCCGACCCTGTGCTCAGCCTGGTGCCATCATACCTAGGTCAGGAGCTGGCCACAGTATGAACGTAGCACGTGTAGGACATACGGATGGTTGGGAAGTTGGGGTCCGAGTAGGGCCTTGAGAGGTGGTGTGGAGCCCAATGCCCTGGGTTAGATGCAGGGCTCCTTCTCCGCTGCTGTGTGTGTGTGTGTGTGTCGGACAAGAGACTGGACGGGTGCTGGAGATGCAGCCCTTGGGTCGTCAGCCCCACTGCCCTCTGGAACGCTCATTCTAATGTGGCCCAAAGGCATTTATGGTGGGTGACAGGCTTCGGGCAAGGTGGCTGGAAAAGCCTTTCTGAGGAGGTGATGAGTAGGCAAACGGGGTAAGCGTGGGGCAGCAAGAGCCTTTGAAGGGGTCCTGTGCAGGGAAGAGGGATCTGATTACTGAGATGTCAGCTGTGGCCCCAGCGGCAAGCATAGGAGGAAGCAGCGGGAAGTGCAGTTCCCGGCAGGTGGCACCAGGCGGGACTTGGGCTGGGCAGCTGTGTGAAGGGCCCAAGGACCCCAGCAAGGGAGGGAGGTGCTCTGGCTCATGGTTGAAAATAGTGTTTGGGAGACAGAATGGACAGGAGTCACTGTCGTGATACAGGGTGACTGGCTGGCCTCTGGCTTGAGTGAGAGGGGGGATGCTGGTGCCACTTACTGAAACTGGAAGATGGAAGGAAGTGCTCTGGCCATGTTGGTCAGAATGTCCGGGAGTGTTCAAGGTCAGTACATCATCAGAAATGAGGATCTGGAGTAGGGAGGGAGTGACCTTTGACTTCTTCCTTGGTAGGAAAAAAGTAGCAGCCCAACTGATTTCCTAGGGCCGGACTAAGGATCCTGTGAAATAAACCACGTGAGGCACTCATTGGGCAGCAGCCGGGCTGTCAGTGACAGTGACAGGGAGGTTCAGGCCACCAGTCCTTCGACAGGGCAGTAGGAAGGAAGCTGCTCACCCCTGAGGGTGGCTGTGCTTGGTGCTGGGTGTCCCCAGAACCACATGGACAGGAGCTACACCTAGTTTGGTCTGCATGACCCCAGCCTGTGACACAGGTGAACATCAAGGTACATGTTGATGGCATGACCTTGCTAGGATGCATCGACTGACAAGTCCCAATCGAGGAGCATTCTACAAAATACACGACCAGTGCTCCTCAACTGTCATGGTCATCAAAGATAGGGAAAGTCAGAGAAAATGTTGGAGCCCAGAGGACTAAACATAGTGTGGTGTCCTTTATGGGATTCAGGGTTGGAGAAGACATTAAGGAATCTGAGTTAACAGGCTTTCATAAATAATAATGTCTCAAGTTGGTTCATTAATTATAGTACCTAACACTAATGTAACATGTTAGGGGCTGGAGAGACTGGGTAAGGTGTAGGTAGCAACTTCGTTCTATCTCTGCAACTTTTCTGTACATCTTAAACTATTCTAAAATGAAAAGTTTAAAGTAAAAACAAAATGAGTCTGGAGTTGGTGTGCAGGTTACACATAGGCTCTTGCATTTTCTGCACCAAAATACCACCTCTTTGACTTTGGGGAGAGTGTGTGGCAGCCTCAGGGACAGTTCTGCTCTGGTCGGGCCTTCACCCTTCAGCACCGTGTGTGGGCAAGCCTTCCACCTGAGTTGCCTTGTGTCTGGGGGCCTGGAAGCCTTTCCTATACAACCCTCTTCCTCCTCTCTCTCCTCTTTGCTCAGAGTAGGAGTCTTGTCTTCTTCCACCAGAGCCTAGGAGAAAACTCAGGTGGCGTTTGGGCAGAGTCCTCTGAGCAGCAAGTCTGGATTAGGGACCCTGTTGCAACAGGACAGGGCTCTTCATTCTCTGTCACCAACATATATTGTGTGCCTGTAATGAGCCAAGGGGTATCCTGGGGCCCAAGGATATCTCAGGGAGAAAAAAAAATCCTGTTTTCTTGGAGCTTACATTCTAGTGGGGAGAGACAGAATAATTAGTGCCAAGAAGTGAGAAGTGCTGATAAATAAAAAAGGAGGCCTCCAGCCAGGTCCGTAGGTGGAGGCAGGTGAAAAGCAACCATACGTTGATATTTCTCTCTTCTCCCTTTCCTCTCTCTAAAAAATAATAAAATCTTAAAACAAAGAAGGAGCCCTGGCTGGTGAAGCTCAGTGGATAGGCACTGGCCACCAACCTGCGAACCCAAAGGTCGATGGTTCTGTTACCAGTCAGGGTACATACCCACGTCTCCAGCCAGGTCTCCAGCCAGGTCCCCAGGTGGAGGCAGGTGAAAGGTAACCATACAGGGATATTTCTCTTCTTTTCTTCCCCTCTCCCTTCCTTTCCCCTCTCTCTAAAAATAATGAATATAATCTTAAAAACAAACAAACAAGGGTGAGAGAAAAAGAAGGGGCCAGTTTAGACAGGTTGATCAGGGAAGGTCTCTCAGAGATGACATTTGAAAAAAAAAAGATTTTATTATTTTTAGAGAGAGGGAAGGGAGAGAGGCAGAGTGGGAGACAGACATCAATGTATGGTTGCCTTTCACCTGCCTCCACCTATGGACCTGGCTGCTCACTTGCAACCTGGTTATGTGCCCTGGCTGGGAATTGAACCTGTGGCCTTTGGGTTCGCAGGTCGGTGCCTTATTCACTGTGCCACCAGCCAGGGCTGGAGAGAGGACTCTAGCAGGGAGTGCGCACACCCAGTGCTTTGGACGGGCCAACATGAAAATGGGCCCTGGGATTTGTGAGCGGTGACCTTGGTAAGGGGACTTTGGATGGGCTGGAGAAGGGAACAGCCTGAAGAAGTGAGAGAACACGCAGATAGGGAGAGTGAACAACCCTTTTGAAGAATTTCACTCTTAGGGGAAGCATATATGGTGTGGCAGCTGGAGGGGATCTAGAATCAGGAAAGGTGTTTTAAACATGGGAGGCAAATGGGACGAATGTAATACAACAATAAAACAAAACAAAACAAAACAAAACAAAACATGGGAGCCATGACGTGTGTGAGAGCCACAGAGAGCAGGACAGAGGGGCCGGGCCGAGGGTGGGAGCAGGGGAGGCTGAGCCTGGAGTTGGGTGCAGGCAGGCAGGCAGGCTGGGCCTCCTCACCCTCACCTCCGCATCCCTGCTCCCTTCAGCTCTGAGCAGGAACCCAAGTCTGCTTGCCCCACACTCCTCCTGCTCGGCTCCCAGGCACCCCAAGCGCCTGCCTTGTCAGCCTCCTCCGCTGCTCTGCCCTGGGGACCACTTGTGTTCAGCCCGCTGTGGCTGTCCTGCAGGCCTGTGTGTGGGGCATCCGGAGAGCCAGGCACCAGGGCACGGGGACCAGGACTGGTTGCCATTTCTAAGGTTAAGGGTGTCAGGGACGCCTCAGTGATGGACCCCAGACGCACCCCCACCACCTGCGGAGGCAGACAGCCCTTCTGCCTCGGCCCTTCCCTCCTTCTGGAAATTGTGGCAGGTCAGCCTAGAAGGGGAGAAAAGCCGCCTGCGAACCTTCAATGGAGGAGCCTTCAGTCAGAGGGGCGCCCTCCACGTGCCACTGCGCTGGAAGGTGGGGGTTGAAATGGGAAAGGCGTTATTTTGTTTCTAACATCGGCGCGCCCCCTACTGGCAAGACACCTTCATGCCTCTGTCTCTGCCCATTAACACGGGGACTTGCTTCTTTCCAAAACCAGTTCCTAATTGATTGTGAGCCGAGATGGCCGCGTTGTGCACAGGGGTAGCGGTTGTGCAGATCCTGCATCACAGTGAGAGGCACAAAGGCCCAAGGCGTGCTAGTTGGTAAGAAATCACCAGTTTATTGAATGAAAAATCCAGCGTCCACTCAACCCTCCCAACTCCACATTCCCTCCGGCCAGGAGGTCGGCACAGCCCAGGAGAGGCTCAGAACAGCCGGCTGAGCCGTGGGTCAGGGCTGGAGGAGTTTGGGGAGGTATGGAGAATGAGAAAGACACTCTTCAAAATGAAGTTCTGTGCAAACTTCTGGAAGGGGTGAGGGGGCAATGGCCAAGTTCTGGAGGTGCTGCTGGGGAACGGAGGGCTGCAGCTAGGACCTTGACCCAGTGGGCTCAGCCTCTCCTGAGAAGGCTGATAGTCAAGGCTGGGGAGAAGCTCAGACCCTGAGTCCCAGATGGGAGGGCAGGAAGGGAGCCTGCTGAAGGGGCCCTGGGCTGGGAGAATGGGGTCTCTGCCGGAACCAGGGGCCCAGGAGTGAGGCAGGTAAGAACAGCACGGAAAGGGAGACAAATGACATGGCTGGAAGAGCTGGGGTGCTATAGACAGTACATTGAGGGGGGTCTGCTCCCATCTTTGTAGAGTCCAGAATTTCAGGAAGAGACAGCTGTGTTGGGTGGAGAAGGTGGGAGGCAGAGGGAGAATCATCAACAAGGGAGCCACAGGACAGGGACCGGTGCCCAGGTGTGTCACATGGAACGACCAAGAGACCGGCCATGCAAAAAACCAAAGAAACACTCAGGACACAGGCTGCATCTCCAGGGCGCCTGGGTGGTGAGGATGTGTGTGGGGGAGACCAGGAAGGCCTCTCATCACAAAAATACACAGCACTGCCACAGAAATGCTGTCCTGGGGGTTAGGGAGGGGACGGTCCGTGTGGGCTCAGGCTGAGCAGCTTCCAGCGGCTGGGCTGCAAGAACGGGGAGGGAGGGCTGGGCTCCCCACTGTGGGCCGGGATCCCAGGTTTCCTATTTCTGGGAAGGGAACTGGTGCCACGTGGGGAAAAGAGGTTGGGAGTCAGGGGAAGGAAGGCCTGGAGGACTCAATTCCAGGGGCTGGTGCCAGAAGGCAAAATCAACATGCCTTGGGCCTGGAGCAGGAGTGGGGTGGTGAGGAGGAGGGAGATCTGCCCAGCAGGGGGACTCAGCAGTGGGGCGGGGGCAGCTTCCCCAGTGGCAGTGTCCTTCAGGCCTGGGCAAGGGAGATGCAGGTCCCAGAATCAGGGAAGGGGATGCCGAGCCTGGGCCTGCTGGCCTCCCCCTGCCCGCAGGCAGTGAGGCTGGTGGCAGTGCCAGGAGGGAGAGTGGCCAGGAAGCAGTGCCCTCAGGTGGTTTTGCTGCCACTGAATAGTCCCACTGGAAAGTGCTTGACATGGGTGGGCCACTGGGCTGCCAGCTGGAAGAACTTGATGTCACTCCACTCTACGCCATCGATGGACACTGGGAGAGACAGGGAGGGCAGGGCATGACCAGCACCGTTGAGGGCATCCTCCCGCAGTCCCTGGTGGGCACTGCCTTCCCACCCCCACCACCTTGTCCACCCCCCGACCCAGAAGCTGCGCGCACCTCTCAGCATGGTCTGCTGCTGCTTGGCAGAACAAATGAGGCGGCTGATACCTTCGATGACCTGGCTCTTAGAATCCACCTCCTTTTCTCGAGGCTTCTTGCTCAGGAAGATGGTGGGAACTGGAAAGCAAGCAGGATCCCACCTGTCACAGCCTCTGTGAAGCAGCCAGCCCTCTTCCCTCGGGCAGCAGGAAGCCAGCTCTTCATCTTCTGCTCCCAGGATCCTGGAGTTCCTGCCAGGTCTCAGCACAGCTCTCCTCCCGCCCCCCAGCCTCAATGATCTTCTGCGTAATGAGGACTTGGGGTTGTATGGTCTTTAAGTCCTTGCCAGCTCAACACTCTGGGCAGCTGGGGCACACTCCCAGGCTGGGCAGGGCTGTGCCTGTGGCAGTGTTGGCACCAGCTCTGCCTGGGATGTGGCCCTTGCTCCACCCCCACTTGGGACAAGGCAAGACCAGGAGGGCACAACCGCACTGACTGCCAGCCCCAGGCCTGTCTCAGGGGATGGGGGCAGCTGCAGGCTTCGGCATAGCCTCCCACCCCCTCCTCAGGGACCTGTGCGGAACAGGGGTATGAACAGAAAGCGGCCCTGCTGCTTTGGGAGCACTGGAAGGGGGAAGGTCCAGCTGATACGGCAGGCTTCCTTCCGGGCAGCTGAGGGGTGGGACCCTACCATTGCGGGTGCCCGTAAGGAGGACCCGCGGGGGTACAACCTGCAGCAAGCACTGCCCCCGCACTGGCCTGGTTGTGGGGATTCCTGTCCCAGTCTCCCACAGTAAAGGACCACCCAACTTGACCTCTGGGTGCCCTAAGCCACCGTTTATCTGGAATGGGCTGTATTCCCCCTAACTCTTAAAAACTATGCCCTTGAGCTCATGAAGGCTCAAGTGGCCTCCAGGGTTGGGTGTGAAAGTGCCTGCTCCATGGGACCATGGTGACCTTGGGGCTGTGGCATGGAGGTGTCCTCCTCCATCACACAATCCATCCCAGAGGGCAATGGCTGGAAAGGCTCGCTTCCTTATGGCAGCACTGACTGCCTTGGTCCCTGCGGTGCTGATACTCTCTGAGGATCCTTTTCTTCATTATAGAAGGGTGGTCTTGTCCAACAAGATGAGGCATCCTGCCCTGGGAGACACCAGGCTGGACCCCAAAATACTTGCACTGCTTTACCTTCCCCCAAGGTCTCCCAGGACAAGATTCTGTCCCAGACCCTGAGATGGTGGGTCTGGTGGCCCTCATTGTCCCTGGCCTCAGATGTCACGTACCTTTCTTGTTCTTCTCTTTGGTGACCACAGTCATTGCCATGGTGCCGGAGAGCTGTGCCTCCCCACCATGGGGCAGTCGGGAAACCTGCACTGAGCGGAAGACGCTCTTGAGGGTGTTCTTGGAGCTGGCGTCTCTCTTGTCACCTTCCCTCCTCCGCTCCCCGGGGTGGCCCAGCCAGTAGTCCACCTGGAGGCCAATCACATCCCCATACGGAGTGTTGGGGCTCCTGGAGAAGGGGAACAGTACCAAAGAGCAGGTTCTGCCCTCCATTTCCAACTATGTGGCAGGTGGGGTTGGGGAGCAGACTGGGGACCCCTAGGCTGTGGGAAGGGTGAGAGGACATGGTCGATTCAGTGGCTCCAGGTTCCCTACCATCGCACAAAAGTGCGATGAACAGAAGAGGAAGAGTGAGAGTCAGGCTGATCGGAGGACAAAGCCAGGGAAGGGCAAAGACCGGGATTACTGTGAGGGAACCAAAAGGAGTATAAAGGCCCAGGGATGAGGGAAACATGACGAAGACAGCGTGTGTGCATACACAGGCACCCACAGCAGGCAGGCCCAGTCAGGGTCGGGGGGCTGCGAGAGGTGGAGGTGGCAGACCTGCTGTGCTGCAGCGGCCCCAGGAGAGCTGATGGATGCTGACCTGCAGCTTCCTCTTATTTATGGCACTTCCAGCTCTGGGGTAATTTTAGCTCCGAGGAGAAAAAGAGCTGATGTTTTCTCGAAAGGAGGCTCAGACACAATAGGAACACAGGCTACATAAGTCACCTGACAGTTCTCTTTCTGCCTCATTTCAGCGGTTCTGTGAAATAGAAACTTAAACTGGCTGGGCAGGAGGTCGAGGTAAGCGCTGGTCCCCAGACCCTCCAGGAAGCTTGGAAGTTGGGGTCACTGGGGCCACATGTGGGATTTCCTCCAAGAACCCTTCATATTCTTCAGGGATCCATGTGGTCACCGGTAGTTCTAGAAAAGTGCTGGCCAGGGCTTACCCTCTCCCCTGCTCCAAGGACCATCATCAGAGGGAACAGAACGAGGTGAAGGCAGAAAGGGAAGAAGGGAGGGGGCAGCAGGAGCTCCTTTTTGTTCCTGACCCAGGCCAGCTCTTCTACCCCAGAGCCGCCCCCACACCTGCTCCTCTGCCTCAAGCCTCAGAGGGAAAGCTGCCTGCAGAGAGGCCTCTCTGACCATGGACTCTAACCTTTCTTTCTTGCCTTTTTTTTAAAAAGATTTATTTATTTATTATTTTCAGAGAGAGGAGAAGGGAGAGAGGCAGAGAGGGAGAGAAACATCAGTGTATGGTTGCTTTTCACCTACTTCCAGCTACGAATCTCACTGGAGACCTGGCTTGCAACCTGATTTTGTTGCCCTGGCTGGGAATTGAACCAGCCACCTTTGGGTTTGCAGGCCGGCACCTTATCCACTGTGCCACCAGCCAGGGCTGGGCTCTATCCTTTCGATCCTGAAGAAATCCCCGCACTGGCCGGTGTGGCTCAGGGGATTGAGGCCTGGGAAGCAGGAGGCATATCTGTGTGCCTCCTCCTTATAAAATCCAGTTTTAGCAAAGACCTTGCTAAGTCAGCTACCAAGAATGCCCCATCATCCCTATCTAATCACTCTGGATACCCGATCAGTTCCACCTTCCCTACCAGATACCCTGGCCTGTCTTCATCAAGAATCCTGTGATGCCCTGGCTGGTGTGGCTCAGTGGCTTGAGTGTCAGCCTATGGACCGCGGGGTTGTCAGTTCGATTCCTGGTCAGGGCATGTGCCTGGGTTGCAGGCCAGGTCTACAGTTGGGAGCGCATGAGAAACAGCCACAAATCGATGTTTCTCTCCCTCTCTTCCCCCCCTCTATTTCCCTCTTTCTAAAAATAAGTAAGTAAAAACAATCTGGAAAAAAAGGAACGAAGCAGTGACACATGCTACCACCTAAATCGGTCTGGCCAGAACCCCCCACTCCTGGTGTTTCCTCCCGGTCACTGTCCAGCCCCTGATCCCACACTGCTCCTTGGCCATGAATCCTCACTTGCTATGCTGAGCCCCGTCTCCTCCCACTGCAAAATCCCGTGGCGGTGCTCCCATCAAGAGGGCCCCCGCCTTGCACCAAGCCCCCCTTGCTGTGCTTGAACAAGTGTCACCGACTACGCCGCAGGGCCGCAGCTCAAAGCAGGCTTGTCTGCCCTACACGCCCACCCTCTTTCCGCCACCCAGGACTGACAGGGCTGGCTGCGCTGCGCAATGACTTCCCCGACCAGGGAACGTCTCTGCGTTCTGACTCCGGTGTTCTCAGCACTGTCCTACCCTCTGAACTCAGTGGGTTGTTGCTGTCCCACTATGCCGCCTGCAGCAGGAAAGTCTTGGCCCCAAGGGAGGGCATGGCAGGGAGGATGCGGACGGACGAGCGCCTTACCCCACAACGGCCAGCGCGCTGCTCATGGATGGGGAGGAAGGTGGAGTGGCCGTGGTGTCTCGGCTGAGACCCGAGCTGGAGGGTGGCGATGTAGAGGGCACGGTGAGGCTGACCACGGGTGCGTCGTCTCCATCACCTATCGGGTGACAAGGACAGCTAGCCAGAGGCAGCCACCCCTGACGTGCTGGTGGCAAGGAGCGAGGTGCCCCTCTGGCTCAGTGGCAGCCTGCTCTCCTCTGGGCACTTCGGCACCTGCCCACCATCATTGGTCAGTGCTTCACTGGGGAGGGAGGGTGCCCCACAGTGTGCCTGCTCGAACCCTGACCTCACCGAGGATACCCCAAGTCCTCACCACCCAGCCGGCTGGATGAGAGAGGCGGGGGGAAGGCCCCACCCTCCTCCACAGAAACAAAGAGACCTGATGCTCACCTGTAGTGGAAGGAGAGTCTTCCACCAGGCCCACCTTCACCACCTGGGAGGAAAAAAGGGACAGAATTAGGTCGCCTCACCAAAGCAGCACGCATCCTGACCCAAATGGAAGCAGGTGGGTCGGTACAAGAGCCATCACTACACGTTATTTGATCATGGGCTTTAATAATTGTGAATCCAGAGCAGCCTAGATCTGTGAAAACACCCAGTTCTAAAAGATGAGGTGGGGGCACAGGAGATCCTGTGGCCCTTCTCTAGAAACAAGGGCAAGGGCACCTGACCTCCGCTGTCTCAGCACAGGGGCAGAAGGCCATCTCCTCACATCAGAGAGAAATGAGGAGCCAGCCGGAGCAAGTCGAGGGAGGCAGGGGTGTGGTTGGGCGCCAAGCCAAGCTGCAGTCAGGCTGACACCTGCTTCCTCACCTCCAGATTTCCTGGACTCTGGAGGAATGCCAGTGAGGAAGAGTCCCAGCTTCAACCCCTCTAAGGCACTGGGGTTGAAGCCAGCCAGCTTCCCAAATGTTAGATGGGGCATAATGAGTTCTGGGAAGGACAGAGGGCGCCCTCCAGTGGCCACCAAGGGGCATAGCTAAAGACCAACAAAACACGGCGCTGTGAGGTCACGTGACAAGTCCTGTGAACTGACAGGACCCGGATCTAGCAGCCACAGAGGTGGACCCAGGGGGCTGATGTGAAGAGAAGATCATGTGTAGATGGGCCCCTTGGGGCTGGCTGCTCAGAACACAATGCTGCCATTCAACGACATTTGTCCCAAGTTTCGTACACATTCTTAGATCCCAGAAAGTAATACATCCACACTGAGCTTCCTGGATCCGACCCCTCTTGCTCCCCTGGTGCTGAAGGAGGCTGCCACTTCGTTTGTTTGAATCTAAAATTGTTTAGACCTCTCTCTTGGCTATGAGGCCAGAGCGGGTAGCAAGCCACAGCTCCATGAAGATGAGAGTCAACAGCCCCCAGGCGACAGGCCCCGGTCTGGGGCCCCCAAATGCTGCTATAGGAGCAGCCCACCAGGGGGCTGACTGGATGGTGGAAAGGAGACTCTAAGGCATGAGAAGGGGCAAGTGAACTTCCCAGGCTCAGGCATCTCCCAGGATCACTCAAGACACCCAGGCTCTGAGATGAGCAGAGAGTAACAGAGTTGGGGAGCTGGGCCCCCATCTGCCCCTCCACCCGGAAGCTGGGAGGCACCCTCAAGGAGACCATACAAAAAGCTACAAGCTGCTTTGGGAGGGAAATTCGATGGTCTCCCACACGGACACCTGAGCTTCAGTCATGTCTCTCAGGCGCAGTCTGGCCCTGGCCGGAGGTCAGCTGTCCCTGTGGAGCTCCCTCACTTCGCAGGCCTCCGTCTTGTGCTCAGCAACCACCAAGAGGATCAAAGATCAGCACTACCTGACACCAAAGAAATCCACGAGGTGCTCCCTTTATTTTCAAAATCCACTAGTATAGAGATTCTCCTTTGACTAAACAGGGGCAGAGACCCTTGTTCTCGCCAGTCTTTCTGGCCCTAAAGATGGAAACAACCTATTTCTTGGACTTCTCTTCAGAATACCACCCATCGTCCTTCCCCGGGGTCTGCAGAAACTACGCGCTGGACATCACTCCCCAGGCCAAGGCACCAGGTGCAGGGCCTGGTGTAATAAACAGAAGATGCCCTCAATGATCAGGGGATGGTCCTGATTCCGGACAGAAGACGCGGAGAGAAGAGCCTGGTTTGTGTGCTGGCCCAGTGCTTCTCCACCTCAGCACTGCTGACGTTTGGGACAGGGTCAGTCCCCATGGTGGGGCTGTCCTGTGCACAGTAGGATGTTTAGCAACATCCAGGTTTCTACCCACAAGATCCCAATAGCCCCCCACTCCCAGCTGTGACAGCCCAAAGTGTTTCCAGACATTACCCGATGCCTGGAGGAGGAATCGCCTCCAGGTGAGAATCACTGTCTAGACGAGATCTTTCTGTGGGAGCCTGTGTGTGTGTGTCGGGAGGGCAGGAGGCTGGGAGGAGGGGAGGGGAGTCAGTACTCACGCCAATGAAGGGGATAAACTTCTGATATGAGTCTTCATCAGGGCTGTTGGGAGAGACAGGACAACCTTACAGTTTGTAAGTGAGGCCATGTGGCGGGCTGGGGACGTACACTTCTCATACTCTATTGTGGCTTTATGGGAGTCCAAATTCTATATGATGCCTTTCTACTAGGTTTCAGGATGGCATGAGGAGCCATGAAATGGAGGTAAAAGCCCCGATTCGGCACACTAGACCACCTGCTCCCACTTCTGAGTTCTAGTCCCTGGGTGGGCTTGTGTTGAGGGCACCTAGATGGGTGCTGAGGCCCAGGGCAAGGGAGGGAGGGTGTGGGTGGGAGACAGTAAAAACACGGTCTCTCTTTGTCTTCTCACATTTTCCTGGGGTCCTACACAGGAAAATGGGTTAGGAAGGAAAATGTAAAAAAGCAAAGAAGATGCAAGACTGATCTAGCCCACCCCACCCCACCCCACCCACTTTTAAGAAATCTCCCAAAGTGCAACTCACAACTTATGCCTGCAGGTCAGCATGGCTTCAGCCACAGGAAGTTGGTGTGTCACGCCTGCCCCGTTGACATACTGCATCACCCGCCCCACCACGTCCAGGGGCTCTGCGGAAAAGCCAGGAGGTAACGCCGGCTGGTTTCAGTAGGCAAACCGAGCCACCTGCTAGACGACCCTCCTTCTTGGAACTCTCAGGCACCAGGGGCCAAAGCACCGTCCCCTGCCTTCCAGCCCTGCGCACCACTCCTCACGGCCCTGCCCTCCACCAGCCCGTGCCCGTCACCTCCTTCAGGGTCTGAGGAAGATTTGCCACCTCTGCCTCACAGAGCTGCAGCTCCTTCAACCCCTGCCACTTCACCCTGTGTTTCAGGGTGACATGGCTGGTGTGCTGTTATTTGTTTATCAACAGACTGCTTAGGAGCTGCTCTCTGCTCACATCTTGTCTGTGCAACTAGGCATGTCTCCCTCCCACCCAGCACTACCCTCACCCCTCAGCTCTGCTTATTTCTGGATGTACAGGAGCAGAGCAAATAGCAGGGACTAGAAGTATCCAGGGTGGAAGGGCTACTACGCTTAATGGGCCTCCTCTTAATAGAGCTGGAAAGACAAACGTGCGAAGTGACCGGAGAGTTAGAGCCGCAGGGTAGAAGAGGCCTGTGCGCGCCTCCCTCGGCCCAGGCGGGCTCTCCCCAAACCGGTTCACGCTGTCTCCGTCCCTGACGAGGGTTGTTACCTGACACTGGGGGCTCCGAGCGACTGAACAGGTCTCTCCAGCCAGAATCAAGGAAGGTGCTGCTATATCTACTATCGACTGAGCCCAGGTATTTGGCCACAGGGTGAGATCCTGGTAGGCAGAGACCAGAGAAGCCGAGCTGGTTAGGGGAAGGGATGACAGCCTGGCCTTTGGTCCCTTGACTGCTGCTTCCGTGGACCCAATCCACCACCTGGACCCAGACAGGGCCTCTGGCGTCTTTACCGAGGGGAATGATGAGAAAGCGCATGTAGCCAAGCCAGTCGGAGGTCTTGCTGGCCAGCGACTTGACAAAGAACCGGAGGATGGAGCTCAGGTACGTCTGGCCGCCCAGTGCTGCTACCTTCACCGGCCTCGGCATCGAGGAGTTGCAGTTGCAGCTGGGGAGCAAGGGGGCAGTTACAACCACTTTCCGAGGTTCACCAGCAGCCTGACTTGATCTCTACAAGCAACCCACAGGGGAGAAACCAACCAACAGGCAAAATAATACAGAGAAAGGCAGTGCTTTGGGAACCAGGGAGACAGCCAGGGTCAGAGCGGACAGGTCTCTGTCTGGGAGGAAGGCAGAGCTGGCGGAGGCCAACAGGGAGACAGCTCAGCAATGCCCCTGGGGCCAGGTGGGCGTGAACCCGGGTGCCAGGAAGCTCAGTCCCCCACTCCCTGCACAGACTCTGGGTCCCATGGAAGATCCTGGGAGGAAAAGCCCTGACTCTGGACACCAAGCAGCACAGGACAGTTAGAGGGACGGAGCAAAGGGTCTTTGTAAAACTCTGGGTTCTCTCTTCCTGGCCTTTATCCTGGGTTTAAGAGGTTGAGGCAGGTCAAGGCATGACAGGAGTCCAGGCAGGGAGGCAGGGAAGGCAGGTGAGTAACATTTTTCATGCCCTGACCCTCTGGGGCCAGCAGGGACCTCCGACCACCATGACCTGCCCCTGCCCCACCATGCACCCAAGTGGGCTATTGATCTGACAAGGCCAGGAGGCCCTGCGGCCGCCGGGAAGTCAGGGTGGGAGAGTGAGATGAGAAGGGCCACGAGGGGCCAGGGAGGGGTCAAGTCCTTACTAGCGCTGGATGCGCGTGAGCAGGGCAGAGAGCACGGCCTGGACCTCCACGGTGGAGCAGGTGCACACAACAGGCTTCCGCTGGTCCTGCAGCAGCTCCGCCACATACTGCGGGGGAGAGCAAAGGGGCAGGGACACCGGTGAGGCCATGGTGCAGGGACTCAACTCTCCAACAAGCACCGAGAGGGCAGGCATGGCCCAGACCAAGCTGCAGGGTCCTGTCCTGTCCTGCACTGAGGAAGAGGGATTTGGGCATCGGGATCTAGATGGATGGGCAGTGGTGTGGTGCGGGGGCACTGCCCCTTTGTATCAGCCTTCGTGGGAATGGGGAAGCCACTGGATGTCCCAGCACTTTGCACTTCTAAGGGATCTTCCTTCTATGATGCTCTCTGACACACACGACCACTCTGGAAGAAGGTAGGACAGGTGATATACTGTTGCTCTTTTTGCAGATGAGAAAACAGAAAAAGGAAAGTGAGTGACTTAAGGTCCCATAGGCTGCAAAATGACAGAAATGGGATTAGAGTCCAGAGGCATGGGCTTAGTTCAGGGTGGGAGGAGGCTGAGATGGGGGACCTTTTCTTTTTCTTTCATGTCTTGCCCCTCACACCAGGTCCCTGGGTGTCCTCTCCAGAACCTTTGCTCCTGGCCCTGCAGCCCCAGGGCTGTACCTGGCCCTGCCAGTCAGTGGTGTTCACAAGGATGACGTTTTCCGGAAGGGCTGCATCGGACACCAGGATCTGATTCAGCTGGTCGTATACCACCTTTCTTGGAATCTGCAGGGACAAAGGTATCTGTGAGGCAGTCCCCAGGGAGCCTGAGGGTAGTGCTGGGTGGGCTAGTGGGTAGGGGCAGAGAATTCCTGGAGCAAGGGCATTTGGGGATGCTGGGAGTCTGTGGAAGAACCCAGTTACCACTGGTCTGACCACAAAGGAGAAGGGCAAAGAGTTCGCAGAGTCCAGAGAACATGCACACACAGGAACACAGCCACAGCCACCTTCCTGATGGGTTGAGCAGACAAAGCCAGAGACACAGGGACAGGCAGCATGGAAGGATCCGGGGAGGAGAAAGGAGAGGACGGTGAGCAGGGCTCGTAGGCAAGGAACTGAGGGCACCGGGGAGAGAACTACTGAGTGGCCATGATTGCTGTGTAGGAGCCCTAAGCCACAAAGAAGAAAGGCATTCCAGGGCCCAAGATTAACCAGAGACAGCATGTCACTCAGGCATTGGGCTATTCTGGGCTCAGATTAGTTTTCAGCTAGGTACTGGTGTCCAACTCAGGAAGCCACAGGACACAAGCATGCCCCTCTGTGATATTTACCAGGTAAACAAATGCTTGCTGTTAGCGCCAGAACAGGAGCTGTGTGAGGTGTCAGTTTGGATCAAGTCCTTCCCTAACCCCTAGGACCACTGGCCTTCAGCAGGCACAGTCCCCAGGTCCACTTCCTCCTGTGCTTCTACTCCAGACCACTCCCCAAGCTCTTCCAATCACAATGTTCTGCTATTAGTTGGCCATCTTGAAATCAGAACGCTAGTATCAAGAGTTCAGGCTGGGGGTGTCCCGTGGGTGTCTGTGGCTGCTATCCTCTAGGGCCTGAGTCAACGCGTTTTCCCCACTCGGATGTTTGATGAAGGCAGAATAGGCCAGAAAGGGGGAACTGCCCCTTGGGGCTGACGACAGGCTGGGGCGAGGCTGGCGGCTCCTGCCCCATGCCCTGGCTCCCTGCACTCAGCCCTGAAGCTAACCCTAGACCAGCAGGAATAACACGAGCACTAGCCTTCTCTATTTAGGCCTGCTTTTAAGCTTTATTTAGAGCATTTCAAAGTCCTCCTTTCCTCTCACTTAACTGTCCAGGAAGATAACAGAACAGAAACGGAGGCCAGGGATGTCAGAGGGTACCTGCGTGCTGTGGCCCAGGTCAGGGGACCGCTCGCTGTCAGAGCTGTTGGTCCTCTCACTCAGGGGCTTGGAGAGCTGTCGCTCCTTCAGGGGTGTGCTCCTCTTCTGCCGGGGAGTGTGTCCTCCCTCCACTTTGCTGCCAGACATGGGCACAGGGAGTGGTGAGTCCCCGCGGACCCCAAGCTGTTGCTGCCCACTCTCCCCCAGGCCCGTGACTGGCCTCTGCTAAGCGAGCTTGCAGCCGTGGGCCCGCTGCCTGACTTTCTGCATCTACCCTGCATCCAGAGTTCCTTCCCAAGTACCTGGGTGAGGCGGAGCCCTGGAGATCCGTCTTGCTGGACTTCATGGGAGTTTTGACTTTCTCTGGCACAACCAGACTTGTGCTCCCATCTGCGAACATGTCCTGGTCAGTGACCTCCTGCCGTGGAGGAAAAGAAGTAGCAAAGGTTACTGCTCACCGAGCACTACCTGGAGCCTTGCGGAGTCGTGCTCATCACTGTCCTGAGGACAGCGCCAGTCACCCCCTCTCTCCTCCTGAAGCTCCTAGTTCACCCCACGGAATACTGTGTCACTGAGCACAGCCACTGTGCTGGACACTCTTGATAGTCAGCCCGTCTTCTATGTTTACGGACTATTTGTCAACACAGGAACTTGAACTGAGAATCTAGGTGGGAAGGAAGAGAGTTTTAACCAGGAAGCATTATTACTAAATTCTATTTTCATTTTTTATTC
The DNA here is from genome assembly GCA_004026585.1 of Noctilio leporinus. Classification (NCBI taxonomy): domain Eukaryota; kingdom Metazoa; phylum Chordata; class Mammalia; order Chiroptera; family Noctilionidae; genus Noctilio; species Noctilio leporinus. The sequence goes on from PVIW01001222.1 coordinate 41,681, forward strand.
ATTAAAAAAAAAAAAATTTATTTATTATTTTTAGCGAGAGGGGAAGGGAGAGAGGCATCAGTGTGTGGTTGCCTTTCACCTGCCTCCAGCTACAGACCTGGCTGGAGACCTGGCTTGCAACCTGGCCATGTGCCCTGGCTCGGAATCAAACCAGCGACCCTTACCACACTGGTGCCTTACTCACTGTGCCACCAGTTAGGGTAAATTCCTTATTTATTAATTTATAAAAAGATTTTATTATTTCCAGAAAGAGAAGAAGGGAGAGAGGCAGAGAGGGACAGAAACATCAATGTATGGTTGCCTTTCATCTTCCTCCAGCTATGGACCTGGCTTGCAACCTGGTTATGTGTCCTGGCTGGGAATTGAACCAGTGACCTTCGGGTTCCCAGGCTGGCGCCTTATCCACTGTGCTACCAGCCAGGGTTAAATTCCATTTTTAAATGACCATTGTGCAGTATAAATCAAAGTAAGTTTTAAATTAATCTTGAATCAAGCCTAATGTTTTGTCAGACACCAGATCTTTAATGCAGCGTTATTTACTATAAGAAACAGAAGCCTAAAGTAATTCTGGCTTGGACTCCACTCAAGTGGAGTGTGAGGCTGACACAGAACACATCCCCAGGTGGTATTCGGTCAAGTTCTGCGCTCCCTCCCACCACGTCTGGCCTCTAGTCCCTTCAGATAAACCGCAGTATGTGCCGGGAGGCCCTATCAGTCAGATGTTCTCCCCTGGCTAGAATCCCTGTCCCTTTCTGCTGCAGGGCTGCATTTCCAAGCCAGAGGCAGGTTCCCATGTTTGCACCTTCAGTGCTCAGCACGTACAGTCGCCCAGTATACGCATGTGGAACTCTCTGAGTGGTTAAATTGTGCAGCCTGCAGCCCATTCCATTTCACTGGGGCATGGCCTGCTCTCCGGGGCAGCGGCAGCCTCTCTCAGAGAAAAGAGCTGACCCGTGTTTCCTTGGAGGCTTATGTTGTAGCTGCCTGGCCATAGTAGAGCAACGTGGAGGAAGAGATGGCTTTTTAGGGGAAGACACTGGTCATCCTCCCTCTCAGAAGTAAATGAGGGTGCCAGATAGTGAGAAATTATCCAAATCAGCATTTGCTGAGATTAAGTGGCAGAATGGGAACACTTCTGGTTCACTAATTTGGGGACTAACCTGGCCTCCAAGGGTAGGTTACATTCCATGGATAAGGATTTCAGGAGAAAGAGAACACAGGTCATTCACAAATCCACAAATTTAGGCAAAATTCCCATGGTGGTCCTGAGGGTCTTTCTGCCTTTATTTCTAAAGACACAACAACTGAAATAGGAGACTGAACCATGCATACCAGAATGTCTGTTTCAGTCAAGCTGTCATCTTGATTTTTAATCCAAGCAGATTTGACTTTTTCTAGAGCAGCCAATTCCATCTGTAAAAATTGTAATAATTAGTCATCATCAACCCAAATAATTACCATTACCTTGTTTTCTAGGTACCTAAGAAACTTAAAATACTTTCACTTAATCTAAAGAGCTCCTACAATCTTTGGGATTTTCATCTTATAACAAGCCTCAGGAGGGTCAGCTATTTAATAATCATTAAGTCAGTAACACAGTGAGATACAGAGCCCAGAGTTTCTGACTCTCCCACGGTGTCATAGGGAAGAGGAGATACGAGTTTAGGGGCTTTGCTCTGGACTCAGCAAACCACCTTGCCCAGGAGGCACACGGGGCCTCTTCTGCTCGCCAGGAATTGCTGAGAAGAAGGGAGGCCCTTACAGTTCAGGTCTTTGATTTTGAGACTGAAAGTGTCCATGGTAGCCACATACTTGTCGCTTGGTACAAACATCTAGCAAACCCTCAAACAAAATATACCAAGAAAAAAGACATCCAATGTTAAGCCATTTGGGTGTGAATTTTTAAATTATTTTTAGAGAGAAAGGAAGGGAGAGAGGCAGAGACAGACATCAATGTACGGTTGCCTTTCACCTGCCTCCAGCTACAGACCTGGCTGGAGACCTGGCTTGCAACCTGGTTATGTGCCCTGGCTGGGAATCGAACCAGCAACCTTTGGGTTCGCAGGCTGGTGCCTTATCCACTGTGCCACCAGCCAGGGCTGAGAAAAGATATATATTTTAAATTGTTATGAAAGTTTATTTGAGCCAACTGACAACAATGCTGGGCAGCAACGTCTCAGATGCTGCGGAGAACAGGTATTGGTCTCAGTGAATCTCCTTGGTTCTTGTGGGGAACCAGGAAGCCAGAAAAGGTCAGGATATCCCACTTCCTCCTACTTCCTCAAAGTCTTTCCTCTAAGTATCATTAAATTAAAGAGCGTTGAGAAATATCAGATTAATAGGCTCCGGGAATCAGTTAGCAAACTAGTGAACTAAGGGTCCATGGGACCCTTAGCCCTGTGTGCTGCAGGTGTTCAGCAGCATCCTTAGCTTCTATCCACAGATCCCAGCAGCCACCCCTCACCCCACCCCGCTTCCTGTTGCGAAGACCAGCAACGTCTGCAGTCATGGCCAAAGGTTCCCCGAGAGGTAAAGTCATCCCTGGCTGAGAAGCCATCTGCAAGACTAACCCAACATGCTTTAAGCAGACCCCGCGACCCCAGATCTTGAGAAGGTCTGGCTCAGAGCCACACATACTAGGCAGCCTCCAGGCAGCACAGCTAGGTCATTCACATTACGTATAGTAATAACCAACATTAACAGGGTAGAGACACGGCAAAGTCCTGATCGGACTTAGGTGTGAAGAGGGTTTCAGTCAGTGTCGGGTCCCAGGATGCCGCCACGTTGCTGGAAGCCTTTCAAGTGGCATGCCCAGCAGGCTGGCCCTACGACCGCAGCAGGGGTTCCGTGGCCAAGCTGCCATGGCTGACAAGCCCGTTGACTGGCACTGGGGTTGGTAGGCAGTTCTGGCTACCGAATGACTCTTCTAGGGGTGCCCAACAACCCTACTAGGTGCGAACTTCAACTCTCCAAGTCCCCATTCCTGCTCCTAAAAACACTAGGGGCTTTTTCTCACCACAGGGCCCTGGGACACCAGCTGGGCAGTAGCTGTGTCCGTCTGACTGCGGTGGAGGAGGACAGATGCCGTGTCCACAGCACCGTGCCTGTGGGGCGATGCAGGCTGCTGTGGAGGAAGCGCAGGCTTGTGTGTGGTATTTCCAGCTACGTTTATGAAGAACTAGCCAGCCTCTCACATCATTATTTCCAGTGTTATGGAAATGGCAGATTTTAGCAGCAGGCAGTCTTGGCTGCATGTCCACATCTCCTGGCCACCTCAACTGGCTCACTGTCAGGGCCTCTTGTTATCAGCTCAGAGAGCCAAATTATGCTGCTTCTGTGTGCTCAAGTCTTGGGAACTGTAGAACTGTAATACTCTTTATTAGCAGAAATCCCTTCTAGTTCTAGTGATAAACTAAATCCTCTGAAATTTGGGAAACAAAGAGAGGAATTAAGAGCAATAAACTAATACTGATGCTAGGAAACCAGGGGCTGCGGGTGGAAGCTGGGCGGCATGCACAGGCCTGCCGGCGGAGGCACAGTCCCCGCCTTCCTCCCCAACACGTTCAGAAGTTGTCCCTGTGAGAGCACAGCCTCACGCTGCAGTTCCTTCCCAACAGGCCTTCCATAGGAAAGAATTCCAAAGCTGCACACCCACAGAGACATATGGGGTTCTTCAAAATAGAAATGTCACAGAGAATCAGCAACCGAGTTTGAAATCTGGCCAGGAAACCAGAATTTGAAAGACTCACTAAAAAGACATCTAGATTCTTTCAGTTGCAGTAAATCCATCCACCAACCGAACACCGCCCTGGAGGTGCTCTCTCTCTGCGTTCCCTCGCTGTGCCGTCACTCCGCCTCGAGAGGCAGGTACTTGCGAGGGCTGCCCTGGTGGGGGAACCAAGGCACAGCACCGCCCCAAGTACACAGTCCATGAGGACAGGATTCAAGCTTCGAAGTCTGACTCCAGAACACATGTCACCATGGCCCCCTGGCCCCAACCAAATGCTGCCGTACAGACCGATGTACGACCAACAATCCCTCGCATTTACTGAGCATCTGGTGGCCACTACCTCCATTGATCACCGAGTCGCATTTTATCACAGTGGAGCCCTGTTCAGCGGTCGCAGGACACGGAAAGAGTCCTTTGGCCAGGTCCTTATCACACACATTTACATTTAAAATGGGATCTGGCTCTGGTGGGCACGTCTATCCACATGCAGTGGCGATTCAGCAGGGACATCCAGCAGCCCCGGGAGAAAGAGCAGCCGGCCCTACACACACAGCGAGGAGAGGCGACCTCAGCTCCAGAGCACAGGCGCCTTCACAGGGAAGAGCGATTAGGTGGAAGACAACCCCACCTGGTGGCAGCAGGCGGTACATCGGCCATCGGCTGCCCCAGCAGCTCCTGGGTTTTGGAGGCACCTGGGACACATGCTTTTCAGGGAATAAGGCTCCTTACGTGTTTCACACTATTTCCCCGCTATTGGTCCCCATTTGCAGGAGGGATTTTGTATTCTCTCTCTTAAAGTGGCAAGAATGGGAGGACTGAAGTTCAGTGTCTTTGACCTAAGACAAGACAACAGGGCTTCTGAAATCATGCATGAGGCCTCCTTGCCTCTGGTTGTGAAAGAGCGGAAGGACAGCGGCAGGCAGCGGCAGCACGAACCCCGGGCCTGCCTCCGCCCCACCGCGGGTGGCACTGGCTCTCAGGGCTGCGGCAGGCAGCTGCTTCTCCTCTTGCCCACCCAGCAAAATGGAAACCTGCCCACCAAATTCTGAACCATCTGAGAGCACTTCCCCTCTACGAATAAACCTACATATGCTCAGTGTCTTCTGAACAGACAGACGTGTGGGCTTCCTGCCCCCTCTGCACTCGTTTCCCTCAGCCTGGAACGCCAAACTATCTCCCGCTGGCCGGACGCCATACTCGCAGCCATCACAGGACGGACGCTGAGGGAGAGGGTGGTTCTGAGGCACGTGTGCCCTGGCAGGAAAGGCCCTAAGCCACGGTGGGGTCGGACCAGAAAGAAAAGCCCAGGGGCCACAGCAACACCCTCAGAGAACTAAGCCCCCCACCAGGCAGGACTGGGATGATGATAACTGAGGCTGAAACCAGAGGAGACAGCTCTTCGGGGCCACACGTGAGCCCGGAGCAGCGGGCCCAGAGCCTTAAGCCCTGACACCCACAGCCCCTCTCCCCACCCCACTGCCACGGGTCTTGCTCACAGGGCTCGTGGTGTCCTTGCCGAGGCTGCCCTTGCTATTGAGGCTGCCGATCTCCGTCTGTGAGCTGGACTGCGACATCCCCTCAAAGAAGGGCCTGCGGTAAAGAAGCAGAGTCGGGGTCAGAGGCCACCAGTGCCCAGGTGGCTGCTCCTGGGGAGCTGGGCAGAGCTCGTGCTTGAGACAGATCAGCAACCTGGGCTTCAGGGACACCTGGCGAGGAGGGTCACAGCAGAGGCTGGACAGTAGGGACCTGGGCCAAAGGACTTGAGATGCAACAAGAAGGAAGAACCAAGATTCGCCGGTGATGAGTGGCAGGGGAGGGGGAGCGCGGCAGTGGGGTCCGGGGAGGAGTGGTGCAAGGGGACAACTTGCTAGATGAAGCTGGGCCTCACTTGAGCTTGGGCTTCGGAGTGCTAAGGATGCTCTCTGTCTCCTCCATTTCCGGGCCACTGTCGCTGGGGTTGTACATCTCCAGACTATCATACAGTTCGTCCAAGTCCTCCTCCACCTCGCGAATCTGCTCCCGGGAAACATGTTCCAGCCCGAATCCCACCTGCAGGGGAAAACAGCTTCGAGTTTGGGGGAACTCCCACTAACAGTGATGGTAGATGTGCAACTCCTTCCTCCTGGTCAGGCACCACTGGCCTCCCTAACTAGTCCCTACTAAGGGATGTGCCAAAACTTCATATTCATCAAGGTAGTCTTGATGCCCTGGCTGTGACCCAACCCCGAGAGCAGAGTTGGGAGGCCCCTTCCCCCTTGGGGACTCTACGGGCCTGGTGTCAGAAAGAAATGTGGCAGCGCTTACATGCCTCTGCTAAAGAATGAGGGTAAGACACCTGGGAGCCCATGACCCCAGTAGGCTAGCTCCACCTTTCTACAGCACATGGGACAAGGAAATCTCCCATCAGGTTTCATCTTCATCCCTTTCCCAGTCCACTGAGAACAGAAGTCTGTGGAAATTGGCATGGGCCGGCCAGAGACCAGACTGCTTCTCTATTAATGGCCAATTCTTGGTCACTCAAGGTTTGACCATGGAGGACATGCTCACTGCACAGGCTGCTGCTCACAATGTCCCCCTTGGGATGGAAGGAAAAGGGAACCTACAACAAGTGGATTTGTTACTGATCCCCAAACCAGATGCTTGGTACTAAGCAATGGCTGGGTGTAACGTGCCACTTGTCCCCAAATACTGAGAAGCCCTGGGTGCTATGCGTGAAGCCTTCCTCTCTCTTTTCAAGGAGCTTAAAGCCCTCCTGTAGCTACCCTCTCATTTGGGACTCCCTGTGGCAACAAAGAGTGCACCCCAGGACTGAGGGGAGTCTACTCACCAGCAACCTTGGGAGTCAGGGGGTCATACCTCATCTGAAACTTTAAACCGCTTCAGGAGGGCCACAAACTTCTGCTTGATATTAGGTTGCTGTAGGGAGACAAATCACACAGTTCTCAGTAACACCCACTTGTGGACATGATCAAGTCAAGTGGAGAGAGATCGAGAGCCCATGTTTGAGGAGCTGTGGGAGGACAGGAAGGTGGGAGGAGACAGGTTCTACTCTGTGGCACTTAAAACCCCTGAGGGCAAGCAGGCATGGCATGACTAATTCCAGGCAACAGGGTCAAAGGGATCCCATGGGCCCCCAGGGCCCCGCACCACTTTCTCTCATCCTTCAGACCCGTGGTGCCAGCTGGCGACCTCTACTGCGTGGAGGGACCTCAAACTCAGCATTTCCACAACAAAGCCCATCATCTTCCCCTTGTGTTTCCTCCCTGGTTACTAATATTGCCACATGTAGTTGCCCAAGTCTAACCCTGGAGTCTCTCCTCTCGGCTCCCCACAGCCCTGTGTTCCCTAACTCTGACTCTTGCCCTATCTGTAACACCACTGCTTCCACCCAGCCCTTCTCCTTACATCTCCCTGGAATCAACTGCAATGGCCTTCAGGTGGCACCCCTACCACCATGGAGGCAGTTCCAGCCTGTCCCCTCCAAAATCGATAGTGATCCTTCCAAATGCAGGTCTAATCCTGTTACTCTCCAACCTAGAGATTTTTGTGGGCCTACAGGGGCTATGGAACAATCCAACACCTGCCCGAGGGCTGGTTCCGCCTGTCTCTCTAGCTTCCTCTTATCATTTAACCCCTCAACCTCATTTACAGTTCTGGGAGGAGCTGCAGGCTGATGTGCACCTCGGGCCTCACTGTCATCTGTTATCTTCTGCCTTGCTTAAACATTTGCCCAAATCCAGCTGGCAAAATTCCATTTAGCCTTAGAGACCCATGTCTCAGCATCTGTCCCTGAGGGCCTAAAGCTCTGCTGGCACTACTGCTCAGAGTTGGCCTCAGGCTCTCTGTCCCTGCACAAAGCTCTATCTTCTTGCACCTGATCCACCCACTGTGTTGTTTAGATGAGTCTGTGTCACCAAACACCTAGAGCTCCTTGATGGCAGGGACTGGGCCTTCCTTATCTCTGTCTCCAACCCTGGGCACGATGACTAGTTTGTGGCCATAAGTACTTCCTGCTTGGATAACAGACTCACTATTTGAGAGATGGAAAAGAGCAACTTGAAGTAAGACTGAGCTACACCTTTAAGAAAGGACAGGGCTTCCAAAAGTGCAAAGGACATTCACAGAAGAGGAAAAACATGAGTTCACAGCGACAAATGCCTAAGACACATTTAGGGAACGGCAATTCAATTAATGTGTCTAGAACAAAATGTACTTGGTAGGGAGAGAATAAAGCATGTACACAAAAGAGACAGAAACTAAAGAATAATTACTAAGTCTGGAAATCTGACTGAAAAGTGCCTGCAGTTAATAATAAAAGCCTTTGGGGGAGTGGGAATCATTAATAGGAGCACTGAACCCTGGGAGGGGGGCAAGGGTGGGGAACTCTGGTGACCACAGGAAAGGGTAGTTTCTAAAGCTCCAGGGGTACCTGTAGGAAGAAAACAGGGCCTCTTTGTGGTTACATTCTCAGAGGACAATGGCTCTAGTAACAAGCTCAGGCTACCTTAGAGAGCCAATCAAGGAGGAGATACCCAAGGACAGGGAAACAGCTCTCACTCTATTCCTGCTCAATGCGGGAATCAAGGCCACAATGTTGAGGATTCACATGTCAGCAAGCCCAGGGCTACCTTGGCAGGTCCATGGTGGAAAGCAGGCTTGGATGCACCATACCTGGAAGGTCTGGCCCAAGTTTAATTCCTTCCTGAGGATGGTGGGAATCTCTGCTCTTGGGATCCCTACACTAGCTCTGCACCAGAGGCTCAGGAAGCCTCTGTGGAAAAATGAAACTGAATTTTTCGTCTAAAAACTCCTAACACTTTTGCCTCTCCCACACTTCAGCACAGGAACTACAGAATCAGTTACCCTAGAAATTCGGGTATTACGTGTCTCAGAAGTCTAGTGTCACCAAGAACAGTGACTCCTGAGGAAATCTTACACAGGAGACATAGAATCCAAAGGCATTTGTCTCTAAGGTTATGTACCTATTTAGGCAGGAATATACCTAATCTAATTAAGCTTCATTAAACCTACAGTTCCAACCAAGCACTAGTCTATTATTTCTGGGTAAATTTAACAAGTGAGTTAACATGGTGATCCTCCCAGAGGCCTGAATTTCTGTGGAGTGGACAATACATAATTTGAAGTAACCACCTGGGGGGACATGTAGGGTGTCTGAGGTATTCTACTCCCTGAGGAAAAATGGTCTGTTCCGAAGTCTAAAACCAAGGTTCTCCACCTTTTCTGTTTTTTAATCCTAAGATAATTAGAAGAATCTAAACACTCCTATGAGTAGTTGTAGGGTTCCCACAAGGTGTTCTTTGCAAGTGTGTGACCCTTATTGATTAGGCAGTGGTGGAGGAGGAGATACATAAGGGTGTGCCAGAACCGTGACTTAAAGGAAGGCTTTAAACACCTTGAGGAGGCCACTCTCACCCCACCCGACCCCACCAAATGAACAGCTCAGCTCAAACACTCCCCAGACTTTTGAGGCTCACCCTGGTGATGGCGGAGGTAGAGGTATGTTTCCTCCGGGTCTTCTTTACTTTCCGTAGGTCCTCATCTTCATAGAACAGGTCCTAGGGGACAGAATAAGGTTGGAAAACCCCAGGTGGCTCCGCAATTGCCTCCCAGGAAAGGAGCCAAGGAAAGTTACCTGCCCGTGCAGTGGGTCATCACTGCCTTCCTGTTCTGACGAGAAACTCTCCTCCTCTTCCTCAGAATAGTTGTCAATGTCAGGGGAGCGATCTGGAAACACACACCTCAGTACGATCACCTCATAATGAGAAGGCCTGGCCCCTGCGGCTGATGGGCTGGGACACAGCTCTCCTCGGGTGAAACAGGGTGGAGGGAAGAGGGCCGCAGCCATGCTGGCCACGCTCTATATTCAGGAATCTATAGGGTGTTCCGGGCACCATCTCATTCAGCTTTTCAGATGGTGACCAGGTGATGGGCTCCTTAATCAGCAGGGTCCCCGGACACTGCAGATATCTTACCAGACAGCTTGGATTTGATTCCTTCATGGTCAATGGGCTGGCTGGACAGGGAGTAGATCTTTATTTCTGCCACAGGCACGGAGACGTCCTTCACGTTGCTGTGAAGGCCCAGCACCAGGGCACCTTCGTTGGGGTGCTGCATCACCTAAGACCACAGAGCAGACACCTTACTGCGGAGAGGGCACAGATCTGTCTGTTTTCATAATCCAAATGCACATGCCAGCCAGTGGGAATGGCATTCGCTAACAGTTTCTTCCTTGCTATCTTCCAAACCCATGGTTACTCTTCTACTGCTGTCAATGTCTTTAAAACTGTTTTCAGACATGCCAGCCACTGGTCAGGCTACATGCTTAATGATAAAAATCAAGGTTTGAGATTGAAAATGCCTGCTGGCAGACAAGTTTTCAGCTTAAGTCCGTCACAGAGAAACCACCCCTCTAGGCTGAGGGAGGGCTGGCCTGCAGATGGTCATCGGTGAGGAGAAGGCCCGAGTACAGGAGAGAACGGAAGGGCGCAGCTGGGAAGGCGGTGCCTATAACCCTTCACTCCCCTTAGCTCCTCACATTGATACACATCATGAAGAGGACATAAGAAGGGTGAGGACAAGCCCACAGATTCTATTTATTATGGCCACACATTTTTCCTAGTCAAGGTACTGAAGAGCAGAAAGAAGTTTTCAAACTGATTTGGGGCCCCCTTCTGCTTCCCCTGTCAGGGCTGAGAGGACCTCCCTGCTGTGCAGAGGAGCTCCACAAATGAGTGCACATATCAAGGAGAGAGGAGCCTGGTTTCCTACTGCTGGAGAAGGGAATTAGCACATGGAAAGGGCTGGAACAAGCCCTGTGGCGTTGGACTAGAATTGACTGGAATGTGAGCTCATGATTAGATAGGTAAATAAAGGTATGGAAATAGATATGATGTGCATAAATACATATGTGCACATATGTATATCTATTTCCTGGCTCTATCTACAAGCGCTGATGCCCCAGTTGGGAAAATGAGCCCTTCTAGTACTTAGATCTTGGTTTCTAAATACCACATTCCACTAAGGGGAACCAGGGATCTTCAGAGCATCAGTTTACTCCATGGCTGGATCAGGAAAAGTTCATGATGAGCCTAATACTTTGCATTGGAAAGTAAAGAAGTATATGAAGAAAGATGGGGCATCTGAAAAAGGATATAGGAGCCAGCCTGAAGGGCCTCCCACTGGCCAAATTTGAGATAATTTGGGCATGAAAATAAATAATGATAGTAGCAGAATAGATCACACTGAATTAAGCAGGGATCCATCCACAGGTTCATAACTGATACAACCAAACGAATCAAAACGGGGAAGAAGGGAAAACTCTATCTTATAACAGAAAGCCAGATAATAAATATAGAAGGAATGGTGGGATTAAAATTTAACTTGCACCCTGGCTGGTGTGGCTCAGTGGACTGAGCACCAGCCTGGGAACCCAAGTGTCACTGGTTTGATTCCCAGTCAGAGCACATACTCAGGTTGCAAACCAGGTCTCCAAGGCAGGTGAAAGGCAACCATACATTGATGTTTCTCTCCCTTTCTTCCTCCCTCCCTGCCCCTCTCTCTCAAAATAATTAATACAATCTTTTAAAATATATGTAAGAAATAGAAATTCAGTTTGCAAGCATCCAAGTAGTAAATGATTCATGCAAGAATCATCGATGCTTAAATTAGGTGGTGAAAATAAGGAGGAAAAAGATTGTTTGTTACACAGTCTCTAAACATTTCCCTAAAAAAATGTTTTCATTGGTAAATACAAAAGATTTACTAGCTTAATACTGAAAATCTAGGCAGACAGCATCTTAAGTGATGATACAAGTCAACCCCACCAGTAATGGGACAAATCAACAAGCACACAGCGTAACTTCTGTGGAAATTTTGCCAAAAATATGTAGATGAAATTAACCTTCAGAAAGCATTAGACAAACCCAAATGAGGAACATTCCAAAAAATAACCAGCTTGTACTCTTTAAAAAATGTCAAGGGCATAAAATGCAAGGAAAATCTGAGGTACTACCGTAGGTTGAAGGATACTAACCAGACATGACAGGTAAATACAACTCGTAACCCCAGGTTAAAAATTGGGCCTAGCCCTGGCTGGTAGCACAGTGGGTAAGGCGCCGGCCTGCGAATCCAAAGATCGCAGGTTCAATTCCCCAGCCAGGGCACATAACAAGGTTGCAAACCAGGTCTCCAGTCAGATCTGTGGCTGGAAGCAGGTGAAAGGCAGCCATACATTGATGTCTCTCTCCCTCTCTGCCTCTCTCCCTTCCCCTCTTTCTAAAAATAATGGAATAAAATCTTAAAAAAAAAAAAAGGGGGGGGGCAGATAAAAGAAGAATACGCACCAAAAATACCTTAATAAAACAAGGTTGTAAAAAACAATTAAAAAAAAAAATTGGGCCTAGAAGGGAGATTCCTGGAGCACTTGGCAAACGGTGACCTTGTGCTGGTGTCAGTGTCCTAACCTTTAGGACGGCACGGTGTTCTTGCAATTTAGGAAGTTAACACAGCTCAATGTTAATGTGCAATGAGGCATTATGTTTGTAATTTACTCTCAATGGTTCAGAAAACATGTATAAATAAACATACTGTATACATAGAGAAAAATAAGGCAAATGTGGTAATATGTTAACAATGAAGAATTCGGATAAAGTGTATATGAGAATTCCTTGTACCATTCTTACAACTTTTCTGTAAGTTTGAATTTTTAAAAAAAGTTTAAAAACTTGCCCTAACTTATGTGGCTCAGTTGGGAGGGCATCATCCCGCAAAGTGAAAGGTAGCCAGTTGGAATCCCACTCAGGGCACAGGTCTGGGTTGTGGGATTGGTCCCTGGTTGGGGCAACTGATTCATGTGTCTCACATGGATGTTTCCCTTTCCCTCTCTCCCTCCCTTCCCCTGTATCTAAAATAAATAAATAAATAAAAATTGAAACCTTGCTCTGACCAGTGTGGCCTGATTGGTTGGAGCATTGTCTCGTAAACCAAAAGGTTGAGGGTCTGATTCCTGGTCAGGGCACATGCCTAGGTTGTGGGTTTGGTCCCGGGTGGGGGCATGTATGGGAGGCAACCAATAGATGTTTCTCTCCCTCCCTTCCGTTCTCTTTAAAATCAATGAGCATGTCCTTGGGTAAAGGTTAAAAATAAGTAAATACGTAAATAAAAATACAAGTTAAAAAACTTTTTGTGTGGGAAACAGTACTTGTAAAAAGAGGTATATCCGGAATTTCCAATATATAAACTAACATAAAATAAGACACTTGGAGCGCAGGCTGGGTTCCACGGCTGGGCCTGGTGTCTCTCAGACTCCGGTCTCAAGGCCCAGAGTCTGGGGACCGTGCTCCCCTCACCTCCGCCATGTTGATGAGTCCCACAGCCAGGGTCTTATAGCCCAAGATGGTCCGGTTCTTGTAGCGCTTTCTCCTTTGCAACATGATCTGCAGCTTGTTGGCATCTCTCTTCAGGAAGTGAGGGTACTGCCAAGTTTAAAACAGAGTCAGGAATGGTTAATAAGCGACTGGGTCCTTGGTGGACTCTGGTCCTATAGAGGATACACAGTCTGTTCACAGGCGAGTTAGGGGATGAAGAAGCATCATTAAATTGCAGTCAGGGGTCTGGTGGTGCTTGGTGCCTGGCTCTGGCACTCTGTGGTCTAAAGGAACAAGGAACAGAACAAAGAGATCATTTCATGAAAAAGGGGGTCAGTTCATCAAGAAGACTGAATAATCCCACACGTTTCCATGGCTAATAACAGAGCTTCAGCACGCATGACTATGCATAGCCTGTACCTATCTTAGGCCCCTCACACTGCTGGCCCTCACAGCTCCTTCTGCCCCCAACCATCCTGTGACTGGTTCTTTCCTGACGTTCAGCACTCTGCTCAAATACCTCTTCCTCCGTGAGACTTCCTGAAGGCCTCCCATGCCCAACCCCTCTACGTCCCACCACCCAGGTTCCTCAGCCTCACCATCCCACCATGTGGGAAATAATCTTGTTCTCTGATGACTTATCTGGCCTGCCTTTTCACTGCCGACTCCCCTCTGCCCACAGCATCCCTGACACAGAGCATGTTCAGAAAACGGCCTCTTTCCTAGCCATGTGCTCACATGTTTTCTCCACGCACTCAATTTGGGCTACTGACATTATGAGGAGAGACAAAGGAGGCGCAGAGAGTGGATGGGAGTACAGCATGAGGCAAAAGGGGTGGGCGTGTACTACAGATAACTGAGAGGTGACGGTGCAGAGCGCAGTCAGATGCTCCCAGCCTTCTCTAAGGAAAGAAAAGAGGAGAATGAGACCTGGTGTATTTTTCAGCAGCCTGCCCGGGTCTCAGCACCCTTACTGTGGTGTCTAAGTGACTGATTTGGCCCTGCAGGCTAGCCACGGAAGCACTAGGGGCCTTTAATCCATTCCTGCTATGGCTAATTCACTGGATGACTAATTCATGGAGCTATGTCTGCTCTTGGATAAAACCATTTCCAAGTTAGAGGACCATCCAGTGGCCAGACTAGACATGGAGCGTTAGTGACCTACAACTGAGCAGGTTCTCACCTGAAGGGAGAAGGTCAACTGGAGCTCCGTTTCCACCAGTCCACTGGCTGGAAGGATGATCTCGTTGGAGCGAAGAATCCTTTTTGAACCCTGAAGCCAAGAAAAAAAAATATGTCAAAGCTATGTCACCAAAAATCAGACTGAAAGAAACAATACAGCTCTCTCCTCTCTCTCTCTCTCTCTCCCCCTCCCCTCCTCCCCGCCACTTCCGTCCCCCTCCCCCACAAAAAAAAAAAGAAATACATTTGCAAGCAACTTTAAAACTCTACATTCTTTTTAAATTCTTTTATTTTTTATTTTAATTAAAATACTGGGCTTATTTCACATATATACTTTTGTCTCCCACCATTTCCATTTGTCTGACCACCACTACTACTATGTCCTATCATAACATTCCATACATACTTAAAACCAAGCAAAGGGTGCAGTTCCATCTTTAAAAACTAAACAGGCATTTTGGACAACACATTCTTGGCAATGGAACCTGGACAACATTTATCAGACACTGTAGGAAAAGTTCTCACTCTGCATTGTAAATGGGACAGCCAGATATCAACTGTTACAGAAATGAAATAAAATGGAAAATTTTAACCCATTGTTTAAACTATTTTCTTAAAGAGACTCCCTCCACTGCCAGAGATCTTTCGTAGTCTTCTGGTCAACCATCCGGAAGCAATTCTTCACATAGTTGATGAATTTGGCTTCCACTTTGGAAAGTGAACCATCTTTTTCCATACTTGATTGCATTTTTGCTTTTATGTCTTCTACAGAACTAGGTCTTTCCGTTGTTTTAGTTAGGAGTTTTTTCCTGGTTTTTTTGAAAGATTTTTGACCTTTTGCTCTTGGTGTTGATGGTTTTGAGTCTTTTTCATTCTGGTTTGATTTTTGTGCATTTTTGGCTGGAGTATCTCATAAAGATTTCTTTACTGGAGCTTTTTCTTCAGCTTCCTTGTCCTCAAAATCATCATTCTCTTCGTCATCATCACTGTCCTCATTGTCATCTTCATCATCCTCATCAGCAAGCCTTACTTTTTCCTGTGGAACCTTGCTGCCACCTCCAGGGGCACAGCGCTCTCCGGACATGTTGAGGAGCTTCACGTCCTCCTCCTCCTCATCTTCTGACCCCGCGTCTTCCTCCACAGCGACTAAGGGCTGTCCACTAAGGTGCACAGGCCCGGAACCACACTTCAACCGTAAGACCACAGGTGGTGTTATTTCAAAGCCACCAAGGGAAACCGCTGGCTGCACGGACATTCCAAGGTTGCCAGTGTTACCTGAGTTGGACTGCCTTCACAATTCATGGCCTCTGCTTCAACAGTGTGCAATTCATCCTTTGCCCCAGCCCCCAAACTGACCCTTTTGTAAAGATAATTGATGCTCATTTTCATCATTATCCACCTTAAAGTGATCATCTTTGTCAGCTAGGAGTGCACAACTGAAAAGATAGTTCCGGGGCCTCAGAGGGCTCCTGTCCATGTCCATTGAATCTTCTACGGGGTGGTAGCACGCACTTAGGTGGGAGAGAAGGTGGAGACAAATGACTTCTGCTTCTCAGGATGGAATTGCACCTAAAACTCTACATTCTTACCAGTCCCAGTATTTCACCAGTCTTTGCTGTATGTCTTAGAATCAAGGAACCACCATAGGCATGATTTTACCTGTCTTATGCTGTATGTTCATAAAGGGTTTTCACATAAAAATGATCTGCTTTGCATCTGAGCTCTCCCAACACTCTGGAAGAAGGGGCCAGTGCTCAGGGGATAGAGTGATCTCCACAGGCTCACCTCAGCCTTCCTCTTCCTCTCTGACACTTCAAAGGCGATGTTTGTCTTTGGGCCTTTTCACATGCTTTTTTTTTTTTTTTAATGTTTAGAGAGAGAGGAAGGGAGGGAGAAATACCACTGTGCAAAAGACACATCAGTTGGTTGCAGCTGCCTCTCGAAAGCCCCCAAGTGGAGACCCAGCCCGCAACCCAGGCATGCACCCCTGCCAGAAACTGAACCGGCGACCCTTTGGTGTGCAGGCCGGCAGTCAATCCACCGAGTCACACCAGCCAGGGCTCACATGCTTTCTTCTCTTCTCAGATGCTCTTTGGTACTTCTGTACACAGCTAACCAACGTGCCTTCCAGGTCTCAGCTCAGATGTAATTATTTTCCAGGAACCATTCCTTTTAGTCCCCTCTCTTCTACCTAAAAACTCCCCTTGGAATTGATGTCACTGTTTACATTATCCTCTCTTCCTTGCTGTTGCTGTCCCCTAAAATAGCCATTAGTTCCTGCTCACGTCTCGATTTTGGCTCCTCACTCACCATTCCTCTCCCCAATACTGCTCCAGTCATAACGATGAATGATTCCAATATATGTACACTCTTTCCAACAACCTGACCTCGAAATCTCTTTAAAAAATTTTTATTGTTGTATTACATCCATTCCCTTTTTGCACCCCTCTGTCCCCCATCAAAATCCCATTTTTTCCCTTCTAGTAACCTTGCTCCCACACGGGTCGTGGCCTCTCACGGGATCCTCGAGGGACCTTCTCATTACCAGTGATCATAACCACACACCCTACTCAGCCTCTGATGGGCACTTCCTACATTTCAGCTCATTCTTTATAGTTTGTCAACTATGATAATCCTTCAAACCCACCAGGGCCTGTCATCCATTGATCCTCCCATCCTTTCTCTTCTCCTTGTGTGGCTTAAATGTCATCATCAGTCTTTATAAATATGTCCTCACAGGCCCTAACTCCTTTGCCTGCTATTGTTCTCACATACTCATTTGGAAATCACAAGCCTGTTTAAATCCAACTGCACCAGCTGATCATGCCTGGAGAGAATCATATAGTCAGGCTAACTGCTCTGACATTAAATTTATGACCCCAAACCTTAAGCAGACCTGTAATGCTGCCAAGCAATCACACCATATTCTCCAAATCCACTTCCCCACTTCACTCAACAATGATTTCCTACCTTCTGGTTTTCCTCAAGCCTCCCACACTGCCTGACTCCTCTCTTCACTCTAAGCAGATAAGCTCAATTCCTACTGTGCTAAGAAAACAGAAGCGCAGGAAAAAAGCTCCCACAGGTCCTACCACATTCACCTACCTCCAGCTCATTTGTACTCATGCCCTCCTCCTCCCTCCTATCCTGTCAACTGCCCACCTGCATCTCAGCCCTTCTCATTTACTCAGACACTGCTTAGCCATTCTTCCCTCACCTACGTAATCAACGTTCTCCGCTATTCCAGATCATTTCCTCTAGTAACAACAGGCTGCTGTTTCTCTCATTCAAAAAATTCCTCTCAAAGGTCGCTGGTTCGATTCCCAGCCAGGGCATATAGCCAGGTCTCCAGCCAGGTCTGTAGCTGGAGGCAGGTGAAAGGCAACCATACATTGCTCTCCCTCTCTCTCTCTCCTTCTCTTCCTCTCTCTCTGGAAATAATAAAATCTTTAAAAATAAATAAAATAAATAAATAAAAAATATTGATTCACCATATATTGATGCTTCTCCCTCTTTTTTCCTCTCTCCCTGCCCTTCTCTCTGAAAATAGTGAATAAAATCTTAAAAAAAAAAAAAAAAAAAATTCCAGCCCTGGCTGTTGGCACAGTGGATAAGGCGCCAGCTTGCGAACCCAAAAGTTGCTGGTTCGATTCCCCAGTCAGGGCACATGACCAGGTTGCAGGCCAGGTCTCCAGCCAGGTCTGTAGCTGGAGGCAGGTGAGAGGCAACCACACATTGATGTCTCTCTCCCTTCCCCTCTCTCTAAAAATAATAAATAAAATATTAAAAAAAAAAAATCCTCTCAAGCCCTGGTTGGTACACAGTGGATAAGGCACCAGCCTGTGAACCCAAAGGTCGCTGGTTCGATTCCCCAGCCAGGGCACATAACCAGATTGCAAGCTAGGTCTCCAGCCAGGTCCCCAGCTGGAGGCAGGTGAAAGGTAACCATACATTGATATCTCTCTCTCCTTTCTGCTTCTCCCCCTACCCCTCTCTCTAAAAATAATTTAAAAAATCTTTTTTTTTAATGCAAAAGTATTTTGCTCCCCTCAAAAGAAAAGCAGATACTTACAGCCTATTTCTTCCACATGTAAAAATAAGAATACCTCTGTGAATTACAATAGTTGTAACTATTCTAACTATAATATGGTTGTTGTGACATTAAATAAATGTAATTCATGTAAACATATAATGCATAGTGATGTTCAATAAATGTTAGCTATTGGTAAAAAAAAAAAAAGTAAAAAAATAAATAAAAATATCAACCTTTTTCATGTTATTCTAGTAAACGTGTATAACTGTCCAAAAAAAAAAAAAAAAAAAAAAAAAAGGTCCTCTCTTGTCCCACGTGCCCTGTTGGCTACCTTCCCTGTCCCACCTTCTTTGTACAGCAAACTCCTTAAGAGTCGTCTGTTTTTTCTCTCTTGCAGTCTTCTTCTCTTATGTCCACTTAAATCCTTCCCTGTCAGCCTCCCTGTCCCTCCAGGTTGCCAAAACTGCTAAAGACAGGTCTCAGCTAACGACCCTCCCTCGTCCTCCTGGCCCTGTCTGCGGCTCTGACAGGGTGGGTCACTCTCCACCTCCAGCAGCACTGGCTTCACTGGCTGCCAGAGCACCTCACTCGTCTGGTTCCTCTTACCCTCCACCTTGGTCTCAGGTCCTACTTCTCCCCAACTGCCCAATGTTGAGGTGCCTGGAGCTTCCATCCTTAGACCTTTTCTCTTCTTTATATTCACCCCACTTCCAATGATCTCAAATCAACTCATGGTCTCAAATACGTTGATGACCCTCCAAATGATTTCTCTCCCGAACTCTAAACTCATACATCCAGCTCTATTCGACACCCCTCCTGGATGTTTCACAGACTTCTCAAATATAATACAAGCTGAATTTGGGGCCTTTCCTTCCAAACCTGTTTCTCCCACAGTCTTTCCCATCTCCTTCGGTGCCACTTCTACCCTATCAGCTGCTAAACCAAAACTCGGCCGCCACCTCATCTCTTGCCAGGATAACTGTTGCAGCCTGCTAACCAGTCTTCCTGATTCCTCTCTCAGTCTCTTCTTCACGACACAGCTGGGTGGTCCTATCATTTCTTTGCTCAGAACCCTCCATCTCACGGGGGATGGAAGCCAGGCGACCTGGCCGTGACCTGAGCATGTCCTTGCCCTTCCCAGGTCAACCTCATTTCCTACTGCTCTCCCCTCCCCAGCCCCCCTGGCTCCCCATCCTCCCTAACTCTGCCAGATAGGCCAGACGCATTCCCACCTTAGGAACTGGCCTTGGCTTTTCTCTCTGCCTGGAACGTTCTTCCTCCAAATAGCTGCACGGCTCCCTCCCTCACCTCTTCAAAGTCCTTGCATAAATGCCATCACCTCGATGAGGCCTACCCTGGCCACCACACACAAGCTGTAATTTGTAACTTCCTCCTGATCCCCCATCCCCTGGTTTGCTCCATCTTTTCTCTTATAGTATTTATTCACTTCCCCACAGGGCATACCACCTTCCAATAGCAGCAGCCTTCGTCATTTGAACTGTCACTATCCAAATATGTCCTGTAAGTACCTGTTGTACTTCCCAAATGCAGGTGAGAGGATGTGGAATCCAGCGCAGCGGTAGGCCGGGCACTTTTTCAGTCTGGGTGTCACTGCTCTCTCTTCCCTGCCCCCTCTTCCACACTAAGTCCTTTCTGGGTTCTGACACTTGCTTCTTCCAGATGCCTGGGGCACCAACTTGGGTCTAATTTCAAAATTATCTTTAGGAACTTTACGTATCATTTAAAATCTATACAAGTCTACCTTCATTTGCAGTACAGAGCAAAACAGTTGATATCTGATATTATAGTATTACCACTCACAGCACATAAAAATACCCATTAATGAGTATTAGTGTATTAAAAATTAGGACATTGGTGTTTTAAATGCTTCTTTTTTAAAAAAAAAGAAATCTCAGTGGATTGTCACGTGGATATTTAAGAGCGTTGTAGTGACATTCCAGGAAATAGTTGAGATTTTGATGTCTAAGAATGTTACTTTTTCCATTTAAATAATGGAGGTATAGGCTCCTGCCATCCACAATGTTTTCAAGAATGGATTAAATTTCAAGGAAAGCCTGGATATAATTTTCTTATTTATTATCTCTTTCGTTCTACTACAATGATTTTTAATCTTCAATCGCAGAATCTTTTTAAACTCTTAAAAATTATTATAGATCCCAAAAAACTTTTGTTTAGGTATGTGTATCTATCAATATTTATCATATTAGGAATTAAAACTGAGATATTTAAAAACATATACTAATTCATTTAAAAATAATAAGCCCTGGCTGGTGTGGCTCAGTGGACTGGTACTCGCCAGCGAACCCAGTTCAACTGGTTCGAGTCCCAGTCGGGGCACATGACCAGGTTGTGGGCCAGGTCTCCAGCCAGGTCCCCAGCTGGAGGCAGGTGAAAGGCAACCATACATTAGTGTTTCTCTCCCTTTCTTCCTCCCTCCCTGCCCTTCTCTGAAAATAATCAATAAAAAATCTTTAAAAAGAACCTAATAAATTAAGTGTTTACATAAAAATGTTTTTATAAAAAATAACTTTCACAAAATAAAAACAATTTAGAAAGAAGATGGCATGCTTTTTTAAATAACAGTTTTATTGTGATATAATTCAAATACACCTCACCCATTTAAAACATGTAATTTAATGGTTTTTAGTATATTCAGAGTTGTGCAACCACCAACACAATAAATTTTAGAACATTTTCCTAGCACCCCTAAAAACTCCATATTCTTTGGCTGTCACCCAACCAACTTAATCACCCTACCCCTCCCACCTCTAGGCATGCACTTGTTTATTCCCGAGTCTGAACCTTAACATGTGGCTTTGCAACTGGCTTCTTTCATTTAGCAGAATCAATTCAAGGTTCATCCATGTTGTAGGATGGATGTACTTTTTTTTTTGCAATTTTTAAAAACATTTTATTGTTGTTATATTACATCCATCCCCTTTTTGCTCCCCTTTGTCTCCCTCCTCACCCACCCATTCCCTCCAAAGTCAATCCCACCTGTTGTCCATGTCCATGGTTCCTTCATACTAGGTTCTTGTCTAAACTGCTCCCCTTCCCCGCCTCTGCCTCACCCCTCCCCCCAACCCCTTTCTCCCTAACCACTGAAGGCCTATCCTCTGTATTCATATATTTGGTTCTGTTTTGCTTGTTATTAGTTTTGTTCATTATTGTCCTGTAATGGGTGAGATCATATGGTATTTGTCCTTCACTGACTGGCTTATTTCACTAAGCATAATACTCTCTAGTTCCATCCATGTTGTTGCAAAGGGTAGGAGTGATTCTTTTTTATTGCCAAATAATATTCCATTGTAGGGAGAGATCACATTTTATTTATTTATGCACACATTTAACGTTGATTGAATTTTAATGTTGCACAGGACAATATTTCATTTATTTCTTTATTTCCATTTGTTATGTTATTTTAATTACTTAAAGAGACAGGGAACAATTGTGGCTTTTTATTCTTTTTCTTTATCTGAAAGCTGCCTAAAACTGTCTAAATTTGGAATATTTAAGCAAGTTGAAGGGGAGAAAGGGGTTTTGCAAAATCACTCAGGGGGAAAAGAAAGGTTGCTTTGTCCATCATGCCCTATGGTGGGTGATTAACTGCATGTACAAACTATGTTTCACTTTTAATTAATTGTGCTTAAGGCTTCGAGCTGGGGTTCTCTTCTTAGAGCAGCTCCCACTGAGGAAAGCACAGACACGCCCGGGGGACGTTCTCGGGTCCATGGCACAGAGGACATGGGAGCAGCGGCAGTGGCGCTCATCCCAGGGGCAGTGCTGATTCTCAGACACTCACAGCAGATGAAATACTGGGTCCAGGTCACGCGTGGGTCCTCTCCGGGCTCGGGAGTAGCACCCTCAATCACGCAGCAGCAAATCCTGGAAAGCAGTCCCTCCCTTTTGATTTTCCGGCAGGGACTTCCTCAGTGAGCAGGTCTCACCGGCTGGGGAACAGAGTCACCGAGATGTGCGCAGAGGCTCCTGCAGCAGCTGGTCTGGCTGTCCTCAAAGATGATGGCAAGTCACATCACTGAAGCACTGGGCCTTTGTCAAAATGGCTGTCCATGTCAAACATGTGAAAGTTGATTTTGTCCACTTGGAACTTGGTCTCAAAGATTCCAGAAGCCAGGACAAAGCAGCAAAGCAGGTCCCCATCACTGGGGACCTAGTCAGCCTGCTTGATGACATCAACCTTGTCCAGGAAGTACTGGGCACAGCCTAAGAGCTGGCTGGCCATGGAGACTCCTTCCCACACAGCCATGGCTGCTCACAGCATTGTGGGGAGAGGGGGGACCTTGCAGTGCGGCTGATCACTCTCAGTGTGTGGTCCCCTCAGCACTGGTTCTCAGGGTTGGCCACCTCCGCGGGGGGCACATGGTTTCAAAGGCCTTTCTGATTGTTTTTGATGTCCTGCACCTTGGTGGCCTTCTCATCTCCATGAAACCATTAACATGCAGGATTCTTATTTGCTTCACAATGGTATAATGATGATTTTACCAGATTCTCCCTTGCCCAGGGGCAGCAGGCGGTAAGTGACCTGTAAACCCCTCTTGGTGTCCTTCTGCAGCTGCATCTTGATCTTTTTTTTTTTTCAAATTCATTATTTTTAGAGAGAAAGAAAGGGAGGGAGGCAGAGAGGGAGACACATCAATGTATGGTTGCCTTTCACCTGCCTCCAGCTATAGACCTGGCTTGCAACCTGGTTATGTGCTGGGAATAGAACCAGTGACCTTTGGGTTCACAGGTATTTATTTTTAGGCAGAGGGGAAAGGAGTGACAAAGAGAGGGAGAGAAACGTTGATGTGCAAGAGAAACACTAATGATTTTTCTCTCTCACACCCCCAACCAGAGACCTGGCCCGTAGGAATTGAACTGGTGACCTTTCCCTTTGTGGCATGACATCCAACCAACCCAATGAGCCACAATCGTCAGGGCCATATTTTCATTCTCAAGGGTAATATTTGGGAGTGAAACTGCTAGGTCGTATGGTAACTAGGTTTATCCTTTTGAGGAACTGCTAGGCTATTTTCCAAAGTCTGGAAACTGCACCATTTTCCATGCCCAGCGGCACTGACTGAGGGAGATGGCATACTTTCACATTTCTGCAAGTCTCTTTAACGTCTGACACCTTAGTAGAAGGCATTTGGATTCTCATACCTGATTCTGTACTCAGTGTAATGCAAAAATCCAGCCCCAAAGAGATACAGAGTTCGAAAAAGAAGGAGCTTTTTAGAATATTCTTCTTTGACACTACACCAAAACTCTACAAGTGGTAGTCTCTTTAAAGGTTAGTTGCAAAGCAGAATTGAAAACCATTTCAATAAGTTTTTTTAATACTTCTCTACAGTAAAATCTGATCAACAGAAAAAGGACATCTGGAAAAACTGGGAAATCTGAATAAAGGCTGTAATTTTTGTTAACAGTGCATGCAGCACTAGTGATAATTTCTTAGACTGGATACATGGACCACGGTTAAGAAAGATGCTAACACTGGGAGGATCTAGGTGAGGGGTACACGGGAACTCTCCATCCTAGTCCTGCATCTCTTCTGTAAATGTAAAATTATCCTGAATAAAAAGTTAAAGATAGGTCTGGGCTGGTGTGGCTCGGTGGACTGAGCACCAGCTTGAGAACTCATGTATCGCTGGTTTGATTCCCAGCCAGGGCGCATACCCAGCGTGCAAGCCAGGTCTGCAGCCAGGTCCTCAGCTGGAGGCAGGTGAAAGACAACCATACACTGATGTTTCTCTCCCTTTCTTCCTCCCTCCCTTCCCCTCTCTCTAAAAATAATGAATAATATCTTAAAAAAAAAAAGTTAAAATCTAACCCAATGGTCTATTTTGATCATAGAATGAATCTTTTACCCAGCATAATTGTTTCACCTCATGGATTGCTCATTTGGAAAATGATGGTTCACTGAATTATATAAACCTTTCAAGAGTTACTCATCTCATTATACAATATTAAAGAAAAGCATGATCATTATTATCACCAATGGTATCTTCAGAAAAGTCTGTAAGAATGGTAAGAATTGGGAACCTGTTAAACTTAATAGTGACAGAGACAAGTTTTCTAGAATTCTGATTTTTACCTGAAAGCTCAAATTTTATTTATCATTGGTCATTTTCTCAATTGTTTCCTTTGAAGTGATGGTTCAAGAGTATTTTCAAGAAAATATCTTCCAAATACCTAAGTCTGATAAGTAGTTTATCTATACTCTTCTTTCTAAGTAAAAGTGGTGTTCCATGAAGAAAGCAGTGGCTTCAATTCACAACGTGATTTCACAAGTCCTTGTCCATGAAACAACAGTGTTTTTTGCTCTGAAGCAGAAGTGCTTTATGCATATGTCCCATTTCATCACATAGAATATTAAAAAGGCAAGGATCCAGGGTTGAGGTAGTCAATTCACCCTTTTTACTACTTCAAGGACATTCTTAAGAGACACTGGCCTTTTTCCTCTTCCTTTGAGTCTATGATAAACAGCAAATGACTCCTGTACAATGTGAGACAACTCCCTTGCCAAGAACTAAGGACGGGCTGTTTTATCCGCCACTGCACTTGCACCTTTGATGCAAATGTCACCGCGGTGGAAAGGATAAATAACAGCAGCATTATCACGAAAACTGCTTTTGACTTCCTGTCTCTCTTGAAAGAGAAATTTTAGGAAGCCCAGGGTCTGCAGACCTCATTTTTTTTTTTTAAGATTTTATTTAGTATTTTTAAAGAGAGGGGTAGGGAGAGACATCCATGTATGGTTGCCTTTCACCTGCCTCCAGCTACGGACCTGGCTGCAGACCTGGCTTGCAACCTGGTTATGTGCCCTGAGTGGGGAATCGAACCAGTGACCTTTAGGTTTGCAGGCCGGCGCTTTATCCACTGTGCCACCAGCCAGGGCCTACACACCTCATTTTTGAGAACTGATGTTCTACCAGCATGTTAATATCCCTAAAGGGAGGGATTTTTATTTGTTTTGTTAACTTACATATTCCCTGTGACTCAAACATTGCTTGATATATAGGAGGTGCTTAATAACTATTTACTAAACAAATAAATGGATACATTAATGTTATAACATCCATAATTACATTCAGCTGCTTGGAAATAAGGCAATAAGAATTCAGAGTCAGGATATTTGTAGTTTTTTGGTATAATTTAAAATTTTACAGAATGCTAAATATTTAATTATGAAATAAAGAAATTATTTCCTTTGACAAAGGTATTTAACTGCAGGGATGGCAAGATCAGGGGGGGTCTTTCAAAACCACAGCAACAGCGTTCACTTGAAAGCCACAGCTTGCAGCAAAGGAAACAAGCCCTCCACACCGGAGCACGACCCCTGACGGAGAAACAGGTGGGACATTGGGAAAGGGGGGAAAGCTACTAAAAGTCCCCACTGGCACGCACTTGTCCCATACTTGCTTCTCTATCCCACAGTGTTACGCACAGAGATGAACAGGGAATTAGAATAGCCTAAGTTGGGACATGCAGGAGTTCATATGAAGTAATTAAAATGTTTCACGTTTGGAGGTCTAAATTAAGATAGTTTTACTTCAGAAACAGAGCTGAGGACCTCAGTGTATACTGGAAGTGCTACAGATGTGGACGTTAATGAAACCAATGTTAGTATAAAAACTGCCACCTAAAGTTGATCTAGTTAATAAAATATTAGTAGGTTAGCAAGGAGTTACCTTATAGTTGATTATTTTTCAACGAATAAGAATTCAATAAATACACCATTCTTAAGCTGAAGAACTCAGTAATTATTTAACAACTCCAGGGGCACTTCAGAATCTCAGTCAACTCCAGGGAGCCGTCATTAGAAAGAGCTCATCAGTTAAGGAAGGTCTAGTAATGGTGTTTAATGACTACATAAATTACCTGCTCGTTAGTTTCTAGTTCCACTTCTGCCACTCAGTAATTAGCTGTCAGCAGATAAATTCCTTAACTTCTCTGTAGTTTATTTTCTCCCTTCTTTCCTGAAAATTCAGGAATGCTTAGAATATGAAGGCATGTAAAATATTTCGGGTCTCTTGAAGATATTAAGTATAAGGATTTAAAGATGGGGATTATCCAGAATTTAAACTATCCCAGCAAAAATTTAATTTCTAATTCTGAAATAATAATCTATGAACTTCTTCTACCCTATAGAAAACCTCCAAAGAAAACCCCAACCCATGTGCCTGCTTGGCCTATAAATCTCGGGAATAAGGTTGATACTGACTTGAGCCACCCGAGTAGTTCATGAATAGTTTACCAAACACCTCAGCATCTGTATTACTTGACCTTCATACCAATGCTGTTAGCCAGGCAGGGCAGAAAGAACCCTTTTTATTCTTCAGAAGGAGAAACTGGGGTTTAAAGAAACTGACCGCTTTACCGAGAGGCACTGCTGGGGCTCAGGAGGCCTCACGTGCTCCACTGTCTTCCCGCTGTCACACTTGCTTTGCTAAGACATGGTCCCCAACAGCATTTCTGAAGCCCAACCGTGGGCAAAAGTTATCTAACTTCCTTGAATCCTGACCAAACAATCCTGTTCAACTCACCTGTAGCTTCACAGCAATGACCACTGAGTTAAGATCTTTGTCCATTTCTTTTAGCATGACAAGCTTCTTCAGGGTCAAGCTGAACAGCCTAGAGAGGGTGAAAGAAAGAAGACCCAGTCAAACATAAGGAACCTATGAGAAAAGTGACTGACAATCTACTGGGGAAACACTGCATTGTCTAAAGTAAGAATGTTAGAATCCCATTCTCAGTCCCAAACTGTGTGTCTTCCTTCAGTAAATGGGCATCCATTCCTTTTCTTTAACCTCTGTACTGGAGACATGCCAAAAAGGTCCATCTCATCAGCCTCCTGCATGCCCCCTTTATGTCAAGCCAAAACCGACACGTATGGTATTGAAGGAAAAGGAAAAAGGGATCAATGGAATAGACCAGAGTACCCAGAAAAATATTCCGCAATTATACAGAAACTTGATCTAAGAAAAGGGCAGTATTTAAATAACTGGAAAAAGTGTAAGTTATTGCGAAATGAAAAAAAAAAAAAAAAAAAAGGATCCTACCTCACACTAGATATAATCTCTAGGTGGATTAAATAACTGTGAAAGGCAAAATTTTAGAAGAAATATGGGATAGTATCTTTCTGACTCTGAGGTAAGAAAGGATTTCTTCTTCTTTTTAAGTATTCACCCAAGGGTATGTTTAGAGAGGGGAGAGAGAGAAATGTGACTATAAGAGAGAAACATCGATCAGCTGGTAGGCACCATTACGGGAGATTGAACCAGCAACCTTTTGGTGCACAGCGCAATGCTCCAACCAGCGGAGCCATCCAGCCAGGGCAAGAATGGATTTCTTAAATATGACGCTGAAAACACTGAGAAATTCAAGTATATTAAAATTAGAAATTACTGTTTACCAGGAGATACCACAGAGTTAAAACACAAATCAAGAGCTCGGAAAAGATATTTGAAACTCGTAATACTGACCAAAGGTCTAAACATAAAGAACTCGTAAAATTCAATAAGAAAAAGACTGGTAGATCAGTAATAGAAAAGTGGGTAAAAGACATGAACAGACGTTTCATGTTTCCAGGAGAGGAAACACTAATGGCTAATCAACGTACAAAAATATGCTCAACCTCATTAGGAATCAGGGAAATGCAAATTGAAAGCAAAATATCATTTCACAGCCACAAAATTAGCAAAACTAAGTGTGGGTGAATGGGCGGCACAATGGGAGCGCCTGCTGCCGGTGGGTGTAGCAGCTGGAACTCAACGCGCTTACGAAGCTGAACAAACGTGAAGTCTAGGATGTAGCTACTTGGCTCCTGCAGAACGCCGCCCTGAGCACCAGGGGCACCTGCAGAAGTGTCCGCAGCTTCAGCAGCTACCTGACCGCGGGTTAGCTACTCCAACTTCCAGGGCCTCTGCTCCCTCACCGGTAAAAGGAGGGTTGCTGTGAGCGTTCCCATGTCCTCAAGCACTGAGAACAGTGCCTGCCCCTCACACAGTAAGCTTTCTGAAAACTAGATATTATCTGTGTCACTGTGCTTGTCAGAACCCGAATATACGTCAGAGAGTAGACCATAAACTGTGGTATATTCACCCCTGGCCGGTGGGACTCAGGATTGAGCGCCAGCCTGGGAACCAAAGGGTCACAGGTTGATTCCCAATTAGGGCACAGGCCTGGGTTGCGGACCAGGTCCCCAGTTGGGGGTGTGTGAAAGGCAACCACATACTGATGTTTCTCTCCCTTTCTCCCTTCCTTCCCCTTTCTAAAAATAAATAAAATCTTTAAAAACAACAACAACAGTTTTTACTTGATGTACCCTTTCTCCTCAGAAGTGTAAGCAGCTGCAGATGAAGGTGAGGACGGAGACTGAGATTTCAAGCTGGAAATGGAACAGTGTGATAGAGAGAAGGAACTGTGTCCCCACACTGACTAGCGTGAGTCTAACAGGGCACATTTCTAGCATTCAACTGCTTATTAAGGTATCGGGACCGAATGGATAAGTCTACAGTCCCTTCTCAGCATTCTTCAGGGTGGGTGGTTAGAAAGAACTTAAGTTTTATCTGAGAATGGAGGCAAAAAAGGTGACTGGGGACTTGCATGGAATAAATCAACAATTAAAATGTTCTGATGTCTCCCTAGAACTGTATACAGGACAAATGACCCAGCAAATCAGTACTCAGTGAGTTTTAATCATGCCCTACTGTATTATTGCCCCATGGTGGTACTATTTTTAAAATCATGGAGGTGGGGAGTTGATCTGTTATCTCCTCTGCAATGAGAGGTGACTGATGAACCAAGTAACACAAGGAAGGTATCTACTCTGTGAAGGTCAAAAGCAGCATAGTCCCAGCAAGAGGCGAGACCCAAAGCTCTCTGCTCTCATCCCCAACTGTGGAGGCTGAGAGCCACCCAGATCCTGTCACTTCCCACGCCTGGAGGCTCCAGAGGGACACTCAGCTGCCTTCTCTTTCCTTTTCCCCACCTTGCAACAATGCAGCCTCTGGCAGATTCTTAGAATGTTTAAACAAACTAGAAAATTGTATAATTTGGATTTAAGATGTCTTTCTTCACAAACACAATTAACATTTTAAAAAGCAGGTCATCGTGGAGGCTGAAAAAGCTTGCCATTTTACCTTTAAATGATACATTTTTTAAAAGTATTGTATAACCAGCTGGCTGCTTTTTCCCAGAAATAGTTCCCTCTTCTCTGACCTCCCTGCACATTCCGCTGCCAGGCAGGACCCACGTTTGCTTCTAGAAGCAAACACCTGCTCTCAGGATAAGAGGATAGGATCATCCTTAGGTATTCTTGATAAAGAACTGCACAGAAGCCCTGGCAGGTGGCACAGTGGATAAGGCACCGGCCTGCAAACCCAAAGGTCGCTGGTTCGATTCCCAGCCAGGACACATAACCAGGCCTCCAGCCAGGTCTCCAGCTGGAGGCAGGTGAAAGGCAACCATACATTGATGTTTCTCTCCCTCTCTGCTTCATTCCCTACCCTTCTCTCTAAAAATAATAAACAAAATCTTAAAAAGAAAAAAAAGAACTGCACAGAGAAGAACCAGCATTATCTTACTGTTTGACAGGGCAAGGCTTCAAATGAGAATATGTTCCACATCATAGTTAGCTGTTCAAAGACCTTCCACCGTGAAAAGAAGGCAGGGATATGAATGGGCATTTTAAAAGTCCACTTACTAGAACTGTAACAAGTGTAATACAAATTTTACTTTATTTTAAAAAGTTCTGGTTTTTGGGGGTGGGGAGAGAGATATTGATTTGTTGTCCCACTCATTTATGTATTCGTTGGTCGATTCTTGCATGTGCCCTGAATGGGGATCAAACCTGCAATCTTGCTGTATCAGGATGATGCTCTAACCAACTGAGCTACCTAGCCAGGGTTGAAGTACAAATTTTAGATCTACGATCTGAAAAATAAGTTCTGGCTGGTGGTCCAGTGGAATGGTGCTGGCCTACAAACCCAAAGGTCATTGGTTCAATTCCCAGTCAGGGCACATAACCAGGTTGTAAGCCAGGTCTCCACCCAGTCCGAAGCTGGAGGCAGGTGAAAGGCAACCATACATGGATGTTTCTCTCCCTCTCTTCCTTTATCCCTTCCCCTCTCTCTAAAAATAAAATAAAATCTTTAAAAAATGTTACAATGGGTGGGTGGGGAGGGGGATAGAGGGGAGCAGAAAGGGGATGGATATAATACAACAATAAAATTTTTAAAAATGTTACAAAAAATCTTTTCCTTCATATCTAAGATTTTAAGTGGGAGTTTATTCATTGTATCAATGGAATTAAAGGATAATTGTATTATTACTATTACCCACACTATACCATTCCTATTTTCTACTTGAGTTTTACTTTTTAAAAATATTTTATTTATCTTTAGAGAGACGGGAAAGGAAGGGAAAAAGAGAGGGAGTGAAATATCAATGTGTGAGAGATACATTGATGATATTCAAGAGATACATCAACTGGCTGCCTCTAGCAACCCAAGCATGAGCCCTGGCTTGGAATCAAATCAGTGACCTTTGGGTTCACTGGCTGGGTTCACCCACTGAGCCACACCAGCCAGGGCTCTACTTGCATTTAAAACCATGGTGTTCAGTTCTGGCTGGTATGGCTCAGTGGATTGAGTGACGACCTGCAAACTAGGGGGTTGCTGGTTTGATTCCCAGTCAGGGCACATGCCCAGGTTGTGGGCCAGATCCCCAAATAGGGGAATGGGAGAGGCAACCACACAATGATGTTTCTCTCCCTTTCTTTCTCCTTCTCCGCTCTCTAAAAATAAATAAATAAAATCATTTATGCCGTGGCTGGTTGCTCAGTGGTTAGGCGCCAGCCTGTGAATCCAAAGGTTGCTGGTTCAATTCCCAGTCAGGGCACAGGTTACAAGCCAGGTCCTCCAGCCAGATCCTTAGCTAGAGGCAGGTAAAAGACAACCATACATTGGTGCTTCTTTCCTTTCCTTCCTCCCTGCCCCTCTCTCTCTGAAAATAATGAATAAAATCTTAAAAACAAACAAAACAACAAAAACCCATGGTTTTATTCACTTTGTTCCCCTAATTGCCCAGGAAGAAAAGATTTCCTCATCTGCATGGGAAAGTTGCAAGACTTCCCGTGGATTCCTGAAACCAGAAACGAATCCTATGTATGTTATGTTTTCTTATAACACATATCTGTCATAGTTTAATCTATAAATCAGGCACAGTAAGAGATTAACAACACTAATAACAAATGAAATAATTTTAACAATATACTGTAATAAAAATGATGTGAATGTGGCCTCTCTCTAAATATCTTATTTTACTAAACTCACCCTTGTAATGATGAGGAGATAAAAGTACCTTAATAAGTCAAGGACTTTTCACCTTTCCACTTAAAGGAAGCACTCCCGGCTTCTTGGAGGCATATCTGAACTGCAGCACCACTACTCTTAGGCTTTGGGGCCATTATTAAGTAAATACTGGTGACTTAAACATAAATACTGTGATATGGCTACTAAGTGACAAATGGGCAGGATGCCCTGGACAAAGGGAAGATTCATGACCCTGGTGCAGGATGGCACAAGATTTAACTTAGAAATTGTTTATTTATAGAATTTTCCACGTAACATTTTCAGACCATGGCGGACAGTGGGTAACTAAACCACAAGGAAAGGGGGGCCACTGCAATCAAGTGACAGGTCCTCTTAGCAAGCTGTCACTGCTTTAGTTCCTTTTCCCCCTGCAGTGCCCTTCCTTAAGCCATCATTTACTCTTGGTCATGCAAGTGTGTGCAGCACATGTTTATTCTCTGTGGAGCCTTTCGATGGCCCGCTCCAACACCGTCAGTCCCACTTACTTGCTGTCCTCTTTATTTAAGAGGCTGGCACACAAACAGAACAACAACAATGGCAAAGATCCTTACACTATTCTAAAAACTTCATACACATGAACGTACTTAACCCTTACTCTATGAACTGTCCTATTATCCACATTTTACAGATGGGGACATTGAGAGAGAGAGTCAGAGAGATTAATAAATGGTGGGACCAGAATAGGAACCCTATCAGATGAGCTCCGGAGTCCATATTCTTTTTTTTTTTTTTAAGACTTTATTTCATTATTGTTAGAAAGAGGGGGAGGGAGAGAGACATCAATGTATGGTTGTGTTTCACCTGCTTCCAGCCACAGACCTGACTGGAGACCTGGTTTTGCAACCCGGTTATGTGCCCTGGCTGGGGAATCGAACTGGTGACCTTTGGGTTCGCAGGCCGGCAGAGTCTGTATTCTTAACCACCAGACTGCTTCTGAGGTATGATGCCAAAATGCCAACACTGCTTCACAGTGGTGTTTTAAAAACACAAGTTTTTAAAAGTGTTTTTCTATATATACCACATTTCTTACAGTGGTCATATATTAATTTTGTAACCAGAAAAATACTCCTCTTTTTCAAAAACAGATTTATTATTTCCCTCTCTCTAAAAATAGTGGGCTGGCCAAATTGTCTGTTTAGTTTTTTCCATAAAATAAGAAACACATTTTTCATTTTCACCAATAACCTTATTGATTCGGGCATTTTGATACGTTGGCTGTCTCCTGCACGTAGTATGTAACACTGATTGTCCGCAATTAATATCTCAGCTCGATTGCTATCAACTTCAACTGGTCTACATGACTGTGGAGCATCGTCCAGTGAGAAATCTCCAGCATGAAGCTTCGCAAACTACTTCTGACTAGTTTTATCAGTCACAGCACCTTCTCCAGACACCCACAAATTTTTCCTTGTGTTTCAGTTGTGTATTTATTTACCTCTCTTGAAATAACAAAGCATGATACGCTGAAAATGTCTTCTTCCACCATTAATATTAAAATGACTGCACCAAAAATTCACCAATGTTGATGTTTTTTAAAAAATACATGCTGATATGACAGCCATCACAATATAATCTAACAAAATTGTTGCAAATGAAATTAAAAACAACTAATCGCTATTATGGTCATTGCAGAGAAAAAAACCCAAAGAACTTTTTGGCCAATCCAGTATTTTTAGAGAGGAAAATGAAGAGAGAAAGAGAGAGAGAAACATCGATGGATTGGCTCTCACACGCTCCAATCGGGGACCTGGCCACAACCCACACACGTGCCGACACGGAATTGAACCAGTCACTTTTAGGTTTGCAAGACAATACCCAACCCACTGAGCCACATCAGTCAGGGCAAAAAGATATTCTTTTAAGTATAAAAAGGTATCACTTTATGAAGGTACAACATAGTAATAACAGCAAAGCATATAACACTGTGGGCCAGGCACTAAAGTATGAGATTTACATATGCCAATTTAATCCTCAAGACAACTGTAATCTTCATTGTATAGGTGAGAAGCAGAGGCACAGACAAGTTACATAGCCTGCCCAGGTCACACAGCCTGTGGGTGGCAGCCAGGATTGGCTGGCCTGAGTCTGTGTTCTTAACTAGGTTATGCTGCCTGAATTAGATGTAAAGCTTTGGTGCTAGACTCCAGTCTGGCGCTCTGCTACAGTGTACTAATGCCAAAAAATACAAGTTTCACGTTCTGCCACCTAAAAAACAACTGAAGAACCTCCTCTTGCCTCTAAATCCGTGTGCTTACTGCTACTCACTACTTTAGGGCATCCTAAACACCACCCCTCTCCCAACTGCCCACTCCTGGGTGAGACTTCTCCCTTCTCCGAGGCCCACGCTGCTACTACTGAATACAGCACTCATCATGTTCTTTCCTGAGTTATAGTCACCCCGCACTAAACGTGTCTGAAGGATAGAGACGCTGCCTTAAGTCTGAATACTTAAAATTCCTCTAACTCCAAGCATAGTGGGTTTGGAAAAAACAGGAAATGTTCAGTTTATTTAACTAAACTGTAATCTTCACCATTCAATACAAATGTATTATTAGAGGGAAGCTTTTAAGGGGAGAAAAAATCTGCTTCACCACACTAAGTATAAAAAACCCACGTGTTTCTATTATAACATTCTTTTTTTTTTTTTTTTTTTTTTAAAGATTTTATTTCATTGTTTTTAGAAAGAGGGGAAGGGAGAGAGGCAGAGAGGGAGAGAGACATCAATGTATGGTTGCGTTTCACCTGCCTCTAGCCACAGACCTGACTGGAGACCTGGTTTGCAACCTGATTATGTGCCCTGGCTGGGGAATCGAACCTGGGACCTTTGGGTTCGCAGGTCGGCGCCTTATCCACTGTGCTACCAGCCAGGGCATAACATTCTTTTTTTAAAAAATATTTTATTTATTATTTCCAGAGATGGAGGAAGGGAGAGAGGCAGAGAGGGAGAGAAACATCAATGTATGGTTGCCTGTCACCTGCCTTCAGCTGGGGACCTGGCTGGAGACCTGGTTTGCAACCCGGTTATGTGCCCTGGCTGGGAATCAAACCAGCGACCCTTGGGTTTGCAGGCCGGCGTCTTATCCACTGTGCCACCAGCCAGGGCTATTATAACATTCTTAACTGGACATTCCCAGCCCAGATCAGGGGGTATTTAAATTACCCCTTTCTAAACAGTGTCACAAAATGCAGAATATTTTCTCCCTTTGCCATGGGATGAGCTGGGTACATTGCCAAATCTTTTTATTTTATTTTATTTTTACTGTTTTTCTTTTCTTTAATTAAAGGTCCCTTACTGGTCCTGCTTCCATCAGCGGTCATGACCAAGTGGAAAAGGGGAGAACCTGGTGGCATGGGGAGGGGTCATCTCCACAACATTCCATTTGTACACAGAACTAAACAGACAAGCACAGAGTCACTATTGCGGTTAGAAGTTGGCAGCATGGGAAAGGAACAGGTGGGGAGTTGGGGTGTCGTTAAGAAAAATACATGAATACATGCCCTCCCAAACTGGGGTGCCTGGTTGAGACTTGGTCTGCTTCAACCCAAGAGGAATCAGAAGATCAAAAGCGGGTTGGGAAGGCCAGAACCGTCAGGGGTGAAGGGGGGAGGAAGGTCCAGGGGGTGGGGGGCTGTTTGGCAACTGGGTGAAGGGATTGCCCTCCCCCTGCTGGGATTCCCCCAGCCCCTCCGGTCTGGCAGGAAGGGGGCAGCCTGCAACCTCCGCAGGCAGGTCTCGGGCTGCCAGATGCTCCAGGCGGGGGGCTGGAGGGGGCTCACAAAGGCTTGCCCTCCAGGGAGATGACAGCGCTGCCACCCAGCTTCTCTGCCAGAGTGCAGCGGTCCTTGACCTCCTCGTAGGAGTTTGTGTAATTCATGCTTGATCCCTGTCAGCTTCTTCTTGATGGCATCCTTGGAACTGGCATTGATCATTTTGCTCTTAGGGGTGCAGACTCAGGGGCCCAGAAGATAAACACGAGGTCCTCCTTGCTCTCCTTGGTCTCATAGGTTGCGTCGTAGAGGGCGTAGCGGCAGTCTTTGTCCGGCAGCATCTTGATGAAGGTGGCGTAGGGGTCATCCACAGTCTGGCCTACATCACCTACCAGGATCCCCTTGCCCTCCTCCAGAATGATGTTCTTCTTGTCTTCATCCGGGCAGAAGAGTACTGCCTTCTTGCGCTTCTTCACTTCCTCTGGTGTTGAGGACTTATGCACCCTCATGTCACTGAACACTTTGATGACTCCATCGGAGACAGCCACACCAGAGGCCATATTTCCGGAAGCGAAATGGAGATAGTAAGAAGAGCCTAAGAAGATGAGAACCGCTGCAGCTGCTGCCGGGATCTGACTAAACCCCAATCTTTTTCAAATTAGGTCCTGCAGGTAATTTCTTTTCTTTTTTTAAAAAAGATTTTATTATTTCCAGAGAGAGGGGAAGCGAGAGAGGCAGAGAGGGAGAGGGACATCAATGTATGGTTGCCTTTCACCTGCCTCCAGCTACAGACCTGGCTGGCAACCGGTTCCATGCCCTGGTGAGGAATTGAACCAGTGACCTTCGGGTTCACAGACTGGTAACAATCCACTGAGGCACCAGCCAGGGCTAATTTCTTAATGTTAGCATTTCTTTGCATCTTGTAAAATGTAAAGAAAGTTGGGCTTTTGCCATTGTTCTTCTGAAAGTGGGGGAATTCCTATGTCAGCATCATTAAACAACTGCCATCCTAGACCTATCAGATTAGCAAAAGCCACTCCTTATCCATGGAAGGAAGGAAGGAAGGAGGGAAGGAAGAAAAGAAGGAAGGGGAAGGAAGGAGGAAAGGGAAGGGAGGAAGGAAGGAAAAAAGGGGAGGAAGGAAGGAAAACCTGTAATACTGTGGGCAAATGGGCACTCATACGTTGCTTGTGGGAACCTAGGTTGGTTACACCCTTACAGAGGGCAATTGTCATTTTTACACATTTTGCAAATGCAAATATTCTGACTCAGCATTTTTACTCTAGGAGTTTATTTTACAGATATATGTTGTTTCTTTTTTCTTTTTAAAGTTTACCTTTATTTATTTATTTATTTTAGAGAGAGGGAGGGGGAAGAGAGAGATTCATTGTTTCACTTAATTATGTATTCATTGGTTGATTCTTGCATGTGACTGGGGATCAAACCCACACCCTTGGCATATTACGATGTTGCTGGAACCAACTGACTTCCCCGCCAGGGCCAGAGGCATGTTGTTTCTAAGAGCAGAGTTGGAAAATCTAAATTATCCATTAACAGGGGACTAGTTAAATAAATTATGACATATTCATAGAATGAACAACTATGCAGTTGTAAAACAAAAGGAGTCCCTATCAAAATACCAATGAGATTTTTCACAGAACTAGAACAAATAGCCTTAAAATTTAAATAGAACCACAAAAGACCCTGAATAGCCAAAGCAATCTTGAAAAAGAACGAAGTTGAAGGCATCACACTCCCTGATTTCAAACTATATTAAAAGCTCTAGTAATCAAAACAATACGGTGTTGGCATAAAAACATATACACACATAGACCAATGGAACATAATGAAGCCCCAAGAAGTAAACCCACTTTTACGTTCTATAATCTATGATAAAGGAGGCAAGAGGGAGAAAAAAAGGGATGGATGTAACACAACAACAATAAAATTAAAAGAAAAAAAAAAAAAAAAAAAAAAAAAAAAAAAAAAAAAAAAAAAAAAAAAAAAAAAAAAAAAAAAAAAAAAAAAAAAAAAAAAAAAAAAAAAAAAAAAAAAAAAAAAAAAAAAAAAAAAAAAAAAAAAAAAAAAAAAAAAAAAAAAAGGAGGCAAGAATACATAATGGGGAAAAAAGACAGTCTCTTCAATAAAATGGTGTTGGGAAAACTGGAAAGCTACATGCAAAAAAAAAAAAAAAAAAGAGAGAGAGAGAGAAGAAAAACTGGATGACTTTTTAATACCATACACAAAAAAAACCTCAAAATTAATAAAGAGGCCCTGGCTGGTGGCACAGTGGATAAGGCGCTGGCCTGCAAACCTAAAGGTTGCTGGTTTGATTCTCAGCCAGGGCACAAAATCAGGTTGCAAGCCAGGTCTCCAGCCAGGTCTGTAGCTGGAGGCAGATGAAAGGCAACCATACATTGATGTCTCTCTCCCTTTCGGCTTCTCTCCCTTCCTCTCTCTCTGAAAATAATAAATAAAATCTTTAAAAAAAGTGGGCAGAGGGGAAGGGGAAGGGGATGGGGATGGGGAACAAAGAAGTAGGCAAAGAAGGGGAGCAGTTTAGTCAAGGAACTAACATGGAAGAACCATGGACATGGACAACAAGTGGGATTGACTATGGGGTGAGTGGGTGGGTGGGGAAGGGGAGAGAGGGGAGGGGAAATGGGATGGATGTAATACAACAACAATTAAATTTAAAAAAATGAAATAATTTTTTTTTTTTACTTTAAATAAAAAAAATTAACAAAGACCAGAAACCATCAAACCCCTAGGAAAAGAAAAACAGCCAGGGAACTTAATGACTTTAGCCTAAGCAATATTCTTTTGGATATATCTCCCCAAGCAGGACAATGAAAGCAAGCAGGTTGGCTATTATCAAAAAAACAACAAATAACAAGCATTGGCAAGGATGTGGAGAAAAGGAAACCTCTGTGTACAGCAAACTGGTGAAGTCACCATGCGAAAACAGTAGGAAGGTTTTCCAAAAAAGCAAAAACAGAACTACCACATGACCCAGCAATTCCACTGCTGGGTACCTACCCAAAGAAAACAGAAGCACTAATTCAAAAAGACATATGCACCTCTATGTTTAATTTTTAGACGGAAGGAGAGAAAGTAAAAGTAATGACATTAGTGGAACCAGAAATAGAAGTATAATTTAAAACATTTAAAGTTATAAAAGTTATTAACAAAAACAAAAAACTGAAAATAGTTTCCAAATACTGGAGGAAGGAAGCAAATAAAGGGTTTTGCATTAAATTCTTACCTTTCACATCAGAAAGTCAGTAATTTTTAAAAAATATTTTATTGATTATTTCCAGAGAGAAGGGAAGGGAGAGAGGCTGAGAGGGAGAGAAATCATTGATTGTGTGGTTGCCTTTCACCTGCCTCCAGCTACGGACCTGGCTGGAGACCTGGCTTGCAACCTGGTTAAATGGCCTGGCTGGGAATCCAACCAACAAGCTTTGGGTTCGCAGGCCGGCACCTTACCCATTGTGCCACCAGCCAGGGGCATTATGTTCTTTTACATGATTGGTAGTATTTTCAATATAGGATGATGACTCCATCTGAGCCTGGAGTTTTCTTTGTTGAAATGTTTTTGTTTAACAAATGATTTTATTTACTTTTAAAGAGGAAGGGAAGGGAGGGAAAAAGAGAGAAACATCAATGTGTGGTTGCCTCTCCAGCACCCCCAACTGGAGACCTGGCCTGCAACCCAGTCATGTACCCTGAGTGGGGATCAAATTAACAGCCCTTTGGTTCAGAGGCTGGCACTCAATCCCCTGAGCCACACCAGCCAGGACATTAAATGTTTTTTAGTTACAAATTTAACTTGTTTGGTAGGTAAAGACCTATTTATTATTCAAATTTCTATTTTTTGTGCATCAGCTTGGTAATCTGTGTCTTTCTTCCTTTAATTGGCCATTTGTCAACATAAAATTGTGCATAATAGTCCCATATTATCCTTCTTATATCTGCAGGATCTGTAATGGTGTCCCCTCTTTCATTCCTAATACTTGTAATTCGGTTTTTTCTTTCTTTTATCTCTTGTTATCATTCAAATTATTTATTGATCTTACTTATCTTCTCTAAAAAGCAATTTTTAGTTCAAGTTATTTTTTTCTATGTATTCTCTTCCAATGATTTGACTTTTTTCCTCATTTCCACTTATTTTAAGATTTAATTTTTTCCCCTAGTATTCTAAGGTAAAAGTTTTTATAATTAATCTTAGATCTTTCTTCTTTTCTAATGTAAGTACTTAATTCTAAAAATTTCCCTGTAAGGAATGTTTTAGCTCAGCATTTTTATGTTATGTTTTACTTATTATCCAATTCAAACCGTTTTATATTTTTCCTTGATTTTCTAATTTCCTTTGATCATTAGGTTGTTTAAAAGTGAGTTAATTTCTAATTGTTGGAGCTTTTCTAAATGTCTTTATCATGCATCGTTTCCAATTTAATTCTTTTGGGGTCAGAGAATATATCCTTAAAGTAATCACTGTTTAATTCTGCTGAGATTTGTTTGTGGCCTAGCATATGGTTAACATCTTTGTTAATGTTTCATATGTATGCAAGAATGGAATGTAGTATATATATATGACAATTAGGTGAAGTTGGTTGTAGGGTCATTCAGATCTTTTATTTCCTTACTGATTTTTGTTTGGTTTTTCAAACCAATTATCCAGAAAAGAATGTTAAATCTCCAATTATGATTGTGGATTTGTCTACATTTCTCTTTAATTACGTCAGTTTTTGCTTTAATATTTTGAAGCATACTCATTGAAGATTTTTTATTCCTTGGTGTCCTTCTTCATTTCTAATAATATCCTTTGTCTTGAAGTCTATTTTGTTTGATGTTAATACAACTACGGCAGCTTCCTTATGCTTACTGTTTACCTACTATACTTTTTACTCTCAACATAGATGTCTTTGCATTTAGTTTGTCTCTTATAAGCAAGAAAAATAGAAGAATCTTACAAGAGTAAATTCCCATTTTCCTGCCCTACTGTTCTGTATCTCCACACACATAAGAAACCCAACAACAGCGCCAACATGTTTCAAGTCATGGCTATTAAAGACATTAGAGAAGGAAAAACAGTCTTGTACATTTACCGTTCTCAGGGCTCTTCATCTCTTCCTACAGATCTGAGTTACCATTTGGTATCATTTCCCTTCATTCCAAAAACTTCCTTTAGTGTAAGTCAGTTTTTATTTATCTGGAGATGTCTTTATTCTTCACTTTTGAAAGACAGTTTCTCTGGATATTGAATTCTTAGTTGATAGCTTTATTTCTTTCAATATTTGTATATATTATTGTTCCTGTGTTTTCTGACCACTGCTTCTGATAAGTTAGCCATATTTGTATGTAATGTGTCAATTTTTTTTTCTTGTTTTCAAGATTCTTTTTTGTTTGGTTCCAGCAGTTTGACTATGATGTGACTACAAGTGCTTTTCTTTGTGTTTATTCTAATATAAGTATTTATAATAGTTTGCTTAGAGTCCATGAACCTCCTATAAATTAATATTTTCTACCAAATTTGGGGAGTTTGGGACTATTAATTTCTTCAAATATTATTTTCTACCTATTTTCTCCTCTTTCTGGAATTTCAATGATAATTATATCAGACTACTTTATACTATCCTGAAAAATCTTTGAGGCTTTGTTCACTTCAGTCTTCCCCGCCCCTCTTTTTGAGTTAGGTGATTTCTATTATTCATTTTCAAGTTCATATTCTTTTGTCTGTTATTTCAAAATTGCTGTTGAGCATATCTAGGGAGTTTTTATTTCAGTTACTGTTTTAACCATAAAACTTCCATTTGTTTCAGTTTCCATTGCATTTTTAGTTTGCTCACTTAACTTTTCCTTTGATTACCTGATCATATTTCCTTGTAATTCTTTGATCACATGTATGTAGCTGCTTTGATGCTTTGCCTGCAAAATTCAACATCGGTACCCACTTAGACTATCAGTCAGTTTCTATAGATTGCCTTTCTTCCTGAGTGACACTTTTCTGTTTCTTTATGCCTAGTAATTGTAGGTTGAAAACTAGACATTGGACATAAGATGTTGTAAGCAACTGTGAATTCTGCTGTATCCTGAGGATTATTACCGTTATTATTTTATTATTTTTTAAATTCTAGCAGGCAGTTAACTTCTCAATGCAAACTACACGTACATTTGTAGGCAGCAGCTGATAAATCTGCTCAGTTCTGCCCTGAGCAGTGTGGCTCAGTTTGTTGGGCCTCATCCCACAAAGCAAAAGGTTAAGGTTTGATTCCCAACCAGGGCACACGCCTATGTTGCCCTGGTCAGGGCATGCATGAGAGGCAACTGACCTCTCACATCGATGTGTCTCTCCCTCTCTGTCTCCCTTCCTTCTCACTATCTTAAAAAAAAAAAAAAAAGTCTGTTCAGTTCTTAAAGCTTCTAGCTACTGCTTTTTTAGGATAGCTAACCGGGGTCTCCCATGAACCTGTGTAATTTGGCAGACAGCCAAAGATTTAGACAGTTTCTACTCAGACTTGATGGCTCATCAAAAAAACACCCTGTGATTTTTATTTTTGTGATTTGTCTCTAATTTTCCAGCTGCTTCTGTTGTCTGATGCCAATAAAGCTTCAGCTTGCGTGAGCTATGTAGTTTAGAAATGTACTCAGTTTCAAAAAGAACCAAACACTGAGCTTACATTTCTCAGATAGCAGAGGTCTGTCTTTCAAAGAATGCTACTTTTCTCGCCTCTGCCTTTTTTTTTTTTTGGTTATGTTAGTTGTTTTTTATGTTGGGTCCACTGGGGTCTCCCTGCACATGTTCAATTTAACAGTTGTGATGGTTAATTTTATGTGTCAACTTGACTGGCCTAGCAGGTGCTCAGATAGCTGGTCAAACATTATTTCTGGGTGTGTCTATAGCAATGTTTCTGGAAGAGATTAACATTTAAATTGGTGAACTGAGTAAAGCAGATGGCCCTCCCCAGTGTGGGTGGGTATCATCCAATCCTACGTGGATCTAAATAGAAGCAAAAGTAGAGGAAAGAAGAATTT
This sequence comes from Noctilio leporinus, assembly GCA_004026585.1. Taxonomy (NCBI): domain Eukaryota; kingdom Metazoa; phylum Chordata; class Mammalia; order Chiroptera; family Noctilionidae; genus Noctilio; species Noctilio leporinus. Next base: position 84,158 of record PVIW01001222.1, read on the forward strand.
GCGCCTCTCTTTCTCTGCTTGAGCTGTACCATCCATCTTCTGCCCTCGGAAACCAGCATTCTTGGACTGAGTCTGGGACTAGACCATCAGACCTCGAATTCTCAGGCCTTTGGACTCAGACTGAATCACATCAGTAGCTTTCCTGCTTCTCCAGACTGCAGACTGCAGACTGCAGACAGCGGAACATCTCCGCCTCCGAAATCACATAAGCCAATTCCTATAATAAAACTCCTCATGTGTGTCATGCTGGTTCTGTTTGTCCGCAGAACCCTAATAACACAATAGTCAGTTAGGGATTTAGGCAAAGTTTTTACTCAGATGCTGGGCCTCACCCTTTCTGCAGTACTCTTTTTGCTTCCAGGATTTTCCCTCTTCAATTCCAGCTGTTCTCCTACCCCTGACCTCCGTTCTGCTCTGTTCTGTCACCTCTTACCTATAAGGCTGCAGCTTCCCACTGTCATTTCATTCCACTGTAGCCACCATGGGATCTGGAGCAAATCTTTGGCAAAAAAAAACCCATAAACTTCCAAGTCTTGCTCCTTCCAATTAAAATTTTTTAGGCATCAGCTTTCCTCCAGTTGTTTTAGTAGGTTATATTTGGTGCAAACTTCCTCATTGTTATCTGTGGGAGGATCTGAGCAACTACTTCAATCTACCGTCTTTAGTGGAAACTTCTTCTAATCCAATGTACCATTAAATATACTCTTAAGATAGAGTTACATATAAAACATAAGTAAAAGTTTTAAAATAATGAGTAATAACATCTCAATGGTAAAGTCTTGACTGTCCTCAGAAATTTATTAAGTCAAGTGGTCCATGTGCCACATGTAATAAAGTCAAAGGTAGAAAAGTCTTGGGACTATTGTTCCTATTTTAATGAAAAGGAAAAAAATTGCCCAGGTCCCAAATTAAAGAAGCTATGAACTGGAATTCTGACCCTAGAAAATGAGCCTTCTTCCTACCTAGGAGTCACCACAACTCAGTCTGTTCAATATTTAGTAGAGGACACCAGGAACTAGAGCTCTTCTTTGTTTTGATAGTTATCATGGTTATTTCTCCAGGGAGGAGAAAAAAAAATACGGACTGAATAACTATCATAGATTACAGAATTAAATTCCAACTGCTGGATGGAGTAATTATTATTTACATGTCTCTAATGAGGTATAAATACTTACAGATGGTTCCCTATGTGCAAAGATAATAGGAACAGAGAAATGAGATGGGAGAAGTGAATAAATATGAATAAGATGAGCATTGTCCCCAAAGATTTTTATAAGGTACTAGACATGTTTTTTAAAAATGCACACACAGAAGGGGAACACAGGAGTGTCACACAGTTAGTGTGACACTATGAGTAATTTTTCAAAAAGTGTCTGTGTGTTTACAAAGTATTAATGGTACTCAGTAGAAAAAGGATCTAATTTATTTTGAAAATATAAAGTAAGGAAACATCCCTCTAAACCTCTAGAGAGGATCACTTAAAAAGTTGGGGAAAAATGTATGTGGGTCCACCAGCCTTTGAGCACATTCTCTGGGCTCCTCTCCCTTTTTAACCAAATGTGTCATATTTTACAATTTACACTGAGTGGACATCTTTCCATGTCGGTAATGTTCCTGGACTAAATCTTCTGATTCTGTCTCCCCCATGGTGTGCGGCCGTGATGTCTCTACTTGGTCTTGTTTTTGTTTTTTTTTTAAATATTTTTGGCTTTCAAACCTGACTTCCTAAGTAGGGGCTGCCTCTTCCTCTACAGAGCCTAGTGATCAGCCAGTAATTGGTTCAAGATGGAGCTCACACATCTCAAGGCTTCTTCTGCCCATGGCTCTGTGTAGGGGGTTATGGAATACAAAGTGCAGGTCTGCCCCAGCTTTTACTTCCTGCTGGGCCCTGTGCACCTGCATGTTTACTCAGCTTCCCAGCCAACCACGGATATGCGGGTAGCCTGGGCCCTTTTCAGCCATACCTACCTACACATGCGCACAGGCTTCTCATCAGTCAGGAGTGTGTGGAGAGCTTCTCAAGCCTTCCCAGGCCTGTGGCGTTTCCAGGATCTGTCACGATTTGGCTTGCCCACCCGTCTGTTGCTTGACCTATTTGGAACAGCTCTTTAGGCTACCAGAACTGTCCTGTTCAGCTATTACTGGGATCATTTTACTGACAATGCCAATGGGCATGGCTTTCACCTTCTGCTCCAAGTCAAGTGGATCTCCTCTATCAGACAAGTTGTGAGTTTTCATGGTCTGTCAACCGCCGCCCCCCCTGCCCGGCCCCGCCCCGAACTTCCACTATACAGTGGAGAAAGTAGTCCCAGGCCAGGACATCAAAAACTCCCACTATTCTTATGTGAAGTTCAGCAGTTTCTTAGAGGTAAATACTTCTCAATTTGTCTTCTGCATTTAGTTTATTTCCAGAGCCCTGAATGGTTGTTTTTGACAACTCTGTCCAGATTATTGCTTTTTGAGGACAGCTTGACTGACTTCCTCACTACATCCACCAAATTCCTGCCTCTGTCCTCAGTTACTTGTAAGTCTTTCATCTTCAAGTGTACCACTCAGTCACACGACGTAAAACTACGTTACAAATCCAAGGGTCAGCCGTAGTCGCCCACATAAAGAAAAATAAACATTCCTCACGTCCAACCGTCTTCCTATGCAATTCAGCATGTACTTCTAAGTTTTGAGAAACCACAATACAACTTTCTAAAAGATGGCTATAGGATGGTTTCAGGAGAACTTTACCTGGTTTAAAAGTCAACCAAATGACAGCTTCCTTCAAATCTCATCCCGGTGCCAGGAGCAAGTGCCACCATGGTGCTTGCAGGAAAGCAAGCTGCTTGGCAGGGTCTGTCCTCCTTCCCTGGAAGTCTGATTCTACAGGCCCATGTCTGAGGTCAACCAGAAGCCACTGAAAGCTGGTTACCTAATTTCCATGCTTATCTGTACAAAATCAAACCCAAGGTCTATTTCCCTTGCTCTGATGTACCGGTTCTCTTCCTCACGTGATAGTTTCTTTTTGTCATGGAACTGGCTCCTACTGCTGTACCTTACTCACTAAACCTGCAAACATCACAGGGCTGCTCTGGGCATTCAACGAACAGGTATTACTGTTACTATTTGTTGGTCTCCCCATTCTTTGGTAAGAACCCAACTCAAAAGAATAAATATGGTTGGTTATCAGTAAGAACCAAACAGGACTCAAAGTTCAAGAATTTCTGACTCCTGGATCTATGATTATAATACTCCCAAAGTTAAAAGTATTTTCCAATATTGTTATTATTTGATACAGCAAGTTGATGACAAAGCATTTATTTTACATAACTCATCCTAAATTAATTGCACATCACTTTTCAAACTTCTTAAAATGCTTCCCCCCTGTACAAAAGTCTCCAACAGCAAATTGTTTCCCAAATTGAGTATTACAAATTAAATGAGGGCAAACCTCATGACAAGTTAAAGCAGCCAGATCCAGTCTAGCTGAGTGCACATAAGAAGCAGTCAGCTGTAAGATGCCCACACGCAGGGAAGGGTCAGCCGTAGATACCCACACATAGGGAAGGGTCAGCCATAGACACCCACACACAGGGAAGGGTCAGCCGTAGATGTCCACACACATAGGGAAGGGTCAGCCATAGACACCCACACACAGGGGAGGGTCAGCCGTAGACGCCCACACACACAGGGAAGGGTCAGCCGTAGACGCCCACACACACAGGGAAGGGACAGCCGTAGACGCCCACACACACAGGGAAGGGTCAGCCGTAGACGCCCACACACATAGGGAAGGGTCAGCCGTAGACGCCCACACACAGGGAAGGGTCAGCCGTAGACGCCCACACATAGGGAAGGGTCAGCCGTAGACACCCACACACAGGGAAGGGTCAGCCGTAGACGCCCACACATAGGGAAGGGTCAGCCGTAGACGCCCACACACACAGGGAAGGGTCAGCCGTAGACGCCCACAGGCAGCTTTGTGCCCAGCAGCTGCTCCAGAGCACCTTCCCAGCCCCAGCCAGCTGCACATGTGTTCGCTTGAGGAATGCACCACTTAAGGAAGGTGGACATGCCATTGGTAATGTCTCTTCCAGACAGCAGCAAGGAGTTTTAAATAATCCACATGAAGTCTCTGGAAGCTAGCAATCCATTACAAGTAGCTTTAACTGATAAGGCAGGATAGATTACATGAAGGTAATTCAATTGCAAGACTCCTGACAACACCATAATCTAATACTGCTTGGGAGGGAAATCACTCTTTTTGTTTGACATTTTCATTAACAGAACCACCTGACTGCAGTTTAAAAGATACATTAGAAAAAAATAGCCTCTTTACTAGATAGGTGGACCTGATCTACCTGTAAACAGTAGAATTTCTGGTCAAGCCACACAGCTGGAGTCAACGTAGGCTCAACTGGGTTTGTGATGCATTTTTTTTTTTCCCTTGGCAATGTCAAGCTAGATACAAATACCGCTCCTGGATTTGGGGTTTTTAAGCAAAGGTGGCTGATGGGTAAAGGGACAATGTGAAAACCCCAGACACCACTGATATCAACACACATTTTGGGGGGCCCTACTACGGTAAGCAGTGTTAGATGGCCATTTGCCTGGACCTTCCCTTTTTCAAAGGAGTTCCATTTGATTTAGTTTAAACTAACAGCTTTGAATTGTGGAAAGATCAGGTTTGTATCTGATAGAGACTATTTCTTCTTTAAAAAAGTAAAAGAAAGCCCTGGCTGGAGTGGTTCAGTGGACTGGCGCCGGCTTGTGAACCCAGAGGTCGTTGGTTTGATTCCTAGTCAGGGCACATAACCAGGTTGCAAGCCAGGTCTCCAGTCAGGTCGGTAACTGGTGGCAGGTGAAAGGCAACCATACCTTAATGTTTCTCTCCCTCTCTGCCTCTCTCCCTTCCCTGTTCTCTAAAAATAATAAATAACATCATTAAAAATAAATAAACAAACAAAATGCAGATTTTAAATAGGCCTATTTAATAGGTCTCCTGGCACCTCTCAGGAGACCTATTTAACAGGTTTATCAATAATGATTCTATCAATTCTAAGAAACATGAGATTAGTGCTGGGATTTGGAGGCACTCAGGGTACAAAATTGAAGGTTGGCACCTGCACAAACCTGAGGGTAAGTGCCTCCTGGAATATTGTACCAGGATATCTTGCTAGACTCACTCTATCCTTGGTCATGCATAATATATGTGGTCTATGGACCAGCAGCATCAGCATGGTCCAGGGCCTAAACAGAAAGATAAGACTCTCAGCCCCACCACAGATTTATTGAATTAGAACCTGCATTTTAGTAAGATTCTCAGGTTATTTCTCAAACATTAAAGTTTGAAAAAGAATGAATAGAAGGGATGCCCTTCTATTAGGTGCAAATAATTTATTAGGTGCAAATAAAGTCTTGCACCTAATACCAAAATTCTAAGCTCTTTCTACCACATTGCATCTCCAACATAGAAAAGAGTAGTGGCTCTCCACTGAGGTCTACCCCGGCCCACATTTTAAATCAGCGGCCTGGACAACAGCAAAAAGCAATGCTGGCGCAGAGCACGAGGCTGCTAATGCAAGAAGTGACAAAGGCAAAAAACCACTCTGTCAGGCTAAAGGACAGGCTGAATATTTAACTCTAAGTACATAAAAATTTTTATATTTAGGCCAAACATTGCAATAAACAAAGGTCTATAAGATGCTGTGAGGGTTTGCTAGGCAGCAAAACATGAACAAATCCTGGGAATAGATCCAAACCTGTGTCATGAACTATATATAATGGCATTTCAAATCAACAGGACAAAATGAATAATAAATGGAGTAAATGGATGATAGCTGGAAAAATAAATAAATCTGAACCCTTATCTCTTACACTAAAATAAATTCCAGAAGGATCAAATATTTAAACAGAAGAACAAATTCATTAAAGTATTGAACTGAATACAAGAAAAATATTTTTTAAATAACCTCAAAGTGGTGAGGCCTTCCTAAAGATTTTAAAAAATCCTTATTTTTATTATAGCTAAGGATTTAAAATGCAGAGGCCATTTTTGACTATTGATAAATTTCACTACATTAAGAAAAAATAGGTATGGTAAAACACCATTGTAAACAAAGTCTGAAGACCAATGACAAAATGGGGAAAAATTTTACAATTGATGTCAAAGACATAAGGGCCATTTTCTTTTTCTTTCTTTCTTTTTTTTTTAAAAAAGATTTTTATTCATTATTTTCAGAAAGAAGGGCAGGGAGGGAGGAAGAAAGAGAGAGAAGCATCAACGTATGGTTGCCTTTCACGTGCCTCCAGCTGGGGACCTGACTGGCGACCTGGCTTGCAACCTAGTTATGTGCCTTGACTGGGAATCGAACCAGTGACCTTTGGGTTTGCTGGCTAGCACCTATCCACTGCACCACCAGCCAGGGTTACTTTCTTTATTGTACAAAAACTCCCCACCCCTGGCTGGTGTGGCTCAGTGGATTGAGCGGTCAACCTGGGAGCTAAAGGGTCGCCAGTTTGATTCCCAGTCAGGGCACATACCTGGGTTGAGGACCAGATCCCCAGTTGGGGGTATGAGAGGCAACCACACACTGATGTTTCTCTCCCCTCTTTCTACCTCCCTTCCCCTCTAAAAATAAATAAAATCTTAAAAAAAAATATTCATGGCACATAGAAGATTCAAACCTGGTCATTCCCACATCTCCTGGGCTTTGTTTGGTTTGGCTCCAGCCCAGTTTCTTTTAGTTTTCTAGCATCATCTACTCAGTATTCTCTCTTCCTTTAATAAATAAAACTTTTTAAAAATTAAGAAAACAAAACAAAACAAAAAAAAACCTCCCAACATCATTCAGAAAAATAGGCCAACAAGCTAAGAGAAAGCTTGTCTGGAGAGGTGAAGGAGCTGAGCACTGTCCAATAGCTGAAGGGCATTCTTGTGTTGGATGGAAAACACCGAGCCATTAGTTGCTATAAACAGTTGAATCCGGGTTGACGGTGGAAGTTCCCGTGAGTTAAACGGCGGCTGAGCACACAGAAGACCCCTCTAAGAACCAGGGGAGTCCATGAATGGGTTCAGGTCAAGGCTGAACAGCGAGCTCCTAGGGAAGTTTTCAGAAGACAGGATCCCAGTAGATGGGGAAACTAGGCTACGTAATCACAGAGGTTCCGTCACACTCTAAAATTATGCAATGCTACCCCAAAGAGTGCATCAGCTCTGGAAAAGTTTAAAAGCATGAAATCGAATAATAGGCTCTCACAAACACCAACAAGAATAAAAACCATAGCGCTCATCATTCTTAACTTTTTATATCTTTTCCAGTTTTCACATTTTTATTGTAAAGTGCAGGAATAATTTTACACAGGTTTTTCACTGACAGCTCAGCCAATAAACCAAACTGCAGAGGGTGGAGGGAAGGTCGGAGACAGAAAGACAGTAATCATTACAAATCAATGGGGTTGGCTGGCAGCGCCAGACAAGGGGGTGGATGGGGGCCAGGCAGGGGCTGGAGGTTAGAGGGTATGGAGGAAGCAGGGTGCAGGTTCCCTACTAGGGGCAGCAATCAACCACCCCTTGAGCAAACCTTCCTTTTCGCAACTCACCCAACCAGACCAGAGGCACGGCCATCCCAACCCTGTCTAGCTGTCCCCCACCGTCCCAGGGTTCCTCTGTAATGTTCCTCTGGACGTGGCAGACTTCACCTATTATTTTAAGTGTATAAAGTACTCTCTGGGGATAGCACAGGGGGTGTTTTGAATGATTTCTTGAACCATGGCTCCTGTACTCAGGAGATTTTGATTTTTTTGTGGTGGTGGGATGGGATAATCCTGCTTCACTCACCCTCTTGCCTACCCGACGCTTCTCCTTTACTGAAAGCAAAAGCAGAGTTCTGAGACTGAATTAGGGTTGGAGGGCTAGGTATGAGGTATAGTTCTTTGTTGTGTAATATCTGTAGGCCATAACCCATGAGAGATACCTACATATCAATGTCACTTTCACTATGGCCTGAGTATGGGCTAAAGAGCAATTACAAGGTACAACTGACCAATGGGCTGTATTCCAGAAGCTGGTTTGCAAGTTGGCTGGGCAGAAGTTGAACAGCACTAAAAATACAGAGAGCAGGAGGGAAGGAAAGCCAGCCTCCCAAGTGCATACTGAACCCACACTTGGTCAAAAATACAGGGCACTAGTAATTTATAAAGTAGAATAAAATTCAGAACTGTTGCATTTGCCTTGAAGTCTAATGCTTAGGCAAGCAAATTTAGTTGGAGAAGGCTGAGAAGGTTAACAGAATCTGTAGATTCTGAAGGGAACTCCTTAGGTATCCCTGGAGCTTTAGAAGTTGGCAAGAATGAGTCTATTTTTACCTCAAAGTCTAGAGCTTCCTTTGTGCTAATTAGGATGCACTACTAAGTACTTTTAGCCTTGACTGGGGAAAGTTTTTAGTTCAAAAATGTATGATGAAGTCTTCCTATAAGACTATCTGCTGATTTCTCAAGACACTTATGAGGTAAGGTAGCAATAAATAAGAAGTAAGCCCAAAGAGGAGATAACAGGGATTATCTCAAGCATAAATACCTAAAATGTAAGATAGAATAAAAGTGCACAAGTAAACCGTGACACAGGGAGAGGATTCCCCCTGAGAGTGGTGAAAAGGGGCTGACATGCGACTGAGTTTCTACACAGGCCATCGGGGGGCACCATCAGCCAGGACAACTTGGCTGTAGCCAGGGTTCAAGGAGTATCTAACCGCACACTCCCAAATTGGTAAATACTTTACTAAACTACAAACCATTAGAAATGTTTTCACAGTCATGGTAACAGAGAAAAAAAGAGCATTGAAAACAATGAAACAAAACCAATAACCTGCCATCTAAGTCAGCGGGGGCAATGATAAACCGTCAACTTGGTGCCCAGGAGGAAGGCAGCACAGGGAGAGTGGAGACACCTCTCCACACGGTCCTTGACACTCTGAACTCGGCTTGTGGTCTGGTGGAGGCCCGTGGGCCCAGGCTGTGGTGTAAAGGAATCAAGTGAAGAGCAATTTTCAGGCTAGAAGCAATTTACATACACATAGGAATAAGTACATTTTATGGATATGTTAAAACTAGCTTTTCAACAATAAAAAACAACAAAAAACTAGCTTTTGCTATCGCCAAGAAACTAGAATGAACATGAAGTTCCATAGCACAGGCATCTGAAAAAGAAGGGAGTTAAATGTCTTGCTTAGCACCACACTTCACCAAGACAAGTAGTACTGGGAGACCTCTTTACGGGTCCCATTAGACAGTTTTATGAATAATTAAATTCATGATGAAAAAAGGAAGAAAGAACTATTTCAAGATGCATTTAACAAAATGGTCTGTCAAATACCTGAACCTAAACAACACATATAAGCAGATGTTTCTGCAGAAACTACTACTTTGTGTGGCTCTCAGGCCATCTCGACCTGTGTTACATCACAAACCATGAGCATCCCTAGTCATTCCGATGCCTGGCACTGGGGTTAGCAACATCCTTGGCCCTACGTGCCAGGCAACAGTGAGCTCCCAGCGGCTGCGAGTGAAGCTGGGGAGGATACAGAGGGAGGGAGGCTGAGGGAAATGCACAGGGGAGAGAAGGGTGAGAGGGTAAAACCAGAGCACATGCACGACGAGCAGAGGGCAGAAACAGGGTTGGTGGCTCAGACAACACAGGATGCCACTCAAATTGTCGTTAAGCGATGTCCCTGGCTGCTGGCTGTTTTCACCTATTCCCACAGTGGATAAGAATAGCTATTCATCTGTGCAATTTAACATTACCTTAAAATTTCTGTAACGCACCGAACCTGTCAGAAATAGCGCTTTGCACATCAGACACTAGGTGCTGCCAGGAGGAGGTGATGAACTTTCAGAATGAGGGAGGCAGCTCTGAGACAGACACGGAGGCAGGGCACACACTGCAGGGGTGTCTGCTGGGGGTTTTCATAAGTTACCTCATTTATTCCTTACAAAACACCAATAACATATGTCTATAAATGACAAGACACCCCTATGGAAGGAAGGTAAGTGACTTGCCAAAGGTCTCAAAAGCAGTGAAGTGGCAGAACCAGATTCTAACTCAAGCCCTGAAGGAACAGCTGCCCTCCTCTCTCCCTCAGCCAGGCAGCACTGATGCCTCAGAAGCCTCCCTATTTGTTCACAATGTTCCCCAGCTGATGCACCAGAGCAGTCGCAAACCCCATGCAGCCATGAACTAGACAGACCAGTGCCCCACTCCGTGAAGCCAGCTGTGAAGCTGGCATAAGGCAGTGATGCAATGCATGAACCCACAGGCAGACAACTAGACGCTGAGGGGTACTAATGACTACTGAAAATCAGACGAGGCAAGGAAAACAGGGCAAGGGTCCCAGTTCTGACAAGTTAGGGAAGGCTACACTGAGATGGTGACAAAATGCCAAGAATTGAAAGGTAAGAACCAGCCAGGTAAACAGCTAGGGGCAGAACATTCTAAGTACAGCAGCAAATGCCCTGAAATAGAAACAGAGTTGTTGCAAAACAAAAAAAAATAAGACCTATTGACTGGAACAGAATGAGGAAGGGAATGAGGGAGGTTAGACTGGTGCCCAAGGACGGGTCCAGCTGGTATGGAGACAGGTGATTAGAGACAGATCAGATGCTTCTATTAAGCAGGAAAGTGACACACTCTGACAAGTGTCTGGAAAAGGTAACTGGCTACTAACAATTTGAAGAGAGGTGAGAGAGAAAGTAGGGAGGGGTGGGGGTGAGGGAGCAGTGTCTGAGTCTGGAAGACAGATGGTGGTGACTTGGTTTAGGGTTGCGGCAGGTGAGGCTAAACAAGCAGGCACAGGTTTGAGACAGATTCTAGAGTTAAGATGTATAGAACTTGCTGGTAGATCAGATGTGGGGAGAACATGAAAAGGGAAAGAAGCGATGATGACCCCTAGGTTGTTGGCTTAAGCAACAGGGGGGATGGCGGTGCCCATTTACTGAGCTGAGTATGGCATAAAACAAACAGATGTGTTTCATTAAGGCTGGGTTTGAGGGGGCTATCAGGTGGGCAGCAGGCATACAAACAGAGATCAATGGAAAAGTCCAGCTGGAAATAATGTAAATTTAAGAAATACATAAAACTAATGTTTTTTCTAACTACAAGAAAATACAGGTTAATTTCTTAGTGACCTAAAGATGAAAAAAATATTTCTTAAATAAGATGTCAAATAAGCATAATTTTTTTACTTAAAAAAAAATGAAGCAAACGACTATATCAAAACAAAGGATTTCTACGAAATAAAGGGCACTAAGAACCAAGTTAACAGATGGGCAAATGCTGAGGACATCTGCAACATTTATAACTGATTTAGGATTAATATCTAGAATATATACTTTGTTGACAAGAAATAAGAAAAGAATATGACTAGGCCATTCATAAAAGGAAAATCCAAAGGCTAACCAAGCTATACAGAAACCCTCATCCTCAATGGTAATCAGAGAAATGTGAATTAAAACAAGATAGGCAGAGCCCTCAGTGGTCCCCCAGATCTGTCTCTTCCTTCAACAGACCCAGGGACACCCCTTCTTCCAGCCTCCAACTACCCCCGCCAAACGCTTTTTCAGTCACCACTGGTTTGGCACGAGCAGTCAGGTGAAGCAGCGGCAGACCAGACCTGGGGGCTCACAATCCAAGCGTGGGGAGGGGGGCGGGATAAAGCCACATCGCTGCTGTGAAAACCAGTGGGGGTGGGGCAGGGGAAGACTCTGCTGGTTTCTCACCAGAGCCCATTTGTTTAGAGGCCTGCACAGTCCTGGGGCATCCACAGACCCACCCACTCTGGGAAACATGACCAAGGCAACAGCCTGAGGGGCGCCAGTCCCATATGGGAAGCAGAAGTGCCTGTAAAGGCGGTGAGTGCCAAGCAAGCAGCACTGTTCCCACTCAGACCCCTCCCCCACATACAGTGCCACCTGATGAAACAGGTCACCTTGCACTGATGGATACTTAACGCTCCACCCCTTACAACGTAACAGGTGCGACAGCTCCACCTAAGACGCAGAGGCAAACACAGGAGCTTGTGAAGTTGAGAAGACAGAGAAGTATGGCTTAAAAAAGGAAACAGTTCAAGGTTCCAGCGGGCTAGCTACGCGATGAAGAAATAGCCAGCCTGACAGACGCACAGTTTAAAACTCTGGTGATAAAGATGCTCACAGACTTGACAGACATGCTTGAGTACAGCAAACACAGAAGGGAAGAGGTGAAGGCTAGGCTAAGTGAAAAGACGGAAAATACACATGAAACCAATGGTGAAGAGAAGGAAAGCGGGATTCAAATCAATGATTTGGAATATAAGGAAGAAATAATCAACCAGTACACAATAGAAAACAAGAATTGAAAAAAAATGAGGAGAGGCTTAGGACCCTCTGGGACAACTTTAAACGTGCTAACATCCAAATCGTAGGGGTGCCAGAAGGAAAAAAGAAGATCGAGAAATTGAAAACTTGTGTGAAAAAACAATGAAGGAAAACTTTCCAAATTTGATTAAGGGAGTAGACATATTAAGTCCAGGAAGCACAGAGGGTCCCAAACAAGCTAGATCCAAGTCGGACCACACTAAGACACATGACAATAAAAATGTCAAAGATTAAATAGAAAGAGAGAAACTTAAAAGCAGCAAGAGAAAAGAAGAGAGTTACCTACAAAAGGGTTTCTATAAGACTACCAGCTGATTTCTCAAAAGAAACTTTGCAGGTAAGAAGGGACTGGCAAAGGGATGGAAAGCAAGAAACTACAAACAAGAGTATTTTATCCAGCAAAGCTATCACTTAAAATGGAAGGGCAGATAAAGTGCATACTAGACAAGGTAAAGCTAAAGGAGTTCATCATCACCAAACCATTATTATATAAAATGTTAAAGGGACTTATTTAAAAGGATCAAAATTATGAATATTAAAGACAACAAACTCACAACAATCAACAACAGAACCTAAAAAATAGAAACAAACTAAGCAAACAATCAGAATAGAACTAGAATCATAGGTATGGGGGTCATTGGGAGGGTTATCAGCTGGGAGGGGGAAGGGAGAGAAATGGAGAAATGGTACAGAGATTTGAAAACATAATTGGTGGGTATAAGATAGAGAGAAGTTAATAATAGAGCAAAAGGTGAAATCAGAGAATTTATATCTACAACCCATGGACATGAACTAAGGGGGGTGTGGGTAGGCCTGCAGGAGGGAATGGGGAGGGTTTTGGGTGGAAGGGAGCAAAGGGAAAAAAACTTGGGACAACTGTAACAGCATAATCAATAAAATACACATTAAAAAAAAAAGCCACCAGCATGCCCTGGCTGGTGGCACAGTGGATAGATGCCAGTATGAGAACCCAAAGGTCACTGGTTCGATTCCCAGCCAGGGCACATAACCAGGTCTCCAGCCAGATCCCCAGCTGGAGGCAGGTGAAAGGCATCCACATACATTGATGTTTTTCTCCCTTTCTTCCTCCCTCCCTGCCCTTCTCTCTAAAAGTAATAAATACAATCTTAAAAAAAATAAAAAATAAAAAAGATGCAAAACCATCACAGTGGCTGCATTCTATTCCAGGATGTGCTGAAGCCTTACTAAGATGAGTGGGGTAAAACTCAGGGCACTGTGGAAGCTGCCGTAGTCAGGAGAAGAACCAGAAGCAGGCCCTTTTGGATCTGCATGCCTGGGTTCTGCTCACACAGACCCTCAGCTGTGACTTCCTGCAGAACCACTTCCTGGACGAGCAGGTGAAACTCATCAAGAAGACGGGCAGCGCCTGACTCACCTGTGCAGGCTGGCCGGCCCGGGGTTGGACTGGGTGAGTGTCACCTTAAAAGGCGCATCCTCAAGCACGAAAGGAGTCTTTGGAGCTCAGAGGCTTTTGAGGGGCCCCTCTGTATCTCCCTGGTAACTGGCTTTTGCCTAAGCCAATCCCTGAAACCACTAGGCATTCTTTTAACCACCTGGAGCCTTCTCCCATGCACTGGGACCACATGGAAACAATGAAGCTTTTTGCAGCAAGAAATATTTACAAGAAAACAAACAAATAAACAAAAACAAGGAAACACACTACATTTGCCAAATCAACAAATGTTTGAAAAGTCAGATACTAAGTGCTGTGCTTTGTGGTGGGAATATAAAGAGAGCGATTATGCAATACTTAAGTGAAATTAAGCCTGTGTATATTCTGTGACCAAACACAAGCTTGCTGGTATTTAGCTAGAGAAACTCTCGGACGCGTCCCTACAAAGATAAGCATGAGGACTTTCATCAGAGCATTGTTTGTGGTACGGGAGTTGGAGGACAGCTGAGATGTCCCTCACTAGGGAAACAGATAAATGACACTCAGCCTCACCAGTTTCCGATGCATGAACCAATCCTGTCATCCATACTCCTGCCCACGCCCCTGCCTGGATTATTCTGAAGCAAATCCCAGGCACCATTTCTCTTCATATGGAAATATTTCAATATAGACCTCTAAAGAAAATATTCTTCTGAAACATAGCCATCACAACACTCTCACACTTAATATAATTAATATAATTAACCCAGCCACAGTTATCTTGCTGTGGAGCTCATATCTCCTCGATTATATTTTTAGCTCATGACAGAAGATATGCAGTCTCACACCTCTTTCTACTGGACCCCTGCCAGAGACAGCTCTGTGCAGACAGCACCTGCAAGGACACGGCCAGGCCCTTCTGCGCCGAGGGAGGCCCTCCTTCCAGCCTCTTTTATTGGCTCTCCACAGCCTTCCTCCACAGCCAGCTCCATCCAGGTTGTCATCATTAGAAAACGAAGGTACACAAAAGAAATGTGGATCATGACTCAGTGGAAGGTTACAGTTAGGCCTCAAACTCCCTCCCTGGTGGTTGAGAAAAACCTGCCAAGTGTGCTTCTCCTGTAATGCTCCTGCTTCCCTCCAGGGGGCACCCGCGGTCACTGCAACCGGAGGGCACGGGTGCAAGGGCTGCAGCCTGGCCAGGACAAAGAACCAGAGGGCCTTTCTGCTCTCTCTGGCAGGACAAGTCCCCGCTTGACAAGAGCCAGGTTATCACAGAAGAGAGTAAGAGTCAGGTAACTGAAAGGGATAACCCATGACATTTGGGATGGGGAAGAGGAGAAAAGCAGTTCATGTTCTAACCACACGAAAGCCCAGGGAGAGGCAGGTTACCCAGCTCTGCAGAGGAAGTCAGGGTAGCCTGCAGAGCATCGGGGCCTCTCCCCTCTGCCACCTGCAACACAGCGGGGCCTCTAATCACTGCAGGGCCTCCACCACCAGCCACCTCTCACTCACCTCAGTGCTTGGCTGGCTCTGGACTGCCTTCAGAAAGAAAAGGCAGACTATGGTACTTATGCTAAGAGTCACCCACTACCTGGTACACTCAGCCTCAGCTTACAAACTCTCCCTCATCCCTGCCTCCACCCCTGGACAAGCACAGATTAAATTAAGAATTCTCAAAATTCCCCATGGTGTCAAAAGCATTTAAAGTTGCCAGGTCAAAGATTCATTTTTGCAGCAGACAACCACAAAGGATTTCACTGTTACATACCGTGGAAATGATTGCAAGAAATTCTAAATATGGGCAGACCGTAATTTAAATTCTTTTTCTAATGACTAATACGATTTTTTCAGTTCAATATCTGATTCAAAGTCAGGGTCCAATTAAGGAAAGGAAAGCAAGACCCAGTTTTCTGGTTCCACTGGGACTGACTTATCCAGGGATCACCTGGGCTGCCAGTTGCCAATCTGTTTCCAGTCACTGCTCTGCTGGGAACCGTCGTGACTAACGAATGTGTCTCGGAACAAGGAAACACCCTGATTTCCAGGAGTCAAAGGGGAAGGAAAGCCCCGAACAAGCAACTCTTACTCCTGGCCTGGTGTTTTCCCCAGCAGGCCCCGAACCAGCTGTGTGAATCTGGTGAATGAACCTACCTTGGTTTTGATTTCCTTTTCTCTAGCTGCCTTACAATAGTCAAAGGTGGAAATAACCCAAATGTCCATGATAAAGAGGGAGGTGGGGGAGGGGGTATATATAGCGGCTCTTCTCCAGCTGCTATTCTAGTGTCTCTCTGTGACACTTGGCACTACAACGGACTGCCTGAGGCCATGAGGAGCCAGCCAGGGCAAGCGAATGGGCTGAAGATGGAAGGGCAGGAAGAGAAAATGAACTTGAGTTACTGAGTTAACCAACACTGGAGTCACCCTATCTCCAGACTTCTTGTATCTGGAATTTCTTTCTGTGTGTGTGTTTAAGTCATTGAGTTGGCTTTTCTGTTTCTTGAAGGTGAAAACATTCTAGCTGGTAAAACTTACTGACCTAAGTCTGATGCATCGTGAGATTTATGCAGCAATGAAAGGCAGAGTTGGAGCTCTATAATTAAAACAAACTAACAAGAATGAAGCAAAACACCCTGTTCTGGTTATTAAATCCTGAGACAGGCTTTACACCAGGTAAAGAACAAAATTCCAAGGAGAAGTGCAGTCAGCGGCCCACATGTTCAGCAATTCCCTAAATATGCTGGGTCCTGGGCACCAGCCTGTATGAGCTGATGGCGCTTCATTCAGAAATGCTAATCAGAATACAATTATCTGTGTACACAACCATGCTCGGAGGCGAGTACACTACTCTCATTACAAATGAGAGAATCGGAGGACAGAGGAGCTTAACGTGCCCAAAGTCACCCCATCCAGGCACTATTCCCCGTCTGGAAGTATCCCATTTTCACTAAGTAACTGCTACACATCATTTTGATTTTGCCTTAAATACACATCACTTCTTTAGAAAAATGTTTCTTTGATGTGTCCAAACAAGGTCCAAAGCTCCTATTGTACCCACTGCATTCTGTGCTCTATCACAGCCTCTTATACATTCATGACATTTGTCTTCCCCACCAGGATGTACAGCCCCTAAGAACATTCTGTCTTGCCCACCCCGTACAGTATTCCCAGAGCTAAGCACCGATGCCTCGCCCTTCAGGGGCCTCATCTGAGAGACAGCAGGTAAGCAGCTGCTCTCAGGGCAGGTGGGGGGTGAAGAGGCACACACAGGGCTCTGGAAGCACAGGACAGAGGGTGAGGGAGGCTCTGTGGGGATGTCCCCTGAACTGAGCTCTGAAAGATAAGTCGGAAGACAAAGATGTGAGAAGAAAGGTGTTCTTGGCAGACAAAGTGCATGTAAATGTATAGAAAAGAAAGGGACCATGCAATTAAGGGGAACTACCACTAGCTCACTGAGGCTGGAGTTTGATATCAGGGAGCAAAAAACGGAAGTTTCCGAGATGAGAAGATTCAGCCCACATGCAAAGACAGCAATAGCAATGTGTTGCACAGACCTCTGACGTAGTCTAACAGCAGCAGGTGTGAGGAAAGCGCTTACAGTGCACCAGACCCCGGGCTGAGCACCTCACCTGCAGAATTCTTGTTCATGTCCCCACCACCCGAGTGTTGTTACTCCCGTGAGGAAGTGAGATCGCACACAGCGAGCAAGTACGCGGCGCAGCCGGGTTTGAACTGCAGCTGCCTTATGACTCTGAAGCCTCTGCTCTTAGCTACACAGCCTGATACTTGTCTAGCTTATATGCACTGGTATCTAATATAGTTGTATATAATTCATACAGTAATTTCCTTGATTCTACTGGGAAAACTGCCTACTTAAAGAAAGCTCTTAAGCCCTGGCTGGTGGTGCAGTGGATAAGGTGCCAGCCTGCGAACCCAAAGATCGCTGGTTCGATTCCCCAGCCAGGGCACATAACCAGGTTGCAGGTCAGGTCTCCTGCCAGATCCATGGCTGGAGGCAGGTGAAAGGCAACCATACATTGATGTCTCTCTCCCTCTCTGCGTATCCCCCTTCCCCTCTCTCTGAAAAAAAAAAAAAAGAAGAAAGCTCATATCTTTTTCATTAAGGAAACCATAAATATTTCATATATTGAATTTACTTTAAAAAGTATATAATTAATATTCAATATACTTTTATGAATTAAAATCAAAGAAAAATTAGTCAAGGGCAGAAAATGCAGTGTCCTGATTAATAACTCAGTACTGCCTCTAGAACTGTGACCTCTAAACCATCAAAATTTATGCTAAACAAACTTCAGAATTCCTTGGTTAGTCTCCTCATGAGAACTAACCTTCCTAAGGAGAAGTGAATTCCTTTAACAACGCAGCTACTACAAATGAGTGCAAAGGAAGTAGTTGATCCAGAGGAAACATGATCAGACCCATAGCGTCTCTTCTGTTACCATCTGCTTTAGTTAAGCACTGCAAAATGATAATATGATCGAACGTGTTTACAAAGCTAGACATACACCTTATGTGTCGATTCAAGTTAAAACATGAATTACAAAGTTTACCAGCTAGGAAAAGTTTTGATTCAAAGACCTAAGTGTTTTAGGAATCAGTTGTCAGCAAAAACACAAAGGTACGAAGTCACCGTGATGGGCTATTACTAAATCACTGACACAAACTACAAGGAAGTCTTCACTGCCTTTTCAAATGTCTCATAATACACAAACAGTAAGAGTTCACAGACTGATAATAATTATCATAGTTACACTAAATACATAGTAGTGCCAAGAATTTAAAAACTTTATTGCCTTTATCAGGGTGACACAGGTTAATAAAATTGCATAGGTTTCACGGTGTGTGGACATGTGCTGTACTGTGCTCACCACTGAGTCATATCTTCCCATCACCATTTTATCCCTTGACAGTGCCAGGAGCTTAAAGAACACGATTTCATTTTGTGCTTTTAAGGCTATTCTCATAGCCACAGCTTCAGATGAGCTAAGACCCAGAGTTCGGATAAGCTGCTCAAGGTGACCTACGTAGAAGTGACAGGGCCAGGCTTCACACACAGGTCTGCCTGATGCCAAAGTGCATCCCTTCCACCACTCGGCAAGGTCTCTGCTGAGCTGGAAGGCACCCAGAGGTTACCTGGTTCACGCACCCATCTACCCGCAAGGAAGCTGAAGGGCTTTCCTGAAGGCGTTTGGCTAGTTTACAGTACCTCTGGGAGCGGACACCTATTTCCCACCCTCAGACAAGCCCACCTGGCTCATACCAGATACTTTCATTTTGAGAAATAGGAAAAATACCCCCATAACGAAATTAAAAATAGGCAAACAAGAAGGATGTAGATGCCCGTCACTGCGCAGGCGTGCGTGGGCATCACGCTTCAGTGGAGACAGGAAAGGAGACTCAAGCACTCTGTGCGTGGCTGGCAGCTGGCCAACAGCAGGTAACAGGCCCTCAGACACTCCTTCTGAGGACCAACATTTTCCAGCCCCTTGCTTGTCTCAAGGGCATTAATAAAACCATTGAAGCGGGAGTCAGCAAACTTGTTATGTAAAGAGCCCAAATACCTGAGGCTGTGTGGCCCATACAATCTCTGTTGCAAATATTCACTGTACCATTTTAGGGAGAAAACGGGCAGCCATGGGCAATACATGAGTGACTGTGGCTGTGTTCTAATAAAGCTTAATTTATGGACACAAAAATTTGAATTTCAATAAATTGTTATGAATCACACAATACTATATTCCTTTTATTTATTTCTTTTTAACCACTTACAAAGGTACAGCTAGCAGGCTATAGAAAAGCAGGTGGTGGGCCAGGGAACGTCTGCTGACCCTGCATTAATTAAACCCACGAAGTCCTCCTAGTCCGGAGAGATCAAAGGATCAGCGACGAGCAGCAAAGTGAGGTATGGCTTTTTTCGTGACTCAGTTCTG
This sequence comes from Noctilio leporinus, assembly GCA_004026585.1. NCBI lineage: Eukaryota > Metazoa > Chordata > Mammalia > Chiroptera > Noctilionidae > Noctilio > Noctilio leporinus. The sequence goes on from PVIW01001222.1 coordinate 103,898, forward strand.
GGGCCCCTGATTCTGAAGACCTTGGCCCCACTCTTGCCTGGGGGAGGTGTCCCACCTCTATATTCTCACTAAAACTTAAAACCTATGTCTATCCTATCACTTGTCATAATATATTCTGTTGATTCTGCAATTGTCTGTATCTTCCCAAATCAAGAGCTAGAATGCTCTTACTTTTCATCTATATTCTTAGCTGATAGGATGCTCAAGAAATGAAAAACAAACACCAAGGAAGGGTGAGAAGCAAAATAAAAAGAGAAATAAGCTAAGAAAGTCATATACAAAAATGCTATCAGAACAAGGTCTGATCAGTGGTTCAGTGGCATATATCTAAGGAGTTAAATCAGTGTCTGCATCTGTTAACAATCTACGTTGCTTACGGCCCGTAATGTGCACCAACCCCTCAATCTATTCTACTTTTGCCTCCCTCAAGGCCAGGCATCTGACTAACTTATTTAGACTGTCTTGATGAGAATAATCTAGGCCTTCATTTAAAATGACCACCAGGTCTCTAGAAAGACTTCAAGGTACCCTGGGGCTCTGCAGAACACAAATGAAACAACTCCTGTCCTACAGCACTAGCCTCAAAAAAGAACGATGGCTTCAAGTCACTTAAAGAAAAGCTGAAAAGCCACAATTACCAGATGTAATATGAAAACCAACATGGAGAAGTCTACCTTATCATTATCACATCAGGCATAACAGAGAAATAAACATTTCAGTCCCACGTGCTTGGATGGATGACACTCTACTGCAGGGTTAACCATTTCAATAATATGGGTCCCTTCGGTAGTCAGAAAAAGCCAGCAGACCGCTTCTTAGAAAAACGTTTTTGAATGCAAAAAATGTTATATACATAGTTTTATTTTTTAATATTTAGGTGTCTTTCAATTTTAAATTTTTTTCATTGATGAGAATAGGATACATAAATTTGTTGTTTCACTTATTTATGCACTTACTTGTTGACTTTTCCCCCCCTTTTTTTCAAGATTTTATTTTAGTTTTCAGCAAGAAGGGAGGTAGAAAGAGGGGGAAAGAGAGGGAGAGAAACAGTAATGTAAGAGAAAACATCCATTGGTTGCCTCTCACACGCCCCCAACTGGGGATCCCAGGCATGTGCCCTGACTGGGAACCAGTGACCTTTCTGTTCTCTGGCCTGCACTCAATCCACTAAGCCATGCCAGCCAGTGCCACGGGCTGATTCTTATGTGTGCCCTGACCAGAGCTCAAGCCCGCAGGACAATGCTCTAACCAACTGAACTACCTGGCCAGGGCTACGAATAGTTTTAAAAAGGAAACCTGCACTGACTGGCGTGACTCAGTGGGTTAGGTGTCAATCCCACAAAGCAGAAGGTCACTGGTTTGATTCCCAGTCAGGGCGTATGCCTGGGCTGCAGGCCAGGTCCCCAGTTGGGGCATGCGGGAGGCAACTAAGTGATGTTTCTCTTACACGTGGATATTTCTTTCTCTCTCTTTCTCCCTCCCTTCCCCTCTAACAGTAGATAAATAAAAGAAAAAAATAAAATAAATCAAAGTAAAAAGGAAACCCACAGGGCAACCTGAGGCCAGGCAGCAAATGGTGGGGTGAAGGAGCAGCGCCCGTCACAGCCCCGGCCTGTCTGGCATGAACAGATGGAAAATAAATACATAAATAACAAACCCATTACAATAATAATAAAGTCACACTACCTCCCTTGTCACTTCCTGTCTTCTTTTCCTGCTTTATTCTGTTTAGCATTTGTCACTACCTAACACACTACACGCGGTATTTTACTTGTGCTCTCTCACTTAGATGTTTCCCCAGCTACACCTTAGTTTCTGTGAGGGCAGGGAAGTTGACCTATTCCGTTCACCACTCTATTTCCCAAACTTACAAAATGCCTGGCATATAACAGATAGTAAACATTTCTTGAGCTATTAAATCAACTTCCTATGTCCTCTGACCTATACTCTAGACAAATCAAAGGCAGCTGGACCTGTCATCCTTAAGAAAGATAATAAATACTTCATAAATGCAAATAACTTTTTGATATATTGGAGCCTTTTTATAAACACAATGTTATTTATCTACAATAAACCTAGTATCTAATGACTGAGGGCAAAGAAACAAACTGAGGTAGGGAAGTCCAATGCCTCATGGTTAGTTAGTGAACAAAATCCATGAGTCAGGTCTCTTGCTTATTAACTCTGTCCCTTTTCACCCTGTGCCCCCTGAAGCTTTTGTCTCCTGCCCACTGAAGAGACCTGTTTGCACACTCACACCAAGAGGCACTCTCGGGGAGCTGAGCACACTCATTCATAACAAACAGCTACACATTCCTTTGCAACTTCTTATGAATTCTTAAATAGAGGAGATGGTTTTCTTCTAAAATTCATCTTAATCACAATAAATATAAAGGTTAACAAGAATTCAAACTCTCAGACATAAAAGGTTATCCCATACAGTCCCAAGAGGAAGGAAGCGTAAAGCCAGACAACTCAAACCACCAGAGAAATGTGATAATTTCTACCAACTGCAACTCCTTCACTCTACTGTGTGTTACAAAATAGAAAGGCAAACCAGAAACCAAAAAAAGCAAAGGGGGAGGGAAGTGAGACCACATAAGATGAAAAAGTGTCCTTAGACTCTTTCATAACTAAACAAGCAGTCAAACCTAACAAGAAGGCAGCTGGCCCTTGGTGGCTGAGACAAATGTCAGCCCACTCCCCACCCCTGCTATTGGCCAAAGACAGAGCTGGGATGGTGTGCTTGTATCATGAGAGCTTTGAGATACTTTCTCCTCTGCTTAAAATGTAACCTTCTAATTCTGCTTAAACATCAGAATTTTCCATTTGTGAATCTTCCTTTACAGGGGACAACAAAGGTGAAGAAACAAGTTTTTTGCATGTTTGTTTTTAATATTTCAAGTGCTAATAAACCAGCAACAGCTTGTCATCAACAGAGGATGACAGCTCCACAGCAATCATGTGCATTAATAAGGTTTCAAATGGAAACAATGGAGGGGGGACATTTTTCACGTATGCTTGACTCCAGCTCAATGAGAAAATATTAACCCTTTATAACTAACTGTTGGCTTCTTACATGGCTCTTAGTTCAATCCTTAGAGATGTACAGGGTCTGTCCCGAAAGTATTGATGGCACAAACTTTTAATTATATGGACCTGGGCTCAATACGTTCGGGACAGACCTCGTGTGCCTTTGAACTAGCCAGGCAAAAGTTTAAGATAATTTTCTAATTACTTATACTTGTGATAGCTTTGTAATCATACCTAAGAGAAAGCCCTGGAGATACAATGATGAAGAAAAGCCACAATCACAGAGAACTTACATTTAACCTTCTCTTGCAAAGGTTTTCAGTGTTGTTTCAACATTACAGTAACAAGAGGTAACTTTCTCACCCCCATAGGCTTTTTATAAGTGTAGTATATTTACATAGCTGAATTAAAAGAAAAAACCCTCACAAATTATTCACGTTCTTCTAAATTCACTTTCTGATTGACTATTAGAGTGAAAATTAGAAGTAAACTAAATATTCATTTGGTTATGTGGGATTAAATAAACCGGGTTTTGTCCATTCTACAGAATACTACATATACGGACATTAAAAACAATGAGAGAGATCCCTAAGTGCAGAAATGGAAAAATCTCCAAGATACCCTGTTCCGAGAAATGAGCAAGCTGTACAAGTCTTGGTGATTCTGTTTTCACAAACTATTTATGTGAATCTGTACACATATCGCATTTGAATGTTTTGGGCAAGGTCTAGAAGAATACAGTAGACGCCAAATTCTTACTCATGATTTAGCCTGGGGAGGGCAAGAGAAGTAAGGGAGCTTCAGGAGGATTTTCACATGATACGCTATATATGACTTAAATGTTTTGTAAGGTGGTATTCATATATCGTTTATGAATAAAATAAGTCTTAATAAAGGAAGAAAGGACTAAATGATTCCATGAAGGGAAAAAAACAAAGTATGAAAATGTGCTTGATACTAAATTCTGTTAACGTCAGAGCAAGAAGCTGATCATTAGACAGTCTTCTAGCCACCACATATCAATGGAGTTTTTAGTTCAGTCACTTAATAGACAGAACTGAATAAATCATGAAGAATAAGATTTGTGAAGTGGTACTATTATCAAAGCACCCAACTCATCATATCTAAAACAACTGAAAGTTTAAAATATTAACTTTTTCACGTATTCCTGTCAAGCTAAATGAACTGCACCTTCTTTTCTTGTTGTATTGTAAAGTAAGCCACACTTCTGGACGTACTTGTTCTTTGGTGTTGACGCCCAACTAGCCAAGTTCCACTAGCGCATCTGAAAACGACCCAGCACCACAATGAGAAAGCTGCTTTGCAACTAGAGATAGAGGACCGGAGACCCAAAGGGTGTTGGTACTTATTCATAAACAAGAACGCCAGCATGTCTAGGACAAGTCAGCAGGTGAGGGGACCTTGAAGTTTCAAGTTACCTGCCCAAAGAAGCAGGGAGGTAAAGACAAAAGAAACCCAAGTCTCTTGCAGGCAGGCACCTGACTTTTCATCATGAGATATAGTTTACATGTAATAAAATGGACTAATTTCAATTGCACATTTTGAGAGGTTTTTACAAATGTATAGACCTGTGTAATCAACGCCTTAAGTTTTCATAACCCTAAACCTTAACTTTCTTAGGTCCAGTCGCAGTCAACCTGCCCCCATCCCTGGCCCCAGGTAAGCACTTTTCTGTTACTAAAGATTAGATATATATATATATATTTTTTAATCCTCACCTGAGGATATATTTACTGACCTTTAGGCAGAGACAAGAGACATTGATGAGAGAGATAAACCTCAACTGGTTGCCTCCCACATGCACCCCGCCTACGGACGGAACCTGCTCTCCAGGTCTGTGCCCGGGACGAGCCCCACACCACCCAGCCAGAGCTAAGCTGTTTCAGAACCTCACACAAATGGAGTGCGTGCTCTTCCCTTAGGGCTTCACCCACTCAGTACATGTTTTCAAAGCTCATCCATGTTATACCATGTATCAGTATGTCATTCCTTGTTAATGCCAAATGAGTGCTTTGTTTATCCAGAATCTGTTGGTGGACATTTGGGTTGTTCACAGTTTGGGGTTACTAGGCTAAGTCTGCTACGAACATGCAAGGCACCAGAGGCTTCTGATGGATTGTTTCCTAACTCAGCCCTGTCCGTACACTCTCAGTTCGCCAACCCTCACAGTGGCTCACTGCACAACGGGAAAAGCCATCGCTTACTCCACAACTCTAGAGAAAGGGGCTACTGTATTCCAGGAACATCTGGGCACCATGAATACAGGAATGAATAAGACAGTATAATCTCTCTTCCGTAAAACTTAAGTCTTTTGGAGGGAAAACAGACAAAAATAAGATAATTTTGGGTAGGATATGTAATAGAAAAAAATTTTAATATACCTTTTTTTTTTTAACTTTCTTAATTTTTAAAGAGATTGTATTTATTATTTTTAGAGAAAGGTAGGGAGAGAGGCAGAGAAGGAGAGAAACATCAACGTATGGTTGCCTTTCACCTGCCTCCAGCTACGGACCTGGCTGGAGACCTGGCTTGAACCTAGTTATGTGCCCTGGCTGGGGAATTGAACCAGGAACCTTTGGCTTTGCAGGCTGGCACCTATCCACTGTGCCACCAGCCAGGGCTTTAAAAAGTAATATATATTTTAAAGATGTTATTTATTTTGGTTTGCAGGCTGGTGCTCAATTCACTGCGCCACACCAGCCAGGGCTAAAAGTAATACATTTTAAAAGCAACTAGAGGTACATATGTCTAAGTCAGCTGTGGCAGGTAGGCTCAGGAAGGCCTACCTGAGCTAAGATCTGCATGACACTGGAGACAGCCGTGCAGTCAGTGCAGTCATGTAACTACCTGACTACCTGAGATCAAGGCACTTCAGGCAGAGATGTGCAACTGCAAAGGCCTTAAGCAGAGAATGAAATAAAGAAGCAGAATAAAGGCCAGTGCGATGGAAATGAGTGAACTAGGTGCAGAGATGAGGCTGGAGAAGCAGGGAGGTTAAGCCAAACAATCTTGCAGGCCATTGGAAGTTTGGGTTTTACTGGAAAGTATTAAGCAGGCGGGTTTTGCATTTCCAACAGATCACTCACTGGGTAGAGAACTGTGAAGTGCAGACTGGAAGCAGACCAGTTAGATGTCTGCTGCAGGATGCAGGTGCTAAAGGCCCGAACTACTACAAAGCAAAAGAAAGAGAGGAAGTGGGAATGGTTTCCAGGTATCTTCAAAGTAGAACAGCTCTTGCTAATGGTTCAGCAAGGTAAGAAAACAGAACATAGGAGAAGTCCTAGGTGTTTGGTTTAGGCAACTAGGTGGTGACAGTATCATTTCCTGAGATGGGGGAAATGGGGGAAAATAGGTTTGGAGTTGTGGGGAGAACCAAATTCTATTCTAGTCACATTAAATTGCTGATGCTGACTGAACATCCAAATGCAGAGGTCAAAGAGGTACTTGGATATATGGGTCTGGCAAGCCAGTGCTAGATATATAGTGTGTACATATATACATGGAATAGTATCTAAAACTAAAAAGCAGATTACACAATTTTGCTTCTGGAAATAGGATACGTATGCATACTTCAGTGCACCAGGATCACACCAGAGAAATAGGACTTCAAAAGCAGTTTTACTTGGAATTGGGGTCAGGGAAGTAGGGAGGAATCAATTTTATATTTGAACACACACACACATAAAGGGTAAAATGCTGAATTTAAACAGGTTTTCAAGATTAAATATAAGATTTAAAAATTTTGTGTTTGAAGCAGGCAGGCTTTGGATAATTATACAAGACCCCTAGTGATGCATTTTCATCTGTTTCCTAGAATGTTTCAGGAAAGTTAGGCATCAGGAACACAAGAATTAACCAGCAAATCTCGAACCTACAGACTGGGCGACTGGGCCTGCACTGTGGAGATGAGGAGGAGACAGAACGGTCACTGAGGACATGGACCTGCATGCGGACTTCAGAGCCAGGCAGACTTACACTCAGGCCCTTCCCTTGCTGCTCCCTAGCGTTGGAGGCAGGAGCCCTCTCAGGGGTCAGGTGACCGAGTATGTGCAATGCACTTCAGCACTGCCTCTGATTAAACATTACCCCCAGTATTTCCCTCTCCAGAGTCTCTGTGTCGAATGACACTCGTAAGACATAAATTTATAAAAGGACAATAACAAATTACATATAAAAGCACTGAACATGACTGGTAGGAGTGATTAGGAAAGCACTGAAATGTGGGCTGAAGAAGACAGAGAAAAAAGGTTTCCAGCTTTCCTTCTTTTTCTTTTTCTCCGAAGGGGAACAGCTAAAGAAAGGGAAGAAGGTAAAACCCATGTGGAGAGGCTATGACCCACCATTTACTGGGCATCACCCGCCAGAACTACTGCCTCTCAACTTCTTGTAGATGTTTCCCATGCTGTACAACCTAGCCACTTACAGCGCAGAACTGCTGTCACTGTGTTCAGGCTGGGCAACTGACACCACAACCCATTTCAGAACATGGTCATCAACCCCCAAAGAAACCCCGTATCTGCTAATGGCAGTGGCTCCCTATTTCCCCACAGTCCCAGGAGCCCTAGGAAACCACTAATCTGCTGTCTGTCTCTCGGAATTTGCCTATTCTGGATGTTTCATATAAGGGGAATCATAAAATGTGACTGCCTTCCTTTTATTTTTTAAAGGTTTCATTTCTTTTCAGAGAGGGAAAGGGAGGAGGAAAGGGAAACACCGATGTGTGAGAGACATAGATTGGTTGCTTCTCGCACACCCCAAACTGGGGACTGGCCAGCAACCCAGGCCTGTGCCCTGACTGGGAATTAACTGGTGACCATTTGGTTAGCAGGCCGGCACTCAATCCACGGAGTCTCACCCACCAGGGCTGGCTTCTTTTTAAACTGTATTTAATTGATTCTGCGATCACAGTTGTCCCAGTTTCCCCTCTTCTCCCCCTCCACCAGCACCCGCCTCTCCTTCAGGCAATCCCCACACCTTTGCTCATGTCCATGGGTCATGCATGTAAGTTCTTTGGCTACTCTATTTTCTATACTTTACATCCCCATGGCTGTTCTGTAACTACCTATTAGTTTTTCTTAATCCCCTCACCTCTTCACCCATTCCCCCATACACTCCTCCAATCTGCCAACTATCAAAACACTCTCCTAATCCATGATTCTGTCTCTGTTCTTCTTGTTTGCTTAGTTTGTTTTTCAGATTCTATTGTTGACAGATATTTCCATTTTAATGGTCATAGTTTTTAATCTTTTCTTTAAATAAGTCTCTTTAACATTCCTTATAATAACAGTTGGTGATGATTTCCTTTAGTTTTTTTCTTGTCTGGGAAGCTCTTTATCTACCCTTTGATTCTAAATGGGTAGAGCAATCTTTGCTGTAGGCCCCTGCTTTTCATGACTTTGAATATTTCTTGCCAATCCCTTCTAGCCTGCAAAGTTTCTTTTGAGGAATCAGCTGACAGTCTTATGGGAGCGCCCCTGTAGGTAGGTAACTGTTTTTCTCTTGCTGCTTTTAAGACTCTCTCTTTATCTTTAAACTTTGGCATTTTAATTATGATGTATCTTGGAGTGAGCCTCTTTGCATCTATCTTGTTAGTGCTTCTTAGACTTGCATGTCTATTTCCTTCACCAAATTAGAGATGTTTTCTCCCACTATTTTTTCTAATAGGTTTCCAATTTCTTGCTCTTGCTCTTCTCCTTCTGGCACCCCTATCATGCGAATGTTGAGCCTCTTAAAGTTGCTCTAGAGGATGCTTTTACTATCCTCACTTTTTTAATTCTTTTTTCTTCTTGTTCTGATTGGTTGTTTTCTGCTTCCTTGTGTTTCAAATCACTGATTTGATTCTCAGCTTTATCTACGCTACTATTGCTTCCCTATAAATTGTTAGTTCAATCAGTGTATCCTTTGTTTCCGATTGGATATTTTTTATGCTGTTGAGGTTCACACTAAGTTCCTTGAACATCCTTCTAACCAGTGTTTTACACTCTGTATCTGATAGATTGCTTAACTCCACCATCTTATTTAGCTCTTTTTCTGGAGTTTTAATCTTTCATTTGGGCCATGTTTCTGTCTCATTTTGGTAGCCTCCCTGGGTTTGTTACTATGTATTAGGTGGAGCTGCTATGACTGTCTTTGTAGTGTGGCCTAACGTAGTAGGTGTTCTGTAGGGTGCAATGGCATAACCTCCCCTATCACCCAGGCTGGGTACTCAAGATGTGCCTTTCATGTGGGCTGGGTACACCCTCCTCTTACAGTTAAGCCTTGACTGCTATTGGAAGGTCAATGAGAGGGATTTATCCAGGCTGGTCAGCTGCAATGACTGGCTATGACCACTGACCACAAGCCCCAGCCCTCCATAGAGACAGGGTGGTGATGCTCCACGGTGGTCAGTAGCTGTCCACTGGGTGCAGAGGCTCTGGGGTTTCCCAGGTGGTGCAGGCCAAGGTCAGCTCCTGCCTACGTTCTTTCCAGGGCCACCCTGTATAAGTTACAAAACATTATGTGGCTGCTACTTGTACTGGGCTTGGAGGCTTTCAGGCAAAGTCAAGCTGTGAACCTAGGTTGGCCCCTGCTAATGCCAGGTGGGGGCCACTTAGCAAGAGGTATAGGAGCTGGAGAACAGCTGTTACATGTCTGAGAGAATTTAGAAGTTGTGAAGCATGAGCCAAGACCAGCCGTTCCTATGGAAAAGCCACCTATGGAAAAGCCACCGTTAACAGCTTGGGTGGGCCCATAAGTTGGGTGGGGCAGAGCCTCAGGGGATCTCCAGGGCAGGGCAAACTGTGAGCCAGGTGGATACAAGTCTCAGATCCCGCACCTGCCTGCTGCTGCCTCTGTGACTGTGTGTGTGTGTGGGGTGGGGTGGGGGGTTCAGAACAGGAATGATGGCCTCTGCCCACCTTTCTGTCTGGGAGACATGCTCCCAGCTCTCGCCTTCAGGCCAGACATTTCATGCCTCCCTCTATGCCACTGTTGCCTTTCCAACTGCTACCCTGTTCTGGAGCTTACAGGGCATGAATCTCAGTAAGTCTAAGTGTAGGTTCCTAGGACTCCAGAAGTTTCTTTCACCGACTCAATCCTCACTAGTTTTTGCAGCTAGAAGTTACAGGGACTTATCTTCCTGGCACCGGAACCCTGGACTCGGGTGTGGGGCTGGGACTCCCTGCTCCCAAGATATCCCTCCCGAGTTTTTACCCACCACATGTAGGTGTGGGACCAGCCCATTCTGGGTCTACGCATCTCCACCCCTCTTACCAGTCTGGCTGGGTGTGGTCTCTTTAATTCCGTAGTTGTCGGACTTCCATTCAACTTGACTTCTGACAGTCCTGAGCAATGGCTGTTCTTTAGTTTAACTATGATTTTGATGGGGTTGTATGGGGAGGTGTGCTGTGTTTACCTACATCCACGTTGAACCAGAAGTGACTGATTTCTTTCACTTAGCAAAATGTTTTCAAAATTCTTCCATGTTGTGGCATAAAGCAGTACTTCATTTTATTTTATTGTTAAATAGTATTCCACTGTATGGATATAACACATTTTATTTATCCTTCCATCAGTAGATGGACATTTGTTTTTAATTTTAAACTATAATGAGCAATGCCACTATAAACAGTCACATACGGGTTTTTACATAGACACGTGTTTTCATCTCTCTTAGGAATATGTCCAGGAGCAACCTACACCTAAAAGAAATGGTTCAACTCTTTTTAATCTTTTGAGGACTGCCAGAGTGTTAAGTCAATACAGTGAACTCCTAATACTCAAATGACCGTAACTAATTTCCACCTTACATCTTTGGGGACCTGAAATTACTTTCATTTCTCATGTTTTCAAATTGTTCAATGACTTTTAAGTTTATAGTAAAGAGTTTATCAGAAAAGGTGAACATGAAGAAAAGAGAGAGCAGATTAAAAAGCCATAGATAGAGAACACTATACCTTTATTGGTCCTTGAAACATTGAAAAGCTTCATGGGCCAAATTAGATACAAAATCAACATTATAGTTATTTATGAGAAAATAGGTACTAAATATCAATTATGTGCATCCATGGGCTGAGATTGTGTGTATAAAAATGGGAGAGTTAAACCCTGGCTGGTGGCACATTGGATAGATGCCACCCTGCAAACCCAAAGGTCGCTGGTTCAATTCCCAGCCAGGGCACATAGCCAGGTTGCAAGCCAGGTCTCCAGCTAGCTCTGCAGCTGGAGGCAGGTGAAAGGCAACCATACATTGATGTTTCTCTCCCTCCCTGCCTCTCTCCCACTTCCCCTCTCTCTCTGAAAATAATAAATAAAATCTTTTTTTTTTTTTAAAGGGAAGGTTAGAAGACCAGTGAAATGTTTTGTGTTTCCATTCTTTCACGGTACCTTCTAAAAGGCTCTTTCTGCATCTTCCATTCTCTCAGAGTCCACTGTCAAAGAAACACTCTCTCTTAACTATACCAGTCAAATAATTGTGATTCATGGTCCAAAACATCTTCATCACCAAAGAGTTGGAAAATCTGCATTTTCTACATTACAACTGCCTGGGGCAGTATTATTTTGCAACAAGATAGGGCCCCAAGGTCCAATATGCTAACTACCAACCACATGTGGTTACTAAGCACTTAAAATGTGGATAGTACAGCTAAGAAATTACATTTTTAAATTTTATTTAACTTTAATGAGTGAATTTCTTTTTGTTTTTTTCATAAATAAACATTTACTAAACACACTGTGCCCATTTACACTACAACAATAGAGGTGGGTAGTTGCCATGATGATTATATGGCCTGCAAACCAGAAACATTTACTAGATGACCCTTCACAAGAAAACATCACTGATCCCTAGGTTACAACATTGTAGTAATTCAGGAAAAGAATGATGATAGCTCTAACCAGGGTGGTATACTGAAGGTAGTGAGAAGTTTTCAGTATTCTAATATATTTAAAATGAAAGGCGGCCCTGGCTGGTGTGGCTCAGTGGATTGAGCACTGGCCTGAAACCCAAAGGGTTGCTGGTTCAATTCCTAGTCAGGGCACATGCCTGCATTGCAGGCCAAGATGGAAGCACACAAGAGGCAACCGCATATTGATGTTTCTTTCCCTCCTTCTCCCTCCCCTCCGCTCTCTAAAAATAAATAACTATTTTTTAAAATACAAAAGCCAGGGGTGGGATGGGAGAAAAATATGAAAGCCAGTTAGATTTTCTTGTGGGGAGCAGTGTAATAGAGAAGTTTTTGGCCTGAATCACCAGGAGATCATAATTTCTATCATTGGAGATAAAGTTGGTGGTGAAACAGTTGTCATACTGAGAGATCAGGAATTAGAACAGCTTAAAATCAACATCTATGTAACTTAAATGAAGTTGAATTTAAAAACTGCAGCACTGGAAAATTCTTATTATAGTGATTAATTTATTTTGGATAAAGCGGATAAATAAATATATTTTTAAAATTCATTTCATCTGGCCCTGGCTGGTAGCTCAGTGGATAGGTGCTGGCTGCGAACCCAAAGGTTGCTGGTTCAATTCCCAGCCAGGGCACATAACCAGGTTGCATACCAGGTCTCCAGTCAGGTCCGTGGCTGGAGGCAGGGGAAAGGCAACCAAGACATTGATGTTTATTTCCCTCTCTGCCTCCATCCTTTCCCTACTCTCCAAAAAATAATAAATTCTTTTTAAATTTAAAAAAAAAAAATTATTTCATCTGGCCCTGACTAGTGGGGCTCAGTGGGTTGAGTGCTGTCCTGAATAGCAAAAAGTCTCTGGTTCACAGGGCACATGCCTGGGTTGCAGCCAAGTCCCTGGTTGGGGGCATGAGAGAGGAAGCTAACCAATATTTCTCTTGAACATCAATGTTTTTTTCCTCCCCTTTCACCTCCTCTTCCCCTCTAAAAATAAGTAAAATTTTAAAAAGTAAAATTAATACCATCTGTTGCTATTTCTTTTCTTTTCTAAAGATTTTACTTACTATTTTTAGAGAAAGGGATAGGCAGAGAGGCAGAGAGGGAGGGTGACATCAATGTATGGTTGCCTTTCACCTGCATCCAGCTACAGATCTGGCTGGAGACCTGGCTTGCAGCCTGGTTATGTGTCCTGGCTGGGGAATTGAACCAACGACCTTTGGGCTCAAAGGCTGGCACCTTATCCACTGTGCCACCAGTCAGGGCCTGTTGCTATTTCTTTTTAATGTGGCTACTAGAAAAATTTAAAGTACATATGTCTGTAAATATGCTAAAAACCAATGGATTGTACACTTCCCATGAGTAAGCTTAAATGACTATGTGGTATGCAAATCACAGGTCAACAAACCTATTTTTACATTGTATTTCTATTTGATGGTGACAGTTTCTCCATTTCTGAAGTTACAGGAGTCAACTGCTATAATAATGAGAAAGAAATGAGAAAATCCTATTTATGTGTTTGTATAATAGCATTTGTGATACCTATTTACAAACCAAGTAAAGTTCTTAAGTTAATAAAGAGAATAATCTACTGAAGAAATTACCTTCACTAATTAGAAGTGACAGTTAAGAGTGTTAGAAAACACTCCATGTGAGAATGGAAAAGGAAACAGGGTAAGAAGACAAAAAGAAATACACCAAGACCAGGGTTACAGTGAAGAGGAACAAGAAAGCTCCACAACCAACACCTGGTAAATGTTCAATAAACGTTAGATGGGAAAACAGAAGAACGGATGGATGGATGGACGGACAGGGGAAAAAGATATTTATTTATTTTTTCCTTTTAGACTTTATTTTTAGAGAGAGAAGGAGGGAAGGGAGAAAGAGAGGGAAAGAAACATCAACATGTAATTGCCTCTTGCACCCCGCCCACTGGACCTGGCCCGCAACCCTGTGCCCTGACCGGGAATTAACCAGCGACCTTTTGGTTCACAGGCTGGCACTCAATCCACTGAGCCATACCAGTCACAGCAAAAAAAGACATTTAAAAACTTTTAAAAGCCTCTACTGCAAAATTATAAAAGCTATTGGAACTGAGTTCAACTTACCTATCAGCAGATCACCTGTCTGGGGAAGTTAACTCCAAGGACAAGAAACATGATGAACAGACTTGGGACAAGAATCAACAGAAAAGATCACAGAGAATATCCCTCAGACTTTCGGTATTTTGTGGAATGTGCTATGAAATAAATACATGTCATTAAAATCCAGAGGCATCTGGTCAGAGCTTTGGTAGTTTATCAAAGGACCATGAAACAATTAAGGCATATGGTTAAGTGCTTTCTGATTATTTCAAGACCATGAACCATGAACAAGACTAAGACAGGAAAAGGTTACAGAAATGGCTCAGTGCAAAGTGTATGGCACCCAAGGCAAACTTAATTCAATGTTATTTGTATCCCCCTGCGAAGGGAAAAGAAATGTTGGCTAACTATGTAAGGAATTCTCTGGAGTCATAACATTGAATTACTTGTGCCATTTATATCGTAACAACTTCAAAACATGCAGCACCAGTAATTGCAATTGCATAAGCAGAGTATCATGCTGGCTGACAACATCCTTTTTCATTTATTAATGGCAACAGTAGGCTCTGACAGAAACAGTTCCCACTAAACACCAGGAATTGCCTTTGGAGAGAGCTAGGTTCAATTCAACTCAACCAACTCTTGACTATCCCCCAAAAACTAGTGTTTTCAAGCTCAAACACTGCTGACCAATGCAAGTTAACTTGCATTAGCTTTTGCTATAAAATTGCCAGTCAACAATGTGTTAATTAACAGATGAATGTAGTTTGCTACATGAGTTAACTTGTGTTTGCAACTGTATTAGATTTTGTATAAAACTACCTGTCAACAATGTGTTAAGGAAAAGATTGCCAAAAAAAAAAAAAAAAAAAAAAGTTACTTTCAGTACAGTATGAAGAGAAAAGTCAATGGTTGTTAACAGTACACTGTTCGGGACATAAAGAGCAAGAGGTCCACACAGCTAGAATGGGGAGACCTACCAGCACGTAGTGGGTGGTCAGAGTAGTGAGCAGGGGCAGGGACCCATGTCATGTAACTCCTATGACTACTGAAAGGACTTTGGGTTTTATTTTCAATTAAAATAAGGTACTTCCTCATCTTCCTATTTGCTACACCCTTAAAGAGTAAGCTTCTGAAACTGTGGAATCTTCCTGTATTTTATTTTGAGCTGCCCCAACAAGGTATTCAGATGAAGCTGAGAGGCAATGGCTAGAAACCCAACTACACATAACCTAGAAATGTAGTTTGGTAGAACAAACTCAACTCTATTTAAATAAAAAGTCTGCAATGGACCACATTCTTGCAAGATGAGAGAACGAAAGTTTTGCACACGGAGAAACAGAGGTACAAAGACAAGACTTACCCATATTTCTAAAGGCAGCCTGGAAGAGAAACGGGAAGAACGCCGAAGGACTCCAGTGACTGGCTGAAGGAGAACGGCGCTGCCCTCGCACGGCTGCCTGTGCACAACGCTGGCAGAGCACGTGTCTCTGCACAAGGGCAGAATGCATCACCCAGACCACTCCTTTCCACCATGCATGTTCATCTCCATTCCTAATAAGAAACTTATAATCCTAAACCAGGGTCTAACCAAGAATGCTTACAGGCATACTTGCTGCTCGAAGGCATATAATACCCACTGGTCTTTCCAAAGCTGAGATTCCATATCAACTCTTACTTCTTTTTTTTTTTTTAATTTTATTGTTGTTGTATTACATCCATCCCTTTTTTGCTCCCCTCTGTACCCCTCCCCACCCACCCTAAACTCTTACTTCTGACTACTGCATTACGTGTGATCCACACCAAAGGTTAGATATTTGGACATGCTGCAGGGATAGAAGGTGGGGAAGGAAGAAAGCATGGAAAAATTATATATTTTAAAAATTCATTGCCTTGGCTGGTGTGGCTCAGTGGATTGAGTTGCTGGCCCTCGAACCAAAAGGTCACGGATTTGATTCCCAGTCAAGGCACGTGCCTGGGTTGCGGGCTGGGTCCCAGCTGGGAGTGTGTGAAAGACAACCAATCAACGCATCTCTTGTACACTTTCTCTCCCTTTCTCCCGCCCTTGGAAAATAAATAAATAAGTAAAACTATCGTCTAAAGTATGGGAAAACAATGCAGGTACACCTCATTTTATTGTGCATCTGCTTCCCTTCACAGATGCTGCGCTTTTTACAAATTGAAGATAAGACTCCACCAGCAAAGATTACAACTTAATGAGAACTCAGGTGATGGTTAGCAATTTTTAAGCAATAAAGTATTTAATTAAGGTATGTACATTTAAAAATTTTAGACATATGCTATTCCATACTTAACAAACTACTATATAGTGTAAGCATAACTTTTATATCCACTGGGGAACCAAACCATTCCTGTGACTTGCTTTGCTGCAATATTCAATTTACTGTGCTGACTCTGTTCTACAGGGCTCAGAATGACCACACAAACACTGTGAACCAGAAACCCAGGAAGATACACAGAGCTATCCTCACTGGAAAATCCCATTGAATTTTCCTCCACAATGACTCATACTTGCCATTTCCTTTCCACTTCCATTGCCACAGCCCTGAATCAGATTTTCACTACCTTTCACTTTAGCACATTTCCCTCAAGCTGAATCCCCTTCCTCTCATTCACTCTCCTAAAATCTTCTGTGAAGTCCAGTTCAACTGACTGTAAACTAGAAACTAAAGATTTACTGTAAATTATTTCAGGAGAGATAATGGTGGTGTTGTTATGTATTTTTAGAGGTGTCCCTATCTCTTAGACAGACAGACATACCTAATTGTTATAGAAGAAATCCTATGATGTCTGGCACTTGCTCCAAAACATGGGAAAAAAATAATCTGGGGTGACAGTGGGGCAGGGTGGGGAAACAGATGATACAACCCTTGAGCCTGATAATGAAGCTGGGCGATGAGTTCATAGGGATTCATTACCTATTTTCTCTATTGTTGTATATTAAAAAAATGTTCAGCCCTGGCTGGTAGCACAGTGGATAAGGTGCCGGCCTGTGAACCCAAAGGTCGCTGGTTCAATTTCCCAGCCAGGGCACATAACAAGGTTGCAAACCAGGTCTCCAGCCAGGTTCGTAGCTGGAGGCAGGTGAAAGGCAACCATACATTGATGTCTCTCTCCCTCTCTGCCTCTCTCCCTTCCCTTCTTTCTAAAAATAATGAAATAAAATCTGAAAAAATAAAAAAATTTTCCAGGACAAAAAGTTGAAGACAAAATTCCAGTTCCAATGCCAGATTCTAGAGGAATTAATGCCCTTTTCTCCTGTACTACCTCATACTACCTCACCATGTACCGCTGTTTCTTACTGATTTCAACATGCTTTGTACTGCTGTCAGCTGTTTACACTGACAGTGAGGCCTTTAAGGACAGGCCTGTAACATATTCATCTTTGTAACTTTCCCAGCATACTTCACATATAACTGACATCCAACATGGTCTATTGAAGTTATCAGAAAAACAATAATAGAAGCACCTTTCACATTTCCTCCCCTGATCAAAATCAAATCAACAGGACTTTTATCATTTCTGTGTACTATTTATTGACACAGAGCTCATGGGCTGTCTCTAGATTTAAGTTTCAGTAATCCAACCTAAAACCAAAAAATAACCACCATTCCCCTTAACTTTCCTGGAGTGGGGGGTTGGAGAAGGCTAGATTTCTGTGACTAAAAAGGAGATGGCATTATTATTTTCCACCACTGACTTTGAGGCCACCAGTATTTAAACATCCTCACCATCCCGATGGGCCAGTGTGGTTATGAAAGCTTAAGAGTCTCAGCAGAACCATGGGTCTGTTCTATTCATTACACATCCATTACTTAGTACTACAAATCCTCTCTCTAACATAAAAGAAAATTCAATGATGCTAATTACACATGAAGCCTGGGTTGGTTTCATTTGAGAGATCAAGGAAGTTCCAATTAGGTAGCTCTGGCTTCATATTTTAAATGTCCTAAGTGTCTCACATTGTTATATTTAGCAAAAGATTCAGCCCACGTTATATAAAATGAAAATAAAAACTCTGCTCCTAAAAAAATGGGCAGCTTTTCAAAAAACAGAACTTAACTGCACCGAGTGTACTACGTGGGATCCCACCTGGAAGGAGGAAATCTCCGACCCCTGGTCTACACTGACCTACACGGGATCCCACCTGGGAGGAGGTAATCTCCTTCCCCTGGTCTACACTGATCTACACGGGATCCCACCTGGGAGGAGGTAATCTCCTTCCCCTGGTCTACACTGATCTACACGGGATCCCACCTGGG
The DNA here is from genome assembly GCA_004026585.1 of Noctilio leporinus. Lineage (NCBI taxonomy): Eukaryota > Metazoa > Chordata > Mammalia > Chiroptera > Noctilionidae > Noctilio > Noctilio leporinus. The sequence goes on from PVIW01001222.1 coordinate 122,199, forward strand.
AGGAGGTAATCTCCTTCCCCTGGTCTACACTGATCTACACGGGATCCCACCTGGGAGGAGGTAATCTCCTTCCCCTGGTCTACACTGACCTACACGGGATCCCACCTGGAAGGAGGAAATCTTCCCCTGGTCTACACTGACACGCAGCACCTCTGCAAGACACAGCTCCCTCCGGTGCTCATCCATCTACCCACTCCATCTCCCAAGTTCGCCTGTCAACTCCAACTCAGGCCCTCTCCGTGGACTTGTGTGTGTGACCTGTATCTTCAATTGCCTGGGACGCAATTTTGCTGTACACAAAACATTCATTTCTTGGACAAAACCAACCAACATGCCTCCCTATCACATTTGTCCAACTTTCCCGTCTCTTTAAATGGCAGGTCTGGTCCAGGGAGTGCTCCTCTGTCTTGCTCCATCTACGTTTTCTTGAAAGCCTCTTCCAGTCCATTCTTACTCCCTGAGTCCAGTCTCTAATCCCTTTATAATCAAACAATCCAATCAGAAAACAGAGTATGTGCAGCCATTATAGCAATCACGATAACCTCTTGACTTACAGTAATTTCTACAAGGTATTCAATGAGAAAAGTAAGATGCAAATATTTTTTAAAACCCTGATAGGGAATCAAACCACAAACCCTCTGGTGTTCGGGACGATGTTCCATCCAACTGAGCTGCACCAGCCAGGGTGAAAATCAGTAAACATGAGTCCACTTTTTAAACGATACCCCCGTCCACTGTTTGTATACGCATATACATTTCCACATTATACAAGAACGGAGAAAAATACAACAAGACACACATGAGTTACCTGGTCAGAGGTTGTGCAAAATGAGAAAGTAGAGAGAAAAGGCCAAACAGAAAAACAATAGACATCACTAAAACAATACACATACACGTGGTATGATCCTATTTATGTATCTATATAAAAGTACATATAAATACATTTTAAAACTTCAAACAAAACAAATTAAAAATACTAAACAAGTTCAACTGTACAAATGAAAAAAATCTTCCACTCATTCATAAAATATTGTAAATACTATGTGGGTTTTTAAAATGTCTACAAGCCCTGGCTGGTGGCTCAGTGGATAGGTGCCGGCCTGTGAACCCCAAGGTTGCTGGTCTGATTCCCAGCCAGGGCATAGAACCAGGCTGCAAGCCAGGTCTCCAGCCAGGTCCGTAGCTGGAGGCAGGTGAAAGGCAACCATACGTTGATGTTTCTCTCCCTCTTCGTCTCCCTCCCTTCTCCTCTCTCTAAAAATAATAAAATCTTTTTTTTTTAATTTTAAAAATGTCTACAATTTCTTTAACAGTTCTCCCATGAAAAGTTAGAAACAATTCCTCTGCCCTTGAACATGGGCTGAGCTTAATGCCCTCTAAAAAAGAAAAATAGAATGCAGTAGAAGGGACACAGCGCAACTTCCCAAGCTAAGGGAGAAAAGGTGATATGATTTCTGCCTGGCTCTCTCTCCTGTGGTGCCTGCCCTTGGAATGCAGCCACCATGCTATGCGGAAGCCCAAGGGCCACATGGAAAAGTCACTGGTAGTCATTCCAGCCACAGCCCTGGCTGCCAGACATCTGAGTGAAAGAGCCTGCACATGATTCCAGCCCGCAGCCTTTCAGCCACCCAACCAACCTTACAGTAGGAGGCCAATCTATAAATGTGGAAGGAATATGGAAGAAAAAAAAAAATGGAACCATACAGTGGTTGCTGATTTAGGCAGGTACTAATGCTGGTAGTTTGAAGTCTGATGAGGAACAGGATATTGGCATAACCTCCAATTGTCTCCACAAAAAATACCAGTTACAAAAAGAAAAATAATGACTTCACAGTGAAACTAAGTCAAGACACCTGGCAGACACCAATATGAGCAGATGATCAAGGTTAAGATCACCAGTAATGGGACTGGTTAGCACCATGTGCCCCTTGATGTGATGTACTGAGAAAATTACAGCATTATTTCTATGACATTTTTATTAAGAAATCACAACCTAAGTCTGGTCATGAGGAAACATTGATTGATTCAGCTTGCAGATCCTCCTCCTAAATAAAGACTGCTGAAGACCTGAATGACAGAAAAAGCTAAGGGTTATTCCAGACTGGAGGGCATAAAGAGATACAACAACAAAATCCAGTACATGTTCCTAAGTGGGATTTTGCACCAAAGCCAAAAACGGAGGCACTGTTGGGGCAGCGGGCAAAGTGTGAATGGAGTCTATGGACTGGAGAAGAGAGTTTGATTGGTACTAATCACCTGACTGAGGGGGACATGTAGTAGTTACTCAGGAGGGCCTGAAGTGGGGGAAAGACACGTAGAAATATTTAGGGGTGACAGGGCACTATGTTTGCAACTCAAGGCTCAAAGGGCTCAGGAAAACTTAGAGAAAGGTAGCATTATAGAACAAATGTGCCAAAATGTTAACACTTGGGGAATCTGGGTGAGGAGAGAGGTATGTGGGAGTCTGCCCCAGCCACAGAAGAAAATAGATACCAGATACACACAGGTGCACACACTCACATACACACACATACATATGAAAGACTCATCTGTAACATATAAAGAACTGCCACAAAGAAGTTATTAAAAGACAAAATTTATTCCAGAAATGTACAATCTACCAAAACTGAATCCAGAAGAAGCAGAAGGCCTGAATAGACCAACAACTAGTGAAATTGAAGAAGTAATCAAAAAATCTCCCAAAGCACAAGAGCCCCTGTGTACCAGATGGATACACAGGTGAATTCTACCAAACATTTAAAGAAGAACTAATTCCTATTCTTCTCAACCCATTCCAAAAAATCCAAGAAGAGAGAAGACTCCCAAACTCTTTCTATAAGGCCGATATTATTCTAACCCCCAAACCAGGTCAAGACACAACTAAGAAAAAAAACTATAGGCCAATATCTCTAATGAACATAGATGCCAAGATTTTCAACAAAATATTGGCCAACTGGATCCAGCAAGACATCAAAAAGATCATACACCGTGATCAAGTGGGTTTCATCCCAGGGATGCAAGGATGGTACAACATTTGTAAATCATTAAATGTAAAACACCACGTAAACAAAATGAAACACAAAAACCATATGATCATATCAATAGATGCTGAAAAAGCATTTGATAAAGTACAGCAACCAATCATTTATGATAAAAGCATTCAGCAAAATGGGAATAGAGGGAGCATACTTCAACATCATAAAGGCCATATATGAGAAACCTGAAGCCTACATTATACTCAATGGGCAAAAACTAAGCTTTCCCCCTAAGATTAGGAACCAGATAAGGCTGTCCAGTTTCTCCACTTCTGTTCAACATCGTTTTGGAAGTTCTAGCATAATTATCAGAGAAGAAAAAGGAATCAAAGGTATCCAAATTAGAAAGAAGGAAGTCAAACTGTCATTATTAGCAGATATGATAGTGTAAATACAAAACCCAATAGGCTCCAACAAAAACTTACTTGACCTAAAAAGAAAATTTAGCAAAATAGCTGGATATAAAGTCAATATTCAGAAATCAAAAGCATTTTTGTATACCAATAATGAAACACCAGAGAACACTGAAGAAAGACATTAAGGTACAAATAAATGGAAGCATATACCATGTTCATGGATAGGAAGAATTAACATCATTAAAATGTCCATACTATCCACAGCAATCTACAGATTCAATGCAATCCCAATTAAAATACCAATGATAGACTTCACCAAAACAGAAAAAATACTTCAAAAATTTATACGGAGCCAAAAATGCCCACGAATAGCCAGCAACAGCAATCTTGAGAAAGAAGAACAAGGTAGGAGGAATCACCATACCGGACATCAAACTATACTACAAGGCTACTGTCATCAAAACAGTCTGGTACTGGCATAAGAACAGACATATAGATCAATGGAACAGAACAGAGCCCAGAAATAAACCCAGGACTCCATGGTCAATTAATATTTGACAAAGGAGGAAGGAACATAAAATGGAGTAAAAATAGTCTCTTCAACAAGTGGTGTTGGGAGAACTGGACAGCAACATGCAAAAAATAAAAATAAAACTAGACCACCAACTTACACCATACACCAGAATAAACTCAAGATGGATATGCAGTGCCACCATAAAGGTCCTGGAGAAAAATATAGGCAGTAAAATTTTAGATATCCTATGTCGAAATATGTTTACTGATACTTCTCCAAGGGCAAAGGAAATCAAAGAACAAATAAATAAATGAGACTATCTCAAACTGAAAAGTTTCTGTTCAGCTAAAGAAAATACCAGCCATGGGGCTCTCCACAGGCAGCTCACAACATGACAACTCGCTTCTCCAAAGCCAGCAAGGAAGAGTCTCCTCACTAGGTGGACATGACAATCTGATGTAACATAATCCTGTACACCCTGCCACCTTTGCTATCTTCTATTAGGAAGAAGCGAGTCACAGGTCCCACCCACACTCAAGCGGAGGGGGTTAGACTAGGCATGAAAACAGAGATCATGACAGCCACCTTCGAATCCACCACAGTAAATGGAAATGTAAACTGATACAACCACTTCTGGTAAACGGACAGTTTCTTAACAGTTAAACATACCCCTGCACTAAGACATACCATTCTACTCGTACTTATTTGCTCCCAGAGAAAGGAAGATGTGTGTTCGTAAAGACTTGGGACATGAATGTTTATAGCAGACTTAAAGCCAAAAACTGTAGGAGAATAAACAAACAAATTGTAGTATCTGTTTCAATGAAACACTACTTGACAACAAAAAGGAATGAACTAGCACACACAAAACAAATGAATCTGGCTGATACAAGAAAACGTGCTGTATGATTCCCTTTATATGGGGTTCAGAAACAAACCAAACTAACCTGTGGTGATACAAACCAGAACAGTAATTGCCTCTGAGAGGTAGGTGTTGACTGAGTAAGTAACAATGGTCTGTATCTTGATTAAGGCATTGGTTACACAAATGTATATGTTTGTCAAAACTCATCAAACTATAAACCCATGATCTGCATTTCACTGCATTTAAATTTTACCTCAATAAAAGAAATGTTTAGGCATATATCTACAGGGAAACAATATAGCATGGTAAGTAAGAGCACAGATTCTGAGGCTAGACTGCCAGGGTTTGGACTCCTGACTATATATCACTTTCTTGGGCAAGTTACCCAGCTTCTCTGTGCCTCCCTACCTATCTGATAAATTAAATAAATTAACACACGGACAGCAATTAGAACAGCACTTAGTACATATGATATATCCAAGCAATATTAGCTATTATTAAACAAAACCAAAAAGACAGTATTAATGCTAGGAAAAATTAAAGTTGGCCAGAAAAGGAAAATCAGAGTTTACTACATGGCTCAACAGTGACTTGCCTGTCTACAGTCATAATAATAAACCCCCAAATAATAACCAAACCAAAATTATGATTTTACTGGAAGAATGAAAAAATAAACAAACTACCTTTTATATTTGGAATTCACCAAATAATAACAAAAGATCGTTTCAAAACAGGCCTTGGAGAACAACTTGACTCTAATATATATGTATAACCCTGACCGGCATGGCTCACTTGGCTGAACGTGATCCCGCAAAGTGAAAGACCACCAGTGGGAGCATATGCCTAAGTTACAGACCAGTCCCAGGTTGGGGCGCTTCCAAGAGACAGTAGATCGATGTTTCCCTCACAGTCATGTTTCTCTCCCTCTCCTCCCTCCCTTCCCCTCTCTCTAAAAATAAATAACTAAAATATTTAAAAACATACAAATGTATAACTTTGGTTAAAAATAAATACAAGAGGAGAAAAAATAAATAAATACAAGATAAAAACTATTAGGGGAACATGGACTACTTAAAAAGTAAAACTAGGAAGGTAAATAATCAAGCACTGAAACCTCGAATGAAACCAAAATGAAATTTAAAAGAGCAAGTGTCTGCCCTGACCAGTGTGGCTCAGTCGGCTGGGCATTGTCCCACAAAGCTAAACATCTCCGATTCAATTTCCAGCCAGGGCCCACGGCTAGGTTTCATGTTTGGTCCCCCGTCAGGGCACATCCGAGAGGCAACCAATAGATGTATCTCGCAAGCTTTTGATATTTCTCTCCCTCTTTCTCCCTCCCTTCCCCTCTCTCTAAAATAAAATAAACAAATACATAAATAAGTAAAAAGGCAAGCACCTGCATTCTACAGGTATTTAACTATGGGGACTTAAGGGGAGAGGATCACATTGAAATTCACTATCTTATGAATATTGAGTAATATTCCACATTAAAATTGCACAGAGTATCCTTCCTCCCTCACAACTTACATTCTACCTTATCATTCTTATCACCTTTTTATCCAGTAACAGGCCAGGTATTTCTCAACCCAATGACTGGTCAATGACCTGAACACACAATTCACTGGAGACATCATTTTACCTCCAACCAGAATGACTAAAATGAAAAAGACAAAGAACACCAACTGTTGGTATTGCTAAGCTGAACACACTTATACCCCTGATCCTGCGATTCCATTCCTGGTCATAAATTCAAGAAAAATGAACTGAAACGCAGGAGTGCTCATATCCACCAACAGACATGTAATGTACAAAAATGTTCACAGGAGCGCTATTCATAACAGTCCCAAACTGGAAATTTTCCTATGACCATCAACCAGCAGCATGGCTCAATAGTGATGCAGTCACATATGGAATGCTGAGAACTGCAGCTACATGCAACAACATGGACGAATCACACAAACGTCAGGCTGAGCAAGAGGAGATGCAAGAGTGTAAACTGCATGAAGTACAAAAGCAGGCAAAGCCAGCGAATGCTGTTACAAGTCAGGATGTCAGTTGCCTTCGGTGGAAGGGAGAGGTAGCGATCAGAAAGGTAACGTTCTGGGTCCTGGAAATGTCTGCTTCCTGATACAGGTGCTAGTTCGTGGGTACGTTCAATTTGCTAAAATTCATCAACTGTACTTATTCTATGTGTACTTTTCTAAGCATGTATTAAACTTCAAGTACAAGTTTTCTTTAAAAATTAAGTTATAGGGCTGGTAGCACAGTGGATAAGGCACCGGCCTGCAAACCCAAGGGTCGCTGGTTTGATTCCCAGCCAGGGCACATAACCAGGTTGCAAGCCAGGTCTCCAGCCAGGTCCGTAGCTGGAGGCAGGTGAAAGGCAACCATACATTGATATCTCTCTCCCTCTCTTTAAAAATAATAACTAAATAAAATTAAGTTTAGGGCCATAGAAGTAGCTGGTGCACATAAAGGGCCTTAAAGCTTAAGCTTTATTAGCTTCATAATAAATCCACCTTTGGTCCTGTGAGACATATGTACGTAAATAAAAGCAGGTTATAATGATCTAAGCCTAGAATTAAATACTTTTTACATGAAAACTTTACATTTTTCACTATATAACATACACAATGTTTCTAGAATGTAACTACTGTGTAAACAGAAAGACTGTATCTTGTTTCGTGTAGAAACGAAGATTTCTTCCCCAGTCTAGAAAATCACACACCTGCTAACGGCGTTGCCACAGATCACCTGAGTCGCCCACGCCGTCCACCTGCATCAGGTGTCGTGCTCGGAGGTAAGCTACGTATCCCTGCAAGCACCTGATGGCTACGGTTTCCGATGTGCTGTGGACGTTTAGAAATACATGCTGTATTAGTATTAGGAGTAGCCTTCTTTCCCTTTGTCCTTTATATTACAATGAAGATGTAAATTTGCTGGTAAATTTTACTGTCTGGGAATTTCACTTCAGTACAGAACAGAGGCCATAAAGTCTGAGAGTGCTGAAAACAAGTTACAAACCATCAGCCTATCAAAAGAACTGTAAAGAGAATTATAATTCCTAAACTTAGTAGCTGTCGTATTATGCTATTCACATTATCCAAATCACAAGGTAAGTAATATACTTCTCTAAAAAAGAAGAAAGAAAAGGAGGAGGAGGAGGGAGAAGGAAAAGAAAAGCCCAGCTGCCATTTTCAGGAGTAATTACCTAAATATACCTATCATAAACTTGATCTAGACATAGTGAGCAGAACAAGAGAAAAATAAGAGTTCAAACTACAAGATCTGAGTCCTTTTCCTTTGAGATCAGTTAGACCCAATTTAGCATTCTCAAACAAAGGACTCCATTATTTTTCTGTTCTCTTTCAAAAATAGCTCCACCTTCATGATTACACAAATTAGATCATTCTGTAGCGGGTACCTCCTTCCAGAGCAGCTCCTAGGAAGCACAGACAGGCTATCTACTGTAGCAAACCAGTCATTTAGGGAAAAACAAAACAAAACAGATGTTTTTTAACTTTTCAGTTTCACCAGGTTAGTGACAAAGGACATGTGCTATAGCTGTTAATGGCTTCTGCAACAGAGCTCCCTCACCAAAAACCATCAAGTAAGAATTACAGAGGAGACACCAGACCAAGCAATGATGACAGCAGAATAATTAGGGATGTTAAGACTCAGCTGCTCTAATAGCATCAACATGGCCCACAGCGTAAAAAAGAATTTATCTGGATTTTTAACACAATCAGTTGCTAACATCACCCAGCAAATTCCCAAGGAAATTAATTCCCAATTAGTTACAAATGGCAAAAGCAGAAACAAACTTCCTCAAGAGCTTTGAAGAATTCTGTAACAGATCTTTCTCATATAATGTCACTTAAGACAAAAAGATGACAATATATTAAACGAACTGTAAAAAGAAAAACAAAATAAAAAAACAGAAAATCGACAAAAGGAAATCAAATGGAACTCTGTAGTTATCCTTGAAACCTTTTCTTCTATTGTACCCATACCCAATTCCTAAGCAAAAAAAAAAATTTTTTTTAAGATTTTTATTTATTGTTTTTAAAGAGAGAAAGGGAGAGAGGCAGAGAGGGAGAGAGACATCAACATATGATTGCCTTTCAATTGCCTCCAGCTAAGGACCTGGCTGGAGACCTGGCTTGCAACCTGGTTATGTGCCCTGGCTGGGATTAGAACCAGCAACCTTTGGGTTTGCAGGCTGGCGCCTTATCTACTGTGCCACCAGCCAGGGCTCATAAGCAAATTCTTTTCTTTTCTTTTTTTTTAAATTTTATTGTTGTTGTATTACATCCATCCCCTTTTTCATAAGCAAATTCTTTAGTCTTAAAAATATACCCAGAATCTGAAGACGTCTCATCTCCTCCACCTCTGGAGCCTGGTCTAGCCAACATCAGTTCCCACCACATTATCATAAACTGCTAATGGGACTCCCTGCTTCTACCCCTGCCCTTCCTTACAGGCTATTCTACACATGGAGTCCAGTGGGTATTTTCATATAAAAGTCATTATCATGGCTCTGCCCTGGCTGAAGCCCCCAAATGGCTTCCCACCTCACACAAGGTCAAAGCCCGAGTTCTCCAGTGGCCTACAAGATTTGGTCCTGTTTCCTTCTCTGATCTCTTCTCCCATTACGCTCCGCCTCACTCACTCACTCCACTCCAGTCCACCAGCCTCCAGGATGTGCCTGGCATCTACCAGTACTGACTTGCCTAATGTGCGCTCCACAAGTGCTGCTCCCGTCCGAGCTCTTCTGCATCAGCGACACTCTCTGCCCCCTCAGCCCCTTTCCCACTTTAATCTTCCCCACCTGACAGACCCTATTACACTGGCTTGCTCATTTGCTGCCCACCCTGCCTGCCTGCTGGACCACCTCAGGAGAGTTGGATTCTATTAACTGCTCTCGCCTGGGTGTCTCGGTGGAGACTGGCACGTGTGCTCAGTGAGTACCTGCTGACTAAATGAAGTTATTTCCAAACCCACATGATCAGGTAAAGCCAAATAAGAGGCCAAATTCTAAAGCCAAAGCATTTTGGGCTTGTGCTTTAAAAAACATTATGGCAACTAGTTGATATATTTTTCCTCCAGATATAAGAATATAAGAATAGGAGGAAATAATTGAATGAGCACCAAAGAAACAAAACAAGACAAAACAAAATCCAACAGAGTGTCATCCCAAGTATTGGTCCATAAAACCTTCGCTTAAACAAACTCGTATGAGATGACGCCCTACCGCAGGGAGACACGGCCTTCGGTGATCAGCGATGCTGCCTGGGCACTAAGCCTGCCCGTCTCGGGGCCCAAGTCCAAAGCACACCAAACTACCTGATGCCAAATCTTAGTTTAAAAGAGCGTTTCCCACTTTCAGCACAAGTTCTTGTTTCTTCAACGAGATTCTTTCCTTTTTCTCTGTGGAGAGAAAAATCATCCAAAAAGATTAATGGGCAATGTTTAATATTATAGCTACTCCTTTTTATAGTTTTTTTTTTTTTTTTAAGGAAAGATAGAGGGAATTATCTACAAGCAATAAAATCAAAGCAATAATATTACATACAGTTAATGAACAATTCTCCCCATTAAGGGCAAGGGCATAAACAACTTATTGCACATTTTGGTGGCAGAGAGGAAATACAATTAAATCCATTAATAGCCACAAGAGTTTTTATGTTCCCAAAGGACCTTATTAGTTTCCAGAGTTGCTTATTCATTTTCACCCACATCAAGCATGGTGTATGGCAGAGACGACATAATGCTGCAGACTACTATCCACATCTTTTCATTTTGATAAGACAATTTTATTAGACAATAAACTTAGGGTAGATAACACTACCATGTTCCATTGGATATGAGCTGAAAAGTGCCAAACAAAAATCTACCTGTGAGCAACATAAAGGTGACTACTGTGAATCAGGTGAGCCGCAGGTCGGCATATGCCGCCACCTTCACAGCTTCACTGGCATTGCCCACGGGTGTTCAGGTAATGACATCTATGAACACAGATGCTCTAACGTTTTACAAACATTTGGTTTCTCTTCGTAACAAATCAAGGAGGCAACAACAGAGAAATGTCCTTGCTTTTAAAAACCAGGAAGCAGCACCCTCCCTCTTCCACACCTTTTTTTCCTCTCCTAAACGCTAACGGTCCCCGTAAGACTGGAAACCAGGGGAATAGGGGGCAGCAGCATCTCATCCCAGGCTCTCCTGTTGTTTCTTTCTTTCTTTTTTTTTAAAGATTTTATTTATTATTTCCAGAGAGAGAGGAAGTGAGAGAGGCAGAGGGGGAGAGAGGCACCAATGTATGGTTGCATTTCACCTGCCTCCAGCCCTACAGCTGCGGAGCTGGCTGGAGACCTGGCTGGGATTCAAACCAGTGACCTTTGGGACCGCAGGCTGGCGCCTTCTCCACTGTGCCACCAGCCAGGGCTCCTGTTCTTTCTTCCATCTGAACCTTTCCTTCTCTGTCCCCAGCTTTAATAAACGTACTCTCAAAATAAAGAAGTTGCCCTGGCTGGTGTGGCTCAGTGGATTGAGCACCAGAGGGCCCCAGGTTCGGTTCCCAGCCAGGGCACATGCCTGGGATGGGGGTTATGTCCCAAGTTGGGGATGCATGACAGGCAACCCACATATTCCTGTCTCTCTCCCTCTCTTTCTCCCTCCCTCCCCCCCTCTCTAAAAATAAAAATAAATTAAAATTAAATTAAAATTAAAATCAGGAAGAAAAGTGACTTGCCCAGAGGTAATCAAAAAAATTAACCAAGCACTAGATAGAAGGCTCTATTCACTAGTCCATAACACTCCGGTCCACAGGTAAAACCTGACTCGCATCTGTAACTGTGTCTTCAGCAGGCTCCCCGCTCCCCAAGACCTGAAAAGGTTAAACCCCAGCCTTGCGCTCCCCAGCAATCCTCCCTCCATGAAGCTTAACTTAAAGGAAGGAATAAGCAAAATGTTTCTTCTTTGCCCCTAAAAGACCCCAGCTATGACTCTCACATTCTTAGGTTACACTGCCCAGTACCCTGAGCCTTATACTCAAAGCCCATTCATTCCTGCATTAGGGTTAGACAATACATACTTTACAAAATGACCCCCCCGCAATATTTCAAGTACCCACCTGGCACTACACACAGTTACATACCACAATATTGTTGACTATATTCCCTGTGCTACATTTTCCAGCCCCTTGATTTCAGAGCCCCAGCTCATGGTTGTGTTACTAGAAGCAACAAAGCAGAACGAAGGCATGTTGATAGCCATGGAGGGAAACGAAGACAAAAACAAAACTAAAACAGCAAACTCAAGTTTAAAAATAGTTACATGCCAGGTACCAGTCTACACTTTATTACAATCCCTGATGTTCACTGTGAGGACCTCACTCATCATGATTATCCACACCTGAGAAGAGGTTAAACTGTTTTATATACTTTTAAGGAAGAACCAGAAACACGTAAATATACTTGTACATTTCCAACCACAATGGAAAAATAAAGGCTTAGTGCTTATTCATGGAGAAAATTAACATCTATAAAAAGACCCAAATGTCATGACAGACCCTACATGTATTATCAGGTTCTCCTGTGAAGGGAGAGTAGTTTTTCTACAGTTGGAGACCTAAAAAGGAAAGCTTAAGAAAACAAGAGAAAAATATCAACTCTATTTAAGCCCTCGACTTTGGCTAGAGTTCCCTGGCTTTCATTGGCGGTACCAGGCTGGCTCTAAACCGGTTTCATTGCTCTCCTGGCTGCCGAAGCAGAGCCCAGAAGTCAGCAGGTAGAATGGGGAAGCTGTCAGGTCACGTCAGCTCTAACAAAGTTGCGGTCTGCAGGCGGGCGGGGCCACCTCTTCCGCTCCGTAAGCTGCCAGGATGCAGAAACAGGATCCCGACTCAGCCACTGCTTTAGAGAACCAAAATATTTTGCTTTGACTTTTTAGTCTATTAAGCTTGGAGCTTGGCAGGATCTGTGTCTAAAGTGAACGCAAGACCTTGTTATGGTCCCAATGAGAAAATCAGAATGTTAACATGCCCTAACGCTAGATAGAAAGCAGTTTGGGGAAGGTGCAGAGGAGACAAAGACGCTGGACTAGAATTAGGACAGAAATAATAATAGTTAATAGCTAATATTTTTGAAGGATTTCTCATATCCCACATAAGCAATAAACTTGTATTAATCACCTTTAATCCACATAATAAATGAGAGGTAGGAAAAATTATTGTGCCCACTTGCCAGATAAGAAAACTGAAGCATCAGAGAGGTGAAATAATTTGCTCACGTCACTCAGACGGTAAACAACCGAATCAGAGCTAAACTCTTGGCTACTGGTGCTGGAACTGGTATCCAGTTACTGGGCTGTGAAGCATCTCACTGTCTGTAATCTGGTAATAGACTGCATTCTGTAACTCCAACATGATCAAGTATAAAGCATTAAATATTACACATCAGCTATGAGAACCAGGCAGGGCTTGGTTTAAACTCAGAAATAGCTCTGGTGTCAATCCTGACTCATGAAGGCAAATCCCTGCTCCACCTGCCTCTAAACTGCGTGGCCTTGCAAAAATGCCCTCACTTCACAGGGCCTCGATTTCCCTTTCTGGGAAAGGGATCTCCATACCTGCCTGAGAAGGTGAAGGCAGTGCCTTCATTCAGGGCTGAGTCAGGCTCCCTTCCCACCTGCAGCGGCAGCGGTGTGAGGCCGCCTCCGCAGGGCTCTCCCTGGCCACCCTCTCTGAAGCGCTCCCCACACCCTACTCTGCTCCCCCTCTGCCTTAGTTTCCATCACGGCCCTACCCACTACCTATTTCTTCAAGATCCGATGACTCGTCTATTACCTGCCTCCCTCCACTGGCCAGCCACACTAGAAGAACAAACTCAGTCCACCAGTGCACTGCCATCTCCCTGAACCGAGAGCAGCGCTCAACACACAGAAACACGCAGTAAATATATGTTAAATGAGTGAACTGCACGTAGATTTTCACTCAATAAACACTTTAAACAAACAGGCACTGTCCATCTGACAGATGTATTTATTATGCACCTACCAAGAGACCTTTATACGTAAATGAACAGGATTATTTAAAATGATAATAAGTAGTTGTGAAGACTGGGCAGGTGCAGTCAGCTTTCAAGGTGGCAGGTCAACTGAATGATGACTTCATGATACCCAGGAGCCCACCACATGATGACCTAGGGACAGAGCACCCAGGCAGGGAGAACAAGTGTGAAAGCCTGAAGTCAGGGTGACATACCTCAGCCAGCTCGCTGGAGCCAACTGAACCTGGAAAGTGGTAAAGAGGGCAGAGGCACAGGAAAGCATCCCCTAACTCATTAAAAAAGGAAAGTATTACTAACAGATATTTTGTAGTGTCTCTGATCTTTACCCACTAGAACATCTTCCTTATAAAATCAAGGATCTTGTCTGTGGCACACACCAGTTGGTCTAGTAACATATGCTGAATGAACTGGGAAGACTATGAAGAGGTGAGTGACATGATCCAACTTTCATTTTTAACTCTCACTCTGCACTGCTACCAGCAGTGACCTTCTGGGAGGAGATCTGGCTGGCAGAGGATGGGTGGAATTACAGACAGCATAGTGCAATATATTTGACAGACATCATAAAACAGGAAAAAGCTACTCTCTAAATCTTGAAGCTAAAAAAAAAAGTGTCCTTGAGTGAGGATAAAAAAAAATTTTTTTGCCCTGGCTGGTGGCATAGGGATAAGAAGCCGGCCTGCGAACCCAAAGGTTCTATTCCCAGCCAGGGCAACATAACTAGGTTGCAAACTAGGTCTCCAGCCAGGTCCATAGATGGAGGCAGGTGAAAGGCAACCATGCGTTGATGTTTCTCTCCCTCTCCCCCTTCCCCTCTCTCTGAAAAATAATAAAATAAAATCTTTTAAAAATAAAAATAAAAATTTTAAAGACCATCTCACCTATGAAAAGAAGAACAAAATGACACTGAAAGACGGACAAACACATCAAATGCTTTGGGAAGAAAAACCACCTGCCTACATCTAAGCACAATAACCAGTCTAATTTCCTCCGGGACAGTTAATGTACCCTATTACATTCAAAATGTTACCTGGGGAAATCATGTTCACAAGAACACTTTGAGATGCAGACTGTCCTTGGGAGGAGTTTTGTGGTCTGCAAAGAGGAGAACAGGTATTCTAGTAGGAATCAAGTTTTAAAACATCCCTCCTTTCATAGTTACCTATATCAGTATCAGATCACACACACACAAATACACACACATACAAATGCAGGGTAAATTACTTAGTGTGATTTCTGAAATGCACATCAGAACTCTAAAATTTTTTGCCAAAGTAACCTATGAGTTACCCAACGTCTGTGTTTACAGACCTAAAAGTACCAAGAGCGCTGGAGGATGAATGCAACACAGGTGTACCTTGGGGGTTCCCAGGAGCAGGCCCCCCACAATGAAAGGAGAAAGAACTGTATTCAGGCTCAGAAACACTGGTGAAGCTAGAACTAAACTCAGATATTCTGGCCTTTAGTGTTCTTTACACTGAAAGAATCTACACAAACATTAAATAAATAAATGTACCATTATCAATATTACCTTGCCACCTTGCTCCACCAGTCGCCCGCATGGGGAAGCCTATTCTAGAATGTTCTCCAGTCACCATTTTTGCTAGCAATCAAAATGAACAAACAATACCAGAACCAAGAAAGGTAGAGTGAAACTTTAGTCCCTCATTTTTCATCCATTCAGTATGCACATTTTTACAGCTCTACTGTGATATAAAACTTGAAACAAGCCCTGGCTGGTGGCTCAGTGGATTGTGCCAGCCTGCGAACCCAAAGGTCACTGGTTCGATTCCCAGCCAGGGCACATAACCAGGTTGCAAGCCAGGTCTGAGGCTGGAGGCAGGTGAAAGGCAACCACACATTGATGTTTCTCTCTCTTTCTTCCTCCCTCCCTCCCTGCACTTTTCTCTAAAAATAATGAGTAAGAGCCCTGGCTGGTGGCTCAGTGAATAAGGCGTCAACCTGCAAACCCAAAGGTTGCAGGTTCGATTCCCCAGCCAGGGCACATAATGAGGTTGCAAGCCAGGTCTCCAGTCAGGTCCTTAGCTGGAGGCAGGTGAAAAAGGTAACCATACATGGATGTCTCTCTCCCTCTATGCTTCTCTCCTTTCCTCGCTCTCTAAAAATAATAAATAAAATCTAAAAATAAATAAAATTTAAATTAAAAATAATTAATTAAAATAATCTTTTTAAAAATTCACAAAGTTCACTCTTTTGAGGTACACCACCGAGTACTATCCATTTGCATTTTTTAAAAAGATTTATTTATTATTTCCAGAGAGAGAGGAAGGGAGAGGCAGAGAGGGAGAGAAGTATCAATGTATGGTTGCCTTTCACCTGCCCCCAGCCACAGACCTGGCTGGAGACCTGGCTGGAGACCTCATTATGTGCCCTAACTGGGAATAGAACCAGTGACCTTTGGGTTCACAGGCCGACATCAGCATATTGTGCCACCAGCCAGGGCCCAATATGCATTTTTAAGTACATATTTTAAAAACAACATTTACTGTTATTTTCTGTAACATATGTTTATGGTATTTAGTCTAAAAATCACCAAATACTATATAATGACAAAAATTAATATCTCACATAATCCTAACATCTAAACACCATTTTGGAGTAATGCCTCCAGGTGTTTTGTTTGCTCAACAGATATTAAGACCTAAAAACACAGAAAACAAATGGCAGCAAGGCACCAGGAAGCAAATTCCCTCCAGGAAGGAACACAGCAGGCTAGAAGGTCACGCACCATTTATAGGGGAAAAAACTAACAAAAGAAAACTAATGATTTAAATAGCAAAAGAGAAAGGTATTTTACATATCCAAGGATACTTTATTGATTTTAGAGAAAGGGGACTGGGAGAGAAAAAGCGGGGAAAGAGAAACATTAATCGATTGTCTCCTGTCCACAGCCAACTGGGAATCAAAGCCACAACCTTTCTGGTGCACAGGTCGGAGCTCCAACCAACTGAGCGACCCAACCAGCGCCAGAGAGGCATTTTAAAACAATCTGGAAAAGGACAAAAGCGTTCATTTTAACTAAATGAACAAGGAAAAACCGTAAATATTAATACTATAAAATGCCATACTTACATGATTTTCTCCCTAAAACTAATATTGGATTGGCCAAAAGTTCTTTTTTTTTTTTTTCTTAGGGTGGCTTCAGTAGTGCTCAGTTGTCTTTAACTTCAGTCAAAACAATTTTGTTAAATTTTATTGTAACAGCTATCAAATCAGCATGCATTAAAAAAAATTCTTTTTTGAAAGCAGTAAATTTTTGTGCAGTTCTTTTAATACTGAAGATGGAAGAAGATATGAAATATTTCTGGCATAATATGCTTTATTATTTCAAGAATAATAAATTTTGCACTGAAATGCAAAAAAAAAAAAAAAAAAAGATTTGTGCAGTGGTGGATCAAACGTGTTGAAAAGTGGTTTGTGAAGTTTCTTGGTACTACTGACATTCTGGCCCAATAATTTTTTGCTGTGGGGCTGGCTTATGCATTAAAAGATGTTGTTGTTTTCTTTTTCGAAGATTTTATTATTTTTAGAGTGGGGAAGGGAGAGAAGCCGAGAGGGAGAGAGACATCAAAGTATGGTTGCCTTTCACCTGCTTCCAGCCACAGATCTGGCTGGAGACCTGGCTTGCAACCTGGTTATGTGCCCTGGCTAGGAATCGAACCAGCGAACTTTGGGTTCGAAGGCCAGCGCCTTATCCACTGTGCCACCAGCCAGGGCAAACGATGTTTATTTAGCAGCTCTGCTGGACTCTACCCACTAGAAGAAGCCAATAGCAGGAGATAGGCAACATACTCAAAATACCCAAATAAATAAAATTATTGATGAAAATTTAAAATGTGTCTTTCAATTTACAGAAAAAAAAGAAAAAGGTAACATACTTTTTGGCCAACCCAATAGAAATTTCCGTGGTCCTGGAAATGATCCAGATCTGCTCTGTCCAATATGAAAGCCACTGGCCAGAGGTGACTAGTGTCACATTTGGCTTGTGCAAGTAAGGAAGAAAACTTCAAATTTTATTCAATTTTAATTAATTCTAGTAGCCGCATGCAGTTAGTGGTTCCTATATCAGACAGCACAGCTTTAAAGATGAAACAGCTTATGACCTAAAGACATGCCTGAATGTCAAATGGAATGTTTTAAGGAAGTGCTTTCTAGAAGATAAACAAGCTAAGTAACAATGTGTCATCATTTACTCACCTTCTCTACTCTGCTACCCCAGGAAGAGGCCCACTGCAGATTTGCCTAAGTGATTCTCTGAGCTGGGACTACAGCTATTCTTCTGTTTGTATGGAGACAAGAGGAAATGCAGGTCTAGCAGGCTTTCTAGCCAGACAATTGGCCTGTGAATAGGTAGGAAGAGGAAAACACTCTAAAGTTGGAACCTACGTACATCTTGGTTTTCTAAAGTCCCCAGAAGCTTTGCTGGTTATTCTAACTAGACTTAGAGAAGGAAGGATTCTGTCAGTGCCTGCCACTCTAAAACCAAACCACCTTGCTTAATTCCAGCCCAATGGGCCTCTGAAAGACGATCTAAGACCAACCTCAATCCTGTCTTTTCTCAGGAGCCCTTACTACCACTCAAAGCCCAGGCTGCAAAAAGACCAGCTCTTGAAATCATTCCCACATCTACCCAGGGTTCCCCAAGTACTCCCAGAATGTGACGCTGCAGATGCGAGCCAAACTGACTCCAAATTTCGAGGACCCACTGTGCCTTCAAGTCCAGGCCAAAACAAGACGAAGCCTCCTGAGGCGAAGCGGTGAAAGGGACAGCCCCCACGCACGCTTTCTGCCGTGCACCTCCCTCTTGCACTGAGGCAGCACTAACGGTGACGGTGGCAGCTCGCTGGCTCAGCTAAGAAACTGAAAAACTGGTTTAAAAAGAAATCACATAACCATTACTGTGTCCAAAAGATCTGTAAATCAATACATGTAAACCAGACTCTGTGAAAGTCATTCTCTTTCTGCCTTAAGGAATCTGAGCTTCCACAGGGACGATGGATAATGTTACCCCGCCAGAGAGGATATCCTATTGCAACACTTAAAATGTGAAATTCAAATCTTCTAAGATACAAATATGCTTTTAAGACTTTTAATGCTAGGGAAATAACAAATTTCACCAAGTCTCTCTTATTTTGATCAATCACATTTACTTTATAACTATCATTCAAGTACTTTCTCCTATGGTACTCTAGCTCCTATTATATATATTTACTGAACATTTCACCCACATCCTCGAATGGATAGCAAATAAAAGTATTCCCAATCAATGCATGAAAAACACTAAGGTGTGGAAGAGTCGGCCCTAGTACAGAGTGGTAAGAACTCAGAGCTCGGCTGGTGCTTTTGCAGGTCGAGAGGCAACACCTCCGAGGCCTTCATGAAACCCTTCTGCAGGCCAGTCAGGCCACCTTAGCCACGGCCACCTCCGCCTGCTCTAACACTGGTAGACAATAAGGCTTAACTTTAGTATCCATTTAAAAAAAAAGTTTTTTTAAAGTGGTCTAAGGAGAAATGTGACTAATAACTACTGAACTCCTTCCCCAAATATTCATATAGATAAGGATATGCAAATATACTTTGTTCAAAGACAAATGTGATAACAGTTTGTAAATAATACAGCAGAGAATGTTCTGTCTCCTAATAGTTTTATCCCACTGAGGAAATGTTGTATACTTGTGAAATTTAACAATTTTAATAATAATTTAATAACTTTTCTGACCCTATTTAAGCAATTCAAAAACATGAAATAACATCAGGGAAAACTTCATACACAAACCAAAGAGAAGGAATCCATATGAGACTCTAAAACCCTTTCTTTAATATCAAGCAACATGCTACATGGTGCCTACAACAGTGTCACACCACTGTCCATGTCATGCCCAACATAGTACAGAAAGAAGCGCTACTTAGAATAGTGGGAAACACTGCCAACTTCGAAAGCTCTGAATTCCACCCTGGCTGGTGGGGCCCAGGGGATTGAGCACTGGCCTGTGAACCAAAAAGTTACCAGTTTGATTCTCAGTCAGGGCACATGCCTAGGTTGCGAGCCAGGTCCCTGGCTCCAATCAATGTATCCTCACACATTGATGTTTCTCTCCCTCTCTTTTTCTCTAAAAAGTAAAATAAGTAAGATCTTAAAAACAAACAAAAAAAAGAAAGCTGCGTCAATTTCATAAAATGTTAACAGACCTACCTACTCATAACAGAATCATAAAAGCCAACTCTATTTCCCAGTGATTACCTCCAGGGAGTGAGAACAGAGATAAGACTAGGGCTTTTTCCTTTCCATTTTCCATTTTCCTATACTGCTAAGTTTCTAATTGTGAGCATATAATCTTTTTACTTAAAAAAATACTGGTAGGCCCTGGCTCAGTGGATAGGCACCAGCCCATGAACCAAAAGGTCGCTGGTTCAATTCCCTAGTCAGGGCACATAACTAGGTTGCAAACCAGGTCTCCAGCCATGTCTGTGGCTGGAGGCAGGTGAAAGGCAACTATATATTGATGTTTCTCTCCCTTCCTGCCTCTCTACCTCCCCCTCTCTCTGGAAGTAATAAATAAAATCTTTAAAAAAAAAAAACAAGACAAAAATGCTGGTGAAAATGGCAACAAGTAGAATAATTTAATTATTTTAAAGCCAACTGCTATGTATGCCCTTCATCCATAAAAAGTTTTTAAAAATTACCGTGGGTTCTGCCCTGGCTGGTACAACTCAGTGGACTGAGCACCAGCCTGTGAACCAAAGGGTCACCGGTTTGATTCCCAGTCGGGGGGCAAGCAAGAGGCAACCACGCATTGATGTTCCTCTCCCTCTCTTTCTCCCTCCTTTCTCCTCTCTCTAAAAAATTACTAAGGGTTCTGAGGGAATTTAGTAGATGTTAAATAAGAGCAGAGTACAGCCCTGCCTACGGTGACTCAACTGCTGGGAGTGCTGTCCCATACACCAAAAGGGGGAGGGTTTGGTTCCTGGTCAGGGCACACATCTTGGGGTAAGTGCCACAGGCAATGATCAACATTTCTCACATTGATGTTTCTCTCATCAATGTTTCACTCTCTTTCTCCATCCCCCAGTTCCCCTCTCTAATATATGTAAATTCCTCCTACTCCAGTGAAGATTTTTTTAAAAAGAGCAGAGTATACATATACCTAAGGAACAACTACCATGCTCATCTTTATTGAAATATCTCATAAAAGGAAAGGGATTTTTCTCAAAAGCAAACTGTAGTTCAACTTTTCGTTCAACTTTTCAACTCTCTCCTCTGCACTAGGTAGAAAATCTCATTTCAAAGGACTGACTCCCATAACATTCTTATATCACAATCATGTTTACATGTCTCAAGAGCATGTATCTAATGTTTGTCTTGAGTTACATGAGACATGAATGTTAATCCTAAACTACACAGAGCACACTGCCAATATATTCTAACTAACACCAACAAGTACACCAGGGAGACCGCAAATTAACCAGATGGCGCTAATACTTTGGAGAACCAATGAATAGCCAGGCATTTCCCCCCCACAGGGTGTGATTTTCCACCCTGCAGATAAAACAGCATGCTCTGGAGAGCGCAAGTGCTCCACAAGGTGCCAGGAGGCACAGGGAGACAGCTGAAAAACAAAGTCACAGCGGAACAGCTGACAATCTCAAGGATGGGTAGGCTAGGACTCACCACATGCTCCTTGCAGGTGAGAACATGCCAGCCTAAGCCTCTTGCACCAAGTTAACATAGTAATTTCTGATTGGATCAGGATGCCTATCTCTTGGGCTAATAAGTGAGGACTTTTCAGTGACTAATGGAGTGGACCCAAAATGAATAGCAATCAGTGATTTTATTTACACACCCCTCACACACACATACCCTGCCCCCAACTCCCACTGCACAGCAACTTCCGGCCAGTCAGCTCATGCCTTTTCAACCTAACACCCTGGAGAAGGCAGCTGCAGCTGTCCAAATGTCACCAGTTAAACACGGAGCCTGTTGTGAAGGAAGAATGGGCAAGCGGGTACTAACACACTGGATCCATGTGGGAAGGGTACCATGCTTTTATGTTTCAAAGAGATAGATTAGAACACTGCATCTAGCTAGGGATGAACCTATATAAAGAGAGGCCTGCTTAGGACCAACAGAATCAAATATTAAACTCCCATTTGAATTGGGTGCTGTGCTAGGGTGCTGGCCAAAGCAAACCAAACTAACATGGCCCTGATTACAGACAGAAAAGAAAAAGAAAGTGTAAGCAGGTAAAATGAATGTTGAAACACGAAGCAGCTGAAGAATAGAGGGGAGCAAATGGAAAACAAACTAGTGTTATCTTAAAAAGTTCCAGATACAAAGCCTGCAAACATAATTCCACCCTACATGTAAGGAGACCGAAAGGCACTCACAGGGAACACCAGGAGTCCTGGACAAAAATATTTTTACAGCATGACTTTATGTTAACAAACAGGAAACAACCCAAATAGTCATCAAAAGGAGAATTATGACACATTTGTACAATGAAATGCTGTTCATTAGTGAAAATATTTAAATGACAGTTACTGTAAAACAGTGGTGATTCTCACAAACCTAATGTTAGGTTTAAAAACAAAAAGCCTCACACTAAACTAGGTCACAGAACACAAAGTATAATAGCTTTTACGTAAACTTCACAAACATTTAAGATTTTAAAACATGACTTAGAGATGCACATTTAGAATACAATTGGTGTTAAAAGACAAGGGAAATGAAAAACACACAATTCGGAAGAATGGGGGAAGAAGGGAAAGTGGTCAGGGACACCCTGCAGGCTCAACATAATTGGTAATGCTCTATTTCTTAGGCTGAGTCAAGGCTAGAGGTATACTTCTCACCATTTTTTTAATAGTCAATCTAGGCCATAGACCTGTGTATGCATGAAATAATTAAAAATAAAGAAAGAAGAAAGGAAAACAGAGTTGAAGGTGGAACCACACCATACTCCCTATCCCTCACCTACACATCCATCTGCCCAAGCCTGGGCTGACAGAGTAAAACATTAGCCCAGACTGCGAGGCAAACAGAATCACCTCTGAGGTGACCGAAGGGTCACCTCCGGGCACTTCTCGGGGTCAACTCCACAGGGTCCGTTTCAGGGGTAAGTAAACTCGACCGCACTGCACGAGGCCCCTAGCAAGTTGCAGAAAGATGGCCTCGCCTATGCAGAACAGAAAATACCCGAAACTCAGGCAAATTCCACCAATGGAAGGAGAGTCCCCACATGGCTGCAACAGACAGCAATGGGCTGACTTGAGGAACAAGGCAGCCGTTTCATGCAGCCCGACAGGGCTGGGAGACTTTGTGACCGGTTCCTGGAGGAAGAAGGAGGGGATGAAGAATACACCTGAAGACACACGAAACGGGACTTTTACAAGACCACAGAGGCCGGGACAGAATGCGCTCATTTTAAGCGCAAATGAACCTGCGCACTGCCGGCCCCCTGGAGGCCCTGGGGGCGCACAGGCGGGCTTTACCTGCAGGAGGTGACAGCCGACTTGGCGCACGCGGCGTCTATGGGGAAATAACCGTATCAAGCCATCTCTATCACATCTATGCAGCCTACGTGCAGCCCACGGGCACCGGGCAGGCGGGGGTAGTCTGACTTCTGCGGGGAAACGGCAGGAAGGCCGGATTCGGTCAGACCCGCGCGAGGAAGGCCCCGCCCGGGGTGGGGAGGAGGGTGGTCCCGGCGAGAGGAAGGTGGGGCCGCCCGCAGAGGGCGGGGTCTTCGCGGGAAGCGGCCGGGAGGCCGGGCGGGGGCCTACGGGCCCCCACGGGCGGCGGGCGCGGCGGGGAAAGGGAGTCTAGGGCGGGGGCGCCCCTGGGCGACGGGGCCGAGAGCGACGGGCGGGGCCTGTCCCACCCCGGCCGGCGGCCCCAGGGCCGCTGCCCGCGCCGGCGCTCACCTGGGCACGCAGCTGGACGAGCTCCGGTCCACCTCCCAGGTGGCGTACAGGTTCATCTGCACCGGGGCGGGGGTGCGGCCTGCCCCCGGGCCGCCCGGAGGCGCGGAGCCCGAGGCCACCGCGACGGCCATGGAGGTGGAGGTGGAGGAGGACGAAGAGGAGGCGGCCGCCGCCGAGGTGGACGAGGACGACGAGGTGGCCTGGGCCAGCTTGGGGGGCGTTGGCTGCGGCGGGGCCGGCTGCTGCGGCGTCGGCTGCTGCTGCGGAGACTGGGCGACCCCCGAGCCCCGCGGGCCGCCGCCGCCCGCGCCGCCCGGACCTCCGCCCACCCCTCCGCGTTCCGCCATGGCCGGGCCGGGGGCGAGGGGCGGGGGTTAGGGAGCTGAGGCGACGCCCAGCGGACGCCCCGGCTTCTCCCGGGCGGCTGCAGCGGCGGGGACTCGACTGGTCCCCTCAGCCCGCCCGCCCGCCGAGCGCGAGCGCGAGCACGAGGCCGCACGCAGGCGCGGGGCCGCCCGGCGCAGCCCCCGCCCGCCGCCGCCTGTTGCGGCTCGCGCCCCGAGACACTGGGGGGCGTGTCCGGGGCGGGGCGGCCGCGGGCCGGGGCGCCGCTCCCCTCCCCCGCTGCCCTCTCGGCGCGGTGGCCAGGCCGGCGGAAACCCCGCTTTTCCGGGGCGCGGCCCCGGACCGGGGCGAGGCGGGAGCGCGCCCCAGCCCCCTCGGGTTGCGGAGCCCAGCTTGACCCACCGCCCTCCCAGCCCGCTCTGCTGCCGCGACCCTGGCCCCCCCGCCCGGCAACGCCACCCGGTTTCTGCGCCAAGATCCGCCAAGAGGGGGAAGCCCCCGCAGCCTGCCACCCGGCGCCGCGGACGCCCCAGGGCCGCGAAGGTCCCTGCGGGGAGGAAGGGGAGCCCGCCGACCTGGGGGCCCCGCGAGTCACCAAGCTGCGCCTCGCCCCCTGGAACCAGCCCTTCTGTCCCTCCAGCCCCCTCCTCCCCAAATTCCAAAAGAGGGCTCAGAGCCCACCACCCCCGCCCCCCCGTTTCCTCATCTTGGAATGTTTTTTCTTAGAAACCCAAAATTGTATTCTCCAAGCCTTGCTCAACTGGCACTTCCTCCGCGGGGCTTCCCACGCTCGCGCTCGACCCCAGGGCTCCAGCGGACCTTGCCTTTTTACCAGCCGACCCACCCCGCCCAGTCGGCCTGTGGGGGACTTCGGGGCACAGGGAAACCAGACGCTGGAGAAAGCGAGCCCCCCCTCACCCCGTTCCCAGACTCTACAACCCAGTGTCTCCGCCCGTAGGACTGGGGCTCCTGTGCCCACAAGGTCCATTAGGCGGCCTGTCCCGACCCTCAGCCCGGCCAGGGCACCGCGCTGGCTGTTGTCAGCCCGCAAGGAGAAAGGACGGCGGTCAGCCCAGACCTTTGGGCACTTCCCCTAGGGCTTCCCTACGAAGTGGGCAGAGGTAACTCAGCCCCCACGCTGCGCTTCACCGCCAGGCGGCCACGCCATCTGACCAGGTGCACGCCTGGCCACTGGGCAGCCCTGACCGTGCAGAAAACAGCTGTTTGGGTCCTTTTGCAGAAGGGGACTAAAAGGAGACGAAGGAGCATCAGGAGCGTAACACATTTACCTCTTTCCTTGGGAAACAACTTTATTTACAAAACAGGTCTACAGTAAGAACATGAAATGACAAGTCTTCGGGAATGTGGGACAGCTGGCTCCTGGGGACCCATGTGTGAAGCCCAGGCATCCAGGCAGAGGGTCTGAAGGAGAACTGGGTGTGTGAGGGGGACCTAAAATTTGAACTCCTTGTATTTCTTGCTGCCCCCACGGCTGTCCTGGGGCTGAGCTTTCCGTTTCTTTTGCTGAAGGAGAGAAAGATAAACAGGTTACGACAAGTTAAACGAACCATTGAGCCCCAGAATGAGGGTGGGCGGCCTGACACAACCACACGTGTCAGTGGAGAAAGTGCTGAGACTGGCTTCTCTGACTTGGATGGGATCCTTCCCCCTAGGCCAGCTTCACCGTCCTTAAGGAGAACAGCCCACCAGCCTTTCTAAGGTTTCCAACCAAGGCAGCTGAGGGCCTCAGGCATGAGCCGTCCCTCACTCTCACCACTAGGGGACACCAACCCACTCACTGAAAAAGGAGCCAGAGGTTGTGCGGAGTTCCCACCTTCTGTTTGGCAGCATGCTCGGCCACCATGTCACTGAAGTCTTCCTTCTCCACTTGAGCCTGCTGCTCCCGAACATGCTCCTCATACTTCTGGGTCATGGCCATGGGATCCAGCTCCAACTCTTCAGGTGCCAGAGCCACTTCCACACCTTGCAGCTCAGGGGCCGGGCCCTTCCGGCTCATAACCTAGAAAAGGGATCAGCGCCTTGTCATGATCAAAGAGAAGCCCAGAAGGCCCAGCTTCTGCCCGCTGTCCAGCCCCCCAAAGCAGTGTCCCGAGGTACTTACTGTGGACATGTCATAGATGTGGGTCGATCCCATGATGGCTCCCCCTACAGTGGCCGTTCTCTTCTCTGGCAACACAGTGAACAGCTGAGGTGTCTCACTTCTGCAAAGAACAAAAGGGTCAAGCCCAAAATGAAAGGGAAGCAGAAGGAATAGAAACCATTTCCACCCATTACCCTGGAGAGATTCCGGAAACACCTAGGGGGAAATGGAGGCCCGAGCTGCCTCTGCAGGTCATGGAAACCCCTGAGAGGAAGAACTGGGTCAGCACTGACTACAAGGGAACACAGCCTGGAAAGAGCACAGAAACCGAGTCAGGGATCCCCTGAACCAAGTTTAGGAGACCAGAGATGTGCGAAGAAGCACCAAGGGTCAGAGGCTGAAAGTTTCCAAAAGATCTCTGGTGTAGAGAAGCAAGGAAGAAGAGAAAAGGCTACAGCAATTCCTGTCCTGTGTTGCGCCTGGAGTTTTAACATAGAGAACTTCAACTTCCAGCCCTTCCACTGGTGTACGGGCCATCCACAGCCAGTCCCATCAGCTTCTACAAGGGTTCCATTTGAAACGCAAGAGCAAATCTTTTTATTATGATTTCTAGAAAGGGGGAAGGGAGGGAATTAGGAGGGAGAAACACATTAATGTATGGCTGCCTTTCACCTGCCTCCAGCTACGGACCTGGCTGGAGACCTGGCTTGCAACCTGGTTATGTGCACTGGCTGGTAATCGAACCAGCGACCTTTGTGTTTGCAGGTGGGCGCCTTATTCACTGTGCCACCAGCCAGGTTTTTTTCTTTTTAAAGACATTTTTTAGAAGGGAAGGGAGGGAGAAAGAGAAAAGAGACATCGATGTGCAAGAGGAAGATCAACCAGCTGCCTCTCACTCACCCCCCACCCCCAAACTGGGGACCTGGCCCACAAGCCAGGCATGTGCTCTGGCTAGGGATTGAAACAGTGACCCTTTGGTCCACAGTCTGGCACTCAGTCCACTGAGCCTCACTAGCCAAGGCACAGATCTACCAACATTAATCCAGACATGGCTTTATCCCCACCTCTCCCCCCTGGAAGAGGGGACAATCTATTCTCACACAGCAGCCAGAGCAAGTACCTTAAAATGGAATTCAAATGCTGTCTTTCCTTTTGCTCAAAACCCACTGAGGCTTTTAATTACTAAAGTCCAAACTTTTTTTTTTTTAGAGAGAGAGGAAGGGATAGACGCAGGAGAGACATTAATGTATAGTTGCCTTTCACCTGCCTCCAGCTATAGACTTGGTTGGAGACCTGGCTTACAACCTCATTATGTGCCCTGGCTGGGAATTGAACCAGCAACCTTTGGGTTCACAGGCCACCGCCTTATCCACTGTGCCACCAGCAAGGGCCCCTTTTCTTTCTTGAATATGCAAAACTTGAGACTTCTACCTCCTGACAAGGAGCACTAAGGAAGAAATGTACCCTCCCACCTGAAACCCCCCACCCACCCCACAAAGAGATAAAATAGATGTAAGGTTCTTAATGCTATCCAGAAGTGGTATAATAGTGGTTTCCAAGTCACTGGACATGAGATTCCTGAGACAGGTACAAATGGAGTGAGTCCTTCAATCGCCCAGCCTACTAAACAGCAAGTCTACAGACCACGGAACAAGGAGGAGGAACACTCATGAAGAAGCCAGAGGACTCCATGAGTTGAAGAGAGAAAGCTGAAACGGCAGGGAAACCAAGGCAGCTAGAGATCACAGGACAGGGTACTAGAGGAGACAAACCAACCCAGAGACTCAAGAACTCAAGACAGCAGCAGCAGGTCCCCGTCAAGTACTCAAGTGAGTACTGCACCTGAGGAAACTACCCAGGCAGGAAGTGAGCCACCTGAGAGGGTTAGTGGTAACAGTACCTGCCACTTACCTGGGACTGAGGATAGTACCTAGCCCCACTAGGCAGACTGAAAATGCTCCTGATTGCCTGGGCACTGGGTTGAGTGTACAGAGCACCTGGAGCCTCACTATCGCAGGACGACATCAGTCCTGCCTAATGGACCTGACAGGCAAGACCTGAAACAATCAAACTGTTTGAGAATCAAGGTACTATTAAACCTTGGTTCTCAAACAATTCAGTTCTCAGCCAATCGTTCATAGAAAAAACGTCTCAGTTGTCTAATACAACTCTGGGTCTCAATTTTCTACACAACAACTCTTTTATGTTGATACCTGTATGACCAGTCATGTGTCTCTGAAGCGACAAAGGACTTGGTTTTCGAACATATCGCTTCTTGGACAGTTTTCTGGAACAAATTTAAGTTCAAGAACTGAGGTTCCACTGTACCTGAACTGTATCCCTTAAAAAAGCTGAAGATTTACAGGATATAAAAGTATCCTGGACCTAAAGGTACATTTTACCAAGTCTAACATCCAACCATAAACTAACAGGCATGCAAAGAAGCAGGAAAATCCAATCCTTAATGAGAAAAATAATCAACTTAAGTCAACCCACAGCTGGCACACATGTTGGCATTAGCAGGCAAGTACATTAAAATGTTATTGTAACTGTGTTCCTTATGTTCAAAAGTTAAATAAGACACACAAAAGATATAAAAAGATCCAAATCTACCCTGGATGGATGGCTCAGTTGGATGCAGCATTGTTCTGTACACAAAAAGTTGCAGGTTCGAGCCCCAGTCAGAACACATACCTAAGTTTTGAGTTCAGTCCCTGGTCAGGGTGCGTATGGGAGGCAACCAATGTTTCTCTCTTTCTCCTGCCTTAAAATCAATAAACTTATCCTCAGGTGAGGACTGGAAGGAAAAAAAAAAAGGGCCAAATCACACTGCCAGAGATAAAACTACATTGGATGTGATTAGTCAGATTATAAACGGCAGAAGAATGTTAGAAAACACAGGAACAGAAATTTTCTAAAATGAAATAAAAAGAAAAGATATATTTTTTAAATGAACAAAACATTAATGAAAAGTGGGACAACTTTAAGAGATCTAATAGGTGAACAATTGGAGTTCCCAAAAGAGAGGAGGAGAAAGACAAGGGAACAAAAAAAAGTACTTGGAGGAACAATGGCCAAAATTTTTCCAAAATTAGTAATATAAATCCAGATTCAAGATGCTTAACAAACTCCAAATAAACATGCAGAAAAGCACATAATACACTGCCCCAGAGTGCACAACATAATCAAATTATTCAAAACAGAAAATCTTAAAAGCCACCAAAGAAAAGTAACACATGTACAAAAGAACAAAAGGATGAAGACAGATTTCTCATCAGAATAAAGAGAAGACAGTAGAACAGCTCTGAAGTGTTTGAAAGGAAAAAAAAACCAAAACACTGTCAATCTAGAATCCTATACATGACAAAAATCTTTCCAAAAGACCAAATAAAGACACTTTTAGACTACAAGAGCTGAAACAATTTGTTGATCAACAGACCCACAAGAAGAAACACTAAGGGAGCCCTGGCAGGTATGACTGTGGACCTGCAAACCAAACGATCCCAGTCAGGGCACATGCCTGGGTTGTGGGATAGGTCCCCAGTTGGGGGCACACAAAAGGCAACCACACATTTATGTTTCTCTCCCTTTCTCCCTCTCCCTAAAAATAAATAAAATCTTTACTTAAAATCTTTTTTAAAAAGAAATGCTGAAGGAAGACTTTCAGACAGAAGGAAAGTGATACAAGTTATCAACCTAGATATACACAAAGAGAGAAACTTGGAAATGGTTAATTACATAGGTTAATATGATTATTTAACTTTCCTTAGAAGATAACTTAGGCCCTGGCTGGTGGCTCAGTGGAAAGGTGCTGACCTGCAAACCCAAAGGTCGCTGGTTCGATTCCCAGCCAGGGCACATAACCAGGTGGTAAGCCAGGTCTCCAGCCAGGTCTGTAGCTGGAGGCAGGTGAAAGGCAACCATACGTTGATGTTTCTCTCTCTCTTCCCCTTTCTCTAAAAATAAGTAAAATCTTTAAAAAAAAAAAACTGATTAAACAAAACTAATAACCATGTACAGTAGAATATCTAACATGTGAAAGTAAAATGTATGACACTAGTGCTAAAGTTGAGAGGAAAATAAATGCAACTACATTTTTGTAAAGTTCTTATACTACCTGGAAGCAGTATAACATCACTTGACGGCAGACTGTGATAAAAATTGATATTCTAAACCCTAAGGCAGACACTAAAATAATAAACCAAAGTCAAAAAAGATAAAATGGAATCATAAAAAATGTTCAATTAATCCAAAAAGTAGGAAAACAGTCTTGGCTGGTGTGGCCTGCAAACCAAAAGGTCACCTGTTCAATCCCTAGTTAGGGCTCATGCCCAGGTTGCAAGCCAGGTCTCCACTTGGGGGCGTGCAGGAGGCAACTGATTGAGGTATCGCTTGCACATCGAGGTTTCTTTCCCTTTCTCCCTCCCTTTCCCTCTCTCTAGAAATAAATAAAATCTTTTTAAAAAAACCAGAAAGTCGGGAAACAGAAGAAAGGGAACAGAAGAAATCATTTCATGAAAAGGGGGTCAATTCATCAGGAAGGCTTCACAATCCCACGTTTCCACAGCTATTAGCACAGCTTCAGCACGCATGACTATGCACAGCGTGTACCTATCTTAGGCCCCTCACACTGCTGGCCCTCACAGCTCCTTCTGCCCCCAACCATCCTGTGACTGGCTTTTTCCTGACGTTCAGCTCTCAGCTCAAATACCTCCTCCTCCGTGAGACTTCCTGAAGGCCTCCCACACCCAACCCCTCTACATCCCACCACCCAGATTCCTCAGCCTCACCATCCCACCATGTGGGAAATAATCTTGTTCTCTAATGACTTATCTGGCCTGCCTTTTCACTGCCGACTCCCCTCTGCCCACAGCAGTGCCTGTGTGCGCGTGGGGGGCATGAGAGGCGCAAGCGGGTGACAACAAACATTAGCCAGTCAACCTGGAAGCTGAAGAGAAAGTCCTCCCCTCTCTGTCGCTGGTTTCCTCACCCATCCATCGCTTCCTCAATCTTCTTCTTCCTCAGCTCAATGAGTTCAGGGGTCTCCATTCCAGCTGGCACTGAGGAGAATCCTCCAGGAGTGATGAGGCCACTGGGAAGGGAGGAACAAGTCTTGGAGTAAAGATCAGGTCACCAAAGATAGAGCAGTTCAGAGAGGCAGGCTCTGCTTCCCCACCTGTCTGCCGGAGTAATAAAGCCCGTTTCATCTGGCTTGTCTTCATCACTTTCCTCCTCTTCCTCTTCTTCAGAAGACTCTTCATCAGATGGCTCCAGCTCCCCCCAAGGGGTCCGATCAATCTCTTCTTCTTCAGTCTTGGTCTGAAAGAGATCACTCATTCATTTAACAAATGTTTACTACCCATTATGTGTTCAGCTATTGTAAAGGCAAACCGATGCTGACAGAAGAATAAACAAACCACTTCTGCCCACAGAGCATATTCTAGTCAGGGGCTTGCATTTGCATTACAGCTCAGAAAAATGCATGCCTGGCTGGAGACGGAAAATTCACAACGCCCAGCTCACTGATAATGAAGCTATGAACCAACTATCTCTGAAACTTCATGGCCTTAAATAAGACCAAGCTTACCAGCCACAGGCCATACCTGAAATTCAGCCGCATTGGTTCCAAACACATCCCCATAGAGAGGCTTCCCCGTCTCATCTACTGGGGGTTTGCCCCAGCCACCAGCATGGTACCCGAAGGAACAGCTCTGCAAGAGAGGAAATACAAGTCAGTTCTCCTAAGCTCCTAAAGAAAAACTAAAGGCATAGAAAAAAGTCACACTCCAAAATATTGAACACTTGGAAATTATGATTTCAGAGAATTAACTGTAACAAAAGCATTATATAGCAGAAGCAATAAGCAACAAAAATCAGAGGCAACAGGACGGGGAGATGAGAGACGTAATGTATTGTGAATACCTCAGACTCTGTGGTAGCCCATCCTGTGTAAAACTGAAACATAGTCTTTTAAAAAACATGACTTATGCTTCTTACTGACATTTACAGTACTTTTGGAAAGCTTTTAGAATCTATTTCCCTTAAGAGGTTCTGAAGCTTAACAATTACGTTTTTTTCACTTCAATGACTTCATTATCTGTTAATTTTTTTTAATTTAATGCTTTTAAAAATATTTATTGATTTTAGAGGGGGGCAGGGGTCAAAAACAGAGACAACCACAGAGATAAGAGAGACAGAAACACTGATTTGTTATTCCACTTATTTATGCATTCATCATGTTTTTTTTTTTAATTTAATTTTATTGTCCTTTCATTACATCCATCCCCTTTTTCCTTCCCTCTGTCCCCTTCCCCACATTGTATGCTGCTTATACATGCTCTGACTGGGGATCAAACCTGCAACCTTGGAGAACCAGGACGACACTCAAACCAACTAAGCTATCCAGTTAGGACAATGGCTTTGTTTATTTTTCTTTTTTAATTTTGAAATAAAAATGAATTTAATGCCATTTCTGACATACAATTATTTCTGTATCTACCCATGTATACACCAGAGAGCTACCTGGAAACACATTCACTGAAGGTTAAGTCCAGTTATTTCAAGGTGATAAAAACTGTGGGTGATTTATTTTTACCTTTGTACTTCTCAACTCTGATCCTTTTATATGAGCATGTCAGGTTTTTAAAAAAACAAAACCCACTATTTCTTTTTTCTTAAAAAATAAAAACAAGTCCCTGGCTGGTGGCACAGTGGAAGGTACCGGCCTACAAACCCAAAGGTCGCTGGTTCAATTCCCAGCCAGGGCACGTAATCAGGTTGCAAACCAGGTCTCCAGCTAGGTCCATAGCTAGGGGCAGGTGAAAGACAACCATACACTGAAAAAAATAATAATCATGAATTTTTTTTTTTTTTTTAAGATTTTATTTCATTATTTTTAGAGAGAGGGGAAGGGAAAGAGGCAGAGAGGGAGAGAGACATCAATGTATGGTTGCGTTTCACCTGCCTTCAGCCACAGACCTGACTGGAGACCTGGTTTGCAACCTGGATATGTGCCCTGGCTGGGGAATCGAACCTGCGACCTTTGGGTTCGCAGGCCGGCGCCTTATCCACTGTGCTACCAGCCAGGGCTAAAATTTTTAAAAATTAAAAAATAAAAACACATGGTGGAGTAACAGAAAATAAAATTACCATCTAGTTTAAAAGCAAAGGCAGCCAAGAGTGAAAGAAAGAACAGTGCTCACCTCAGGGATGGGTGAATTCAGCCCAGGGATTTTCAAGTTTGGGTACGACGGGGGTGGTCCATATCGCTGCATGGCAATCAGCCACGGAGGAGGGACTTTGTGGGCATTCTGCAGGAAAAGGCAGGAAAAGGGGAACAATATTCTATCTGCTCAACCCTATCCCTTTGTCTCACTTCCACCCCAATGCCCACCCTCTTCCCTGCGCCCCACTGGGTAACTGGCACTCACTGGTCCTACTGGCATCCCCAAGGAAATCCTTAGCTCATCAGACAGATCTCCTGGCTTCTTCTCCTTCAGTCGTGTCTCAAACTCCTTCCCCTGAGGAAAAAGCCGAGCAAGCCGTATTGTGAACACCAGACATGCACTGGCAGCTCAATGGCAAGAGGACATGAGAACAAAGATGAGACGTCGCAAACCACATCAGATACGCAGCCTCACTGAGGGCTGCCTAGTTCCCACTGATTTTCATCGCTTCTTTCCCTGGCTAGAGCAGGGCAAGGAATAAAAGCCAGGAAGGAGGGGGCTTGAAAAGAAGGCTCCCAGTCCTATCATTAACCACCATGAGAACACAGGCAAATTCCGGACCTGCTTTCTCAACTGTAACATGAGGGCATTCGATTGGGTGATTGGCAAGATCCTTCCACCTCAAAAATTCCAGGGTATCATACTCATCAGTATTCTAATCAGAAAAAGTTTTCTCCCACCCCCAGTCTAAAATGTTTCCTAAAAAGCATCTGCCTTTGTACCTAAACCACCACTATAAACAAATATCACTTCAAAGACATGGTCTGCGCCTCTCCCCAAAACCACCTCATTTGAAGATTTCAGATTCCATCCCACTCCAGGGGAGGTAATGGACCACTCTGAGGCGGAGGAGAGGAGGGGCCACTGAAACCATATACAAGATCCCTTCAGACAGGGAGTCATGGAGCCATGATTGAAGGTCCAGTCTGCCCTCCTCAGCCACGGTCCCCAGACCTCACGAACCTCGTAGTACAGGTCCCCATGGATGGTCAGCTTCGGCTTGGTCTGCCACTTGAAGAAGGCATCATGCAGCTTCTGGTAGTCAATGTCGATCTTCCCCATCTTGGGTCGAACCTTCTCTCGCATTTTTGACTTCATAGTTTTCTGTTCTTCCTGTGCAGAATGGCAACAGACACACCATTAAAAGGATTCAGCAAGGTCAACCCTTTTTTTTTTGTCAGCAGTACCCCCACCCCCCACCACAAACACACACACACACACACACACACACACACACACACACACACACTCAGCAAGGTCAACTCTTGATAGATCTGGATCCCCACTCCCAAAATAGCTAACATGAAACCTGATTTATCACCAAAATCCTTCTTGCTCAAACCCCTCAAAATTATAGGATCCATGCCCTGGCTGGTAGCACAGTGGTTAAGGCACCGGCCTGCAAACCCAAAGGTCGCAGGTTCGATTCCCCAGCCAGGGCACATAACAAGGTTGCAAACCAGGTCTCCAGTCAGGTCTGTGGCTGGAGGCAGGTGAAAGGCAACCATACATTGATGTCTGTCTCCCTCTCTGCCTCTTTCTCATCGCCTCTTTCTAAAAATAATAAATAAAATCTTTAAAAAAAAATAAAAAATAAAAAATAAAAAAAATTATAGGATCCACGTGGAACCAAGCATATGCATCATATGAAGTTAACCTCACATCAGTAAGTATTTTTCAGCCCTCTGAACCAGAAACTGAACTCACAGGTTGCTTCTGAGAGAACCGGCCGACAAGAGCCTAACTGGGAGGTGAAGTTTTCACCTGGCACTTCTGTGCCTCCTGAAGTTTTACAGGACAAAGTAGTTAATTAGAATTTTTAAATTTAAGATGTCACACAACCACTGTGAATCTCTAGCCACAAGGTGTACTGGGCTCATGGTAGAGGCAGAGAACTACAGACAAAGCCAAAAGCAACCAGCAGAGAAAGGAGGCCCTGTGTGCAGATCAAAGCTGGCTGGCTAAGTGCAGCGGGGATGAGGAGACACAGGGGGGGAATGGAGCCACTCAGAACCAGAATCTCCAGGTAGGGCGTGAGAGCTACCACTGAGCACCGCAGTGAGGACTGCCCCTCCTGCTACATGTCACATACAGTGCTGACTCCTAAACTGGAGAGCAGATAATTAGACAATGAATAAGAAGGCGGGTTTTGGGACCAGGTCCCAAAGAAAGCAGGCTGCTATTAAGGACATGGCTCCCCCAGGGCAGATCTGAGCCCCGTCAGGCCCTCACCTTCTCCTGCAGGGCCTCCCGCATCTCCTGAATGCCTGTGCGTTTGATGAAGTCCGGCAGCTCAAAGGGGGGCTTCTCAATGCCTCGTTTGCCCTGCAGGTACTTTCGCTTAAAACACCAGTGTCTTGGCACGGGCACGGAGTTCCGAGTGGCCTTGAGGTGGACCAAGAGCTTGGGATCCTGTGCTGTCACGTCATGCATCTCCACAACATCAGGGCGAGCCACAAGCTGAAAAACAGCAACCCCAACCTCTCTGGTCTACAGCTTTCTCTTTCTCCTTCTCAAAGGACCCAGACCTGTCACCCAGGCCTCCTCCCCTGTGGGGCATCTGGGAGCTCCAGGGCCTGCACGATCAGCTCGGTCTCACCTGCTTAAGTTCAGCCACAGTGAAGCGATTCATTCGGCGCAGCTTCTTCTTAGACAGCTTGGGGGCTTCTGGCTTCTTTTCCTAGAACAGAGCAATGGTCTCTTCAGGGCAGGGCTCTGTGGTGTCAATCAGACTGCCCAGCTGACCCTAAACCTTCAGCCACCAAAAGGGATCCTGCCCCCACCAGAGTAGGCCATGGTCGCTTGCTTGGATGCCTCTCAGCCAGCCACCCCAGAGTCCCTGTCTCCCTGACAGCAAGGTGTGGGCCTCACCGCTTCATCATCGCTGCTGTCATCATCGCTGTCCTTGTGCTCCTCCTCAAAGCCCTTCTTCTTGGGGACTGCAGAGCTCTCCAGTTTGTCGAGTTTCTCTGGCTCCTTCTCTTTCTCCTTCTTCACATCATCGGTGAGCTGCGGAGGCAGACAACATGGAAACCCTGCTCCCTAGTTCCTGAACCCA
The DNA here is from genome assembly GCA_004026585.1 of Noctilio leporinus. Taxonomy (NCBI): domain Eukaryota; kingdom Metazoa; phylum Chordata; class Mammalia; order Chiroptera; family Noctilionidae; genus Noctilio; species Noctilio leporinus. The sequence continues at coordinate 158,709 of PVIW01001222.1, forward strand.
GCACTGAAACGCTGTCCTCTTTCCCCCATCTTTCCCCACCCCTGCCCCCTTCCTGTTTAACTCTGCCCCTAGTCAGGGCTGCTCCTTGTACCTTGAAAGCCTCAAAAATTCTCTTGAAGAAGATAAAGTTGGGCTCATAAATTTCAGGTTCTTCAGTCACGTACTCAATTTCAACATCGGCGGCTGGGGACTCAGAGCCACGAGACCGGGTTGACTCTTTCTCTCGATCCCCAGAACTCTCAGATGATGCCCCCCGTGACCGCTGGGGCTTTTTTTTCTTCTTTCGGTTCCTACGCTTCCGGTTTTTCTGCCAAAACAAGTAAAACCAAGTGGGACAGGGAATCGAAGCCTACCCCCAACCTTTAATCTCCCCCAATTTCCTCAAGAGGCTGAGAAAAGAGGCCTTGGGCATCCTCCTGGAAAATGAAAGGTTGCCGGTTCGATTCTGGTCAAGGCAGGTGCCCAGGCTGTGGGCCAGGTCTTCAGCTGGGAGCATGCACAAAGCAACCAATCAATGTTTCTCTCCCTCTTTCTCCTTCCCTTCCCCTCTCTATAAAAACAATTATTTTTCTTTTTAAAAACAGAAGCCTTGAATTCAGACTCCAAAGTTCTGTCCCTCTTGAGTTGTGTGCCTCTTGGTAAATCACTATACTTCTCAGAAAGTCAGCATGCGTTATAAATGTAACCATGCGTTATATTCGAACTCAAAGGTTTTTGGACAATCAAATGAAAAACTCCTACAAGATGCCAGAGAAGGAAAAGCACAAAACAGCAGCTACTATTTATCAAACACTTAGAATGGGAGTTATTTTAGTGCCCAATCCCCATCTCCTGCCACTGCTTCCAGACCTAGCTCCATACCTCTTTTTTGGACACAGACACTGTGTCCTCCTCAGTCTCGGATGCTGACTGGCCCAGGGATGAGCGCATATCTATTTCCATTTCCTCTTCCTCTGTGAGGGAGAAAGGTGGCCATCAGTTTCCTCTCAAGGCTACTCCCCTGCTACCTGCTCATGGTCACCCCTCTTTTATCAACAGCCAGTTTCTCTGGGAAACCCTCCACAGGAAAGGGAATGAGGAACACAGACTCAGTTGCATCCTCTCCAGGTCCTGTCCCTGCAGCCCTCTGGACGTGGCAACACACTTACCCTGTTGAGAGTTCATCTCCTCCTGGCGGCTTTCCTTCAGCTGCAGGATCTTTTCCAACGCCTGGGGGATCTTGGGGCCCACAGAGGGGTCGTCCATCTGCCAGAGACAACCCAGGCAGAGGGGTAATCTCAGTGCCTCTTTCCCAAGGATGCTTACCTCCTGTACCTGAATGACCGCTGGCCAGATGACATAAACAGCAGAGACTGGACAGCACCAACTGGGCTCCACTGTCCCTCTGCATCCCTCAGAATGAACTGCAGGACCCTGCCCCAAAATATCTCCCTGCCCTAACCACACACGTCTGAACTACATATACTCCCTCCCCCCAAGAAGTCCTCCCATCTTCTCTCAGGATCCTTCTCTAAAAATCCAGAAATAGTTCCCTTCTAAACCACACTCTCCTTTCCCTAAGAAATCAGCAATCTCACCTCTCTGTTCTCATCTCCAGGGGGTGGTGGGGGACCCCGAGGCCGGGGAACAGGGGCCCCCATGGGCAAAACAGTGGGAGTGGGGCCCACAGGAGCAGCAACTAAGAAAGAAATCCAATGTGAGAAGAGACAAAATACTCATTTTAAATATTACCTTCTTTGCTTAAAGTCAGGGTGATGGTTACCCTTAGGGGCAGGGGTGGCTAGAAGGAAGCAGGGACTTTTGGGGTGCTGGTAATGTTTGGGTTCTTGCTCCAGGTACTGGTTGTATGGATATTCACAGAACTGCATACTTTTGATACGTACACTTTTTTACATGACACATAAAGTAAATAAAATATTCATCACCTTTCTTGCCCTTTCCTTCCATTACCAAGGTCTTACCTCGAGGACCCAAAGGAGTGCGAACACCAATTTGGCCCATGTCCTGTGGGGGCCGAGGGACGGGGGTGCCCATCTTGGCAATCTCCTGCTGCCGTTCTTGCTCCAGTAACACAGCTGCCTACAAGAGGGAAGTGGAAGTGGAGTCACAGAGTGGAAATCCACTGGGCGGGCACCTCCTGGCAAATGCATCCTTCCAGCCAGGGAACAGGCCCCAGGAAATCTCGGTACCACTGGAGTTCTGACATCCTGCAGCCCCACACTGCCAGGATACTGATTCAAAAGGAGGAGCCCTTCCCTATACACACACACATACACACACACAAAAAAAAAAACCCTGGAAATAACACCAAGAAACACTTCAGGAGACTTCTGGTTCCTAGTAGAGAATTTGATATTTAACTAAACCCTGAATTCTATATTTTTTACCAAGAGATTTAGTTATCTCTAACAAACAGTGAATTCTTCACTTAAATAAACCTCTGAAGATCTAGCACAATCTGGGCAAAGACAATACTTCACAAATATTTCCATGTAACTAACGCTTTTTTCCTAATACTCCCGAGTAAGCCATTAATTAACAACTGACATAAGGCACCTGTGGGGCTGAATGATACAATGACTAAATCAGCCCAGAATCCTCTCCGAGGAACCTAAAATGACACCAAGTAAGACTAAAAAAGATCATCAAGCTTATTCTGTAAAGGACCAGGCAGTAAATATTTAGGCCACTATATGGTCTTAAATACACTCATGGGTTTTTTTCTATAGACCTTTAAAAAAATAAAATTCTTAGCTTACAGTCCATGTTAAAAAAAAAAACAGACTGCAGTCCAGTTTATCAACCCCTTAGCTACAAGAAAAATTATTTGGGGGATACTGAGACTTAGTGAAGGATGAAATAACCTTGAATGGTGCATCGTGTTTTAAACACTAAGCCACTAAGCACTGGAAGTGACAACCAAGGCTTTGGACCATGGAGTCAAAGGTTAAAATGAGGGGCATTACCCGCTTCTGTTGCTCCAAGAGCTCATGTTCCTTCAGTGAATGATCTCCCTGCTTAAAAAAGAAAACAAGCTCATACCAGCACCAAGATCCCCCAGGCCAGTCTGCTACAACTCTGCTTCCTGGGGTTCTCTTCCAGCCTAGGGCCTACATTCTAGTCTTTGGTCCAGACCTTCCCAGAAGTCTCGGCCCCAAAACCAGCTCGCTCTAAGACACCACTCCCCTTCAGAACCCAGGCCAGGCTGCCAGCTATCCTACCTGCTTGGCACGCTCCTCTTGTTGCATCAGTAAGGCCGCCTGCTGCTGGGCCAACTTTAGCCGCTCTTCTTCTGACAGTGCCACAGGCTCGCCCACCCGAAGAGGAGGTGGCGGCCCCAAGTTGGGTGGGCGGGGTCCAACTGCCATAGGAAAGCCAAGGCCAAGGCCTGGTGGAGGTGGTGGGGGTGGTGGAGGAGGCTGCAGAGGAGGAAGTCCCATGGGTGGCGGCGGCATGGGAATCCCAGAGAGCTGTGGAAAAAATATGACCGTTTATCTATTGCAGACATGTGCTAGGAATCCACTATCATGCAGGTCCTGGGATTGTTCCTTGCTTGCATTCAAGAAAATACATCATAGCAATACCAAGAGAAGATGCTAATTTTGGGGCACCAACCAATGAAAGCTAGCGGCTCTCCAGAAAATTATCATGAACTCAGATTTTGCATATAATCTCAAGAGACTCATGGACACCTCTAAAGGTCATGTAAAGACTCCTTATCCCACACACAGAAGTCAATGGAACCCAGGTCTTGGCCAATGTCCTAGAAAAAAAAAAGTCATATCCTGGATCAGAAAGGATATGAAATTTGAGAGGACTTAAATAAACAGGAGCCAGTGTGCCTCAATAACTCACTAAAATTTGGAAGTATGAAGTCAAGTCAAGAAATGAGCCCTAACCGTCTCAATGAATAACAGAAAATGCGACCCAGAAGGACAAAGACGAGGGTTATTACTTCCTGATGGTTTGGAAGGAAGAGGGTCAGCAGGGGAGAATCAAATCAGGATCCCAGATTATTTAAGCTGAATCTTAAATGATAAGTAGAATTTGGAGCAGACCCTGGGGAAGGAGGCAAGGATCAGGAGAACTGAAGAGGTCCTAATTCTGTCATTGCAGGACCTCGCTGCCCAATCTGCTAGTTGCATTCCCAGTACACTAGGCGTGAGAACGGACTATCCTAACCAGAAGGGATTTTATAGAATGGTGCAATCTCCTTACCTGCGCTGACATGGGAGGGGGAGCAGCTTTGTCCCCATCTTCCCCCCTGAGAACTGGCCGATTCAGTACGATGCCAGTCTGCAGAAGGGAAAAGACGCCAGGTCAGTCCAAGAACAACTGTCCCACTAAACGACGTTCGCTCCCGTTCATGCAACAAAATGTACTCAGTGCCTGTCCCCCGGATTTCGGTCCGGGCACGGAGCAGAACCAATGTGTATACAAAGCGATTACAGCAGAGCAGGTAAAGACGGGAACAGGCAAACAGGGCAAGCCCCGCTTGCTGTGTGGAGGTACACAAAGAATGAAGACGGAGTCGAGAGGTCACGAAGGTCTCCTCCAGAAGCTACCCCCACATCCTGCGGCCAACACTGACCTGGCGGGTATAGGTCTGCAGCCGTTCCACCAGCTCCTCGCGACTCCCTGCTGGGCAAAGCACAAGATCAATGGGGTAGATCAGGCCAAGCAGGCCAACTGGTCCCCTGGTCAGGCCCCAGCGGCCCGCCTCTGCCACCCGCCAGAGTGTCTCCGGGGTAACCAGACTCCGCTTCCCCACAGGCCTACGGGGCTGGCTCTTGATCTCCAGTGACCCTCACCCTGGATTGGAGCTCCGATCTCTGCCAACTTGGCCTGAAGCTCCTGGGCAGCCCAGGCGCCGTAGTGCCCAGGGGGCGGCGGCGGCGGTAGCTGCAACTCTCCTTTGGGAGGCTCGGGATGCTCGGCCGCCATCTTAGCCACGGCGAGGCGCGCGACCGACCCGGAAGCTCGGGCGGGACTTGGAAGGGGGCGAGGCCACACTTGCCGGAACTTCCGGCAGCACCGTTCTCCACGTTCCTTCCAGGGTTGGAAGGCCTTTTGGATGAAGACCCACCCTCCGCTGTTCTCCAGGCGGCCTCGCCACGAAGCCTTCTGGGAGTTGTGGTACGGGGTCCGGCCGCCGCACTGCGCTCACTGGGGACTGGCGCCGGGGCGGGGCTGGTGTCGGTGTCTGCGGCGCCGGAGCGCAGACCGCCAGCCTTCCGGCCGGCGTGGGAGGCCCGCACGCTGACGTTCCCGAGGTGCCCCGGAGGACTCCTTCCCCGGCGGCCGTGCGTTGAGGGCGCCAAAAGCAGGAAGTTGCAGCCGATGCCGTGATAAAAGTGTCTGTCTGCCCGGCCCCGGGCCCCGGCGGATGAATGCTCGCTCTGAAATGGGATCGGAGCCGGGAGAGGGGCGGACCTGCCTGGGCTGAGCGCCAGCTGCCGGCCTGAGGATTAAAGCCCCTTTTTGCACCTTCCAGGCCGACTCAGATGTCATCTCCGCTCGGCCAACTCCCGTTTTCATGTCCTTCTGTGGACCTCCCATCACACTTCAGACCTCCACTATTTGTTTTGAAGTCTTTCTTGCCCCTTCTCCCCACCTTTGTCCCTGAGAACGTGAGCGAGGGCCTGATGGCGTTCAAGATACCCTCAATAAATGATCACTGGGGTCGGGGAGGGGAACCAAACGGAACAGTCTTTCCAGCGACAGGATTTGTGTCTTTTTTTTTTTTTTAAGTCTCCAGAATAAAATAAGGACTGTTTCTTCCCTCATCCCCACCAGCCTGCTGAGGGGGGTGGAGGTCGATCCTGCCTCCTGCGCCCACCCCACCCCCCAGTGGCCTGTGCGCCCGAGGGCGAAATAAGCAGGTACCCTTTGCCTGCCTAGCTTCCACCTCTCCCTGTCCTGGCCAGTCAATTCAGTTTCTCGCCCCACCCCTGCCACTAACTGAGGTCCCTCTGCCGTTCTAGCTCTGCCTCTGACAGTGTGTGTGTTGTGTGCACACTGGGGGAGAAAACCAGGAACCTCAAGTGAACGGGTCACATTTCCCTCAAACACCCCCACCCTTCAGATCTCTAGTATGCTCCATTTCACCAGCCGCCTCCAACAGAGAGAGCTGGAAGCAGTGAAAAAAAAAAAAAAAAAAAAATGCGGTGCCAGGTCCAAAGCAGGTGAGGTTTATGAGATGCAGGGAAAAGGACTGGCTAGGAAACTCTTCCCTTCTGCCTAAACCTTGACCCTTCCCACTTCTATCACTACCACCGTCCTGATACTCCCAGAGCGGGGGCGAAACCCAGAAAGGGCAGAAGAAAAAGCAGTGCTGCCCTCCCCACAAGCTCATCAACGCACTCAAGCAGAACCATTCCTACACGAAGTGTCTTTCTGCTCCCTGTAACTGGAGAGCCAATGGCAGGTCATCTGAGACCAGAGGCCCCAAGGCATGTGTATCTGCTGGGATGGGGATAGATAGGGGGTCTCTGGGGCAGGAAGGCTGAGGACTGATGGGTAAGGAGGTAGTGTAGTTTAGGCCAGAAAGTTAAGGCCCAAGTGGGACCACGTTTTATCCTAAAAGCTCTGGGACCCAAGCAAGGTAGGAACCCCTTTATTCGGAGAAGACTGAGGAGCCACACTGGGACCACAAGCAGCTCTCCTGATGCTAAGTGTCCCCTTTCCCTCCTCCTCCTCCTCAGTAAGGGTCCTCAGAATACCTACCTGTGTGTGTCTAGAATGAAATCCAGACCCTTCCAGTACCAGCTTTGGGTGGCTGCCTCAACTCCAGAGTCTTTGCTATCATAGAACTAAGTATGGGGCTCTTGGTAACTGGTGCGATATTGAGAGGTATTGCTGCCCAGCTCCCAGGGGACAGGAGCTAAGAATGAGGACAGTGGAGGATTCAAGACCACCACCACACACAGGAACTCGCACAGAGCCTTTATATATATCATCCCTGCAGTCTCAGGAGAGCCCCCTGTCAGAGAGCTGGAAGCAACCAGTCCCAGGCAAAGTACCTGGACAGGGGTCCCAGGCCCACAGGGCTCTGACCAGGAGTGACTCTGGGGTCCTGGTGAACAGTAGGAGTGAGTCAGCAAGGGGCTGCCTCAGGGGCTGGAGGGGAAGGGATACCCAGGGCAGATGAGACAAGACCCAGGACTGGAGGTGGAAGAGGAGTGGAAAGGGAAAGCATGTGGATGCTTATAAATGTACCTGTGCCTCTAACTCCCCCAGGACCCACCAGTTCAAGGGTGACCAGCGGGACCCAGGAATATCCAGCAAGGCTGCGGTACCTAGACACCTTCAGGGTCTGTTTCCCTCTTCCGTAAAGTGAGGGCACACCTGAATCTGGACTCAGCAACTGCCAGGGGAAGATGCCCACATCCAAAGATGCCACTCGGAGATGTTCGGCAGCCGGCGAGTCAGGGCTGCCCCCTCCCCTTCCCCCCTCTCTCTCTTTCTCTCCCTTTCTCTCTCCCTGCGCTGCTGCTGGGCCCCCGCCCCCGCCCCGCCTCCAGTGTGCGATTGGGAGGCGGGCAGCGGGCAGAGGCAAGAGCGGCGAAGCCCAGCAGTCTCCGCCACCTGATCCCATCCAGGCTTGGAGAAGCGAGCAACGCGTACTCGGTGCGCCGGGCCCCAGCACCCTCGGACCTGCAGCGGGTTTCAGGACAAGGGCTGGGAGCCATAGGCGACCACCCACCACCCAGGTCCAAGGCAGAGCCCTTGCACGTGAGTACTGCGGTAGTCAACCTGGGGCTGGGGGGCAGGGTGGACCGGACAGATGGGGAAGCTAAGGGTGGGCAGGAGAGTGTCCTGGGGACCCAGTGCCTGGAGAGCTGCCCCCTGGGACGGGGAGAGGACTAGGGGAGGGGGCGAATCTGGCCTATCCCCTATGGTGAGCGGATACTGGTGACAGATCCTGGGGGAGGTTGGGATGAAACTGAGGGAATGGGGGTGGAGGGAGGTAGGCATTGAGGGAGAGTGGAGAAGGGGGAATTCGCAGGCAGGGATGACGTGGGAGGCGGATGATAGGGAATGGGGACTAGCGGGCCTGGGGCAGGCTGGGGCAGGGGAAGAAAAGAGGGTGGCGGAAGGACTCTTGATCTCCTAGGACAGTAATTTTCAGCCTTTTCAGCCCCTAGCCCCTTCCTCTCTAGTGCCCCCGCAGTTTCCCCCTTCACTGGGCTCTACCAGCCCCAAGTCAGCCAAGGGTCCTTCAGGTCATCAGGGCTGGGTGGTCCAGGCCAGCGTGCCCTCCTCCCCAAAATGCACCAACATCAGCCCTGGAGCTTGGAGGGGACAGAGAAAAGGGCTCATTTGGGGGTGGGTGGGCATCCAGGCTAGTTTGCAGCGTTCTGGTTAGCTATTCCATTTCTTCTTTGGATCCCTGGAGGAAGAAAAGCAATTTGCAGAAACCGGGCAGCAGCCTGAGGTGGTGTTCTGACTAAAATTAGCACCAATAGTCTGATGAGGCTGGGCACACTGACCTGCCTGGGATGGCTGAGGGCACACTCCGTGGAGAGGGCACACAGGAAGCTAAGAAGTAGTTTGAAGCATATGAGGGTCAGGAACCAGCCCCCAGCCCCAGCACCCCCACCGCACACTGGCAGGAGACTACAGAGGGCAATGGCCCCTTCTAGGCACCAGTACTCTGACTCCATCTCCCGAGGAGGCGCCAGGCAGTGCGCTTGCCAAGGGAAGGGAGGCTGCCTTGGATGTCCGAGCAGCACCCTCTGCAAGACCTGGAATGTTGCTCCTGGCCAAGTACCCACCCAGAGGAGACAGGGTTACTGCTTTCAAACACCTGAAGGTCGGTCATGGAGAAAGAAGGTCCGTGTGGTATAGGAGGGCAGCACTAGGAACCACGCAGAGTGGAAGGTGGAAGGGGGCGAGCTGAAGATCCCAGCTACCTGAGAAAGAACTTGTGAACAACCCAGGCTGCTCAGAATTGGACCCAGAGGTATCTGAAGGTGGTGAGCACCCCGTCATTGGCGGTGGCCAAGCAGAACTGGTGCTGAGAATTCTTGTGCTGCTGCTGCTCTGTTCCAGGGGAGCCTCACATGGGGGCCTGGCTGGCTGGATCCCTGGGCGGAGGGGCATGGGATGGACAGGGCCACCAGCCAGGCCATTACCCTTCTCTGTGGGGCCCAGTTGAAGCATCTCCCAGGGGAAATTCCACTGTAGCTTCCTTGAGGCTTGACCTCTTTGGCTGACCTAGAGCCCTTAGAACACTAGGGCGATTCAACGAGTTTGGCAAAGATGGGAACAGGCTGGCCCCCCACTTTGCGCCTTTGGGAAACTCTGGTCACCAAGTCCTCTAGGCAGGATCAATGACAAAGAGAAGGTCTTTGAGGGCCACTGGCTCTAACTTCCTCCTGAAGGCTGCCTACCTAGCAGAGCCAGTCCTCGCCTGCCCAGCAATCCTTGAAAAGACCAGGGGGAGGGGACAGACTTCACCTTTCTCTGCTGTGCCCTTGGTTGTCCTCTGTGGTTGGACCCTTCACCTCCTTGGCTCCAGGGGGATTAAGTCTGTCTGCAAGCTGGTGGAGGAAACAAGATAATGGGCCCAGAGAGAGGGGAGAGGCCTAACCAGGACACCTTTCCACCCAGACAGGTTTAAATGTAATCCAGAATTAATTGGGGTGGGGGGAAGAAGAGGAACTGGAAGCCAAGGCCAGGGACACTGGGGGAGGTGACGGTCAAGAAGTTTTCACATTACCTCACCCCCTCCTGGGACCCAGGTGTCCTAGTTCCTCACTTGCACATGCCCACAAAGTTCCAGGCTCCCCCTCCCCTTTGGAGAGGGGTGTATGTGAGGCAGAAGGTGACCCAGGACCTGAAGACTGAGGCCCTGGGGACAGAGACCCCACCTAGCCAGGGGACAGGCATTGCTACTGAAGCTGACTTTCCACTGGAGCTGCCAAGGGCCCCTTGAGCCAAAGCACTCACGCGTAGACAGGTGAGTGGCTGGACACCAGGCCCTTCAGCCTCTCATGGCGTCACCCACCTGGGCTGTAGGCCCACTTTCTCCAAGAGATTCTCGGCAGGGCACCCAGCAGGAGCCCCTCTCACCGCCACCACCCCACGCCCCTCCCAGCTGCCATCCCACTGCCTACACCAGGCACCTCGCACTGCGGAGTAAGCTGATGGGTGGCCAGGGTTTCCGGTGTCTGGGGATGGAATCCAGGTAGGGTTCCAGGATTTCCAGTCCTCCCTCTCTTTCCCTCATGGATTTATTGGCCTTGAGCCCTCAGAGCAGGAGCCCAGTGAGGAGGGCGCAGGGCTCAGAAGCGAGCAGGAGTGCCAGAGTAGAGGGCAGGCTGGGGAAGTCGGCTCTCTGTGGAAGCAGCACATCTGTCTAAGGGCATGGACTCCCGGAGCTAGACAGAGCAGGTCTGACTCCAGGTTCTGCTAACATCAGCTGTGACCAGACAAGGGCATCATCTGCCACAGCCTCAGTCTCCTTGTCTGTGAAGTGGGAATAGCTGTCAGGGTTTAGGCGATTAAACAGGATTAAGTATGTAGTAGTAGAGTACACACAGTAGCCTGCAGTACTGACTCCGCTATGGCACTTGGGAAGGTGAAGGCTTGGTCAGTTTCTGAGGAGCTCAGTTTCTGGGGCGTCAAGACCAACCCGTGGCTGAGGCCATCAGGTAAGGAGGAGGGAAGACCTTGAGTTGAGACTTCTGTGCTCTGAGCCAAACCTTGGTGCTAAGGCAAGTCTACTGGGGAGACAAACGGCTATGAGACTAATTAGGGGCAGGCAGAGAAGCAGAGACAGGGCCCGAGGGAGGCAGTGGCTGTAGCCTGCAGGCCTGGCCGCACCCCAGAGTCTGTAATTCCACCCAAGACTAAGTTATCTGGAGCAATGTGGAGATAGGGTCTTGGTGAAGGGAGGGAGGAATCTGATCTTCCCTGGCCTCCCTGCTCACCCTACTCTTGGAAGCTGTCCTTTCGGCAGACTGCTGCGGCTCGGAGCCCACCTCTGCCCACTGCAAACCTGTTTGCCTCCTTCTCCTGCCAGATCTCTCAGGAACGCTGGCCCTGCTACCACAGCCTCAGGAGCCCCCATGAGTGCCGGCGAAGGGTGTCCCGGATAGCGAAACCCTGGCCAGTCCAGGGGTGGGTTCCCCATCATGCCGCCCATCCTCCAGCATCTGCAGCAGGCCACCAAGATGATGAGCCGCAGGAGAATCCTGCTGCTGGTGCTAGGGTGCAGCACCTTGAGCCTCCTCATCCACCAGGGGGCACAACTCAGCTGGTAAGGGGTTGGGGGCCTTGGGAGGGGGCAGGGCAGGGAAGATGCGGTCTGCCGCTACATGCCTGGCCTGTGTGCTTCTGCCCACTCTATGCACCTGTGGGGAAAGTCTGTCTTCTGCCGGCCTTTGTTCCTTCCCTCGCTTCCGAAAGTGTTCTCTGTATGTCTCATTAGCTCCACACAGCTTCCCAGGGCAGGGACTGACCTTCACTCAAGGGGCTGAGTGACCTGCTCCAAGTCATAGGGTTAGTCAGTGACTAAGCTGGGACTCGAATCCAGAGCAAGTCCTTGGCAGAGCATCACCGGGTGCCTCCGCAAGGGCTGCAACAACTTCTCACAACTTCTGTTGTGCTAGGCAAGTCCCCTCACTTCTCTGAAACCCCGTTTTTCATCTGTGAAATGAGGTTATGAAATGATGCTATGCATGGCCCAGCCTATCACCCTGACACAGGACAGCATGTGACAACTAACAGGAGCCTTGACCCTACTCCTGGCTCACATGTGACCCCAACAAATCCCTGAACCCCTCAGGGCTTCCACTTTCCCCATTTTCTACATGGTCTGCCCAGGAAAATGGTGTCCATGGGCCCAATCCCCCTAACCAGATGATTTGCTGGTTTTTAATGTCTGTGTAGACATTATCATGAGCTCAAATCAGTCACAGGCAGTAAATCTCAATGGTGTTCTCAAAGCTGCTTTAAGTTGTCCTCATTACACTATGCTTAGGATAGCAGAAAAGAAACAAGAGTCTTGGCTGGTGTGGCTCAGTGGGTTGAGTGCTGACCTGTGAACCAAAGGGTTGCTGGTTTGATTCCCAGTCAGGGCACGGGCCTGGGTTGTGGGCCAGGTCCCCAGTTTAGGGTGTGTGAGAGGCAACCACACATTGATGTTTCTCTCCTTCTCTTTTACCCTCCCTTCCCACCTCTCTAAAAATAAATAAAATATTTTTTTTTTAAAGAGAAGAAACAAGAGAGTGAATCACAGTCTGAAAAGCGCTGACAGGTCATCTGTAACCCCAAACACACTGTTTCAGGAAATGAAAGCTTTATGAAGACTTGGATTGTTATCTGTTTTTTATACTATCATATTTCTTGAGTCTAGAACAGTGCCTGACACATAGAAGATGCTAAAAAACATATATTGTCTGAATGAACAAATAAAGGTCCAGAGGTCTTAACAGAATCATTTGACAAAGCCTCATCCTCAAGGTGAGGAGCCAGTGAAAACATAAACATGAAAAAGAAAACAAGGAGCAATAGGACTTGGCGACTTTATCTGAGTTGCCAGACTTATGTAAATTATTTTTCTCCTTTCGGTCCTCATTTTCTATACTATAGAGTGCAATTCCTCAAGTATCTCCAAGGGCCATTGTCCCTCTGTTAATTATCTATTTCTTTGTAACCAAATTGCCTCAAAATTAGCAGCTTAGCATATCAAACATTTATGACTTCACTTCTGTGGGTCAGGAATCCAGGTGGGACTTAGCTGGGTACCTCTGGCTCAAGGTCTGTTATAGGGTTACAATGTCATCTGAAGGTCTGATTGGAAGGGTTCCCCCTCCAAGCTCACTCATGAGGTTGTTGGCAGACTTGAGTTCTTTAATCAGGGTGATGGACTGAGGCCCAATTCCTTAGAAACTGTTGCCACGTGGTACCTCCCCATAGGACTGCTCACAGGATGGTGGTCTGCTGCCCCCTGCATGAGTTTTCCTAGAGAAAGACACCAAAATAGAAGCCATAGTCTCCTTATAATGTAATCTCACAAGTGACATCCACCATTTCTGCCCTATTCTGTTCCTTAGAGTCAGCCATAAGTCCCGCCCATACTCAAGGGGAAGGAAATACACAAGAGCATGAATACCAAGAGGCCAGCAGGGATCACGTGGGTCATCTTAGAGGCCGCCTACCATACCCCTCTACTACTCTGTGGGTAAAGCCCAAAATCAGCCACTCTGTGGCCTAGCTCACGATCCTTGGGAAGGGGCAGAGGTCAAGCCATACACCTGTCACACCCTCCTCCCTGAACCCTCCCTGGATCCTGCAGGTACCCCAAGCTGTTCCCTCTGAGTTGCCCACCTCTGCGGGACTCGCCACCACGTCCCAAGCACATGACCGTGGCCTTCCTGAAGACGCATAAGACCGCGGGCACTACGGTGCAGAACATCTTGTTCCGCTTCGCCGAGCGCCACAACCTGACGGTGGCCCTGCCGCACCCCAGCTGCGAGCACCAGTTCTGCTACCCGCGCAACTTCTCGGCGCACTTCGTGCACCCGGCCACGCGGCCGCCGCACCTGCTGGCCAGCCACCTGCGCTTCGACCGCGCGGAGCTCCAGCGCCTCATGCCTCCAGACACCATCTACGTCACCATCCTGCGCGAGCCGGCTTCCATGTTCGAGTCCCTCTTCAGTTACTACAACCAGTACTGCCCTGCCTTCCGGCGCGTGCCCAACGCCTCCCTCGAGGCCTTCCTGCGCGCACCCGAGACCTACTACCGCGCGGGCGAACACTTCGCCATGTTCGCGCACAACACGCTGGCCTACGACCTGGGCGGGGACAATGAGCGCAGCCCGCGCGAAGACCAGGCCTACCTGGCGAGCCTCATCCGCCAGGTGGAGGAGGTCTTCTCGCTGGTCATGATCGCCGAGTACTTCGACGAGTCGCTAGTGCTGCTGCGTCGCCTCCTGGCCTGGGACCTGGAGGACGTGCTCTACGTGAAGCTCAACGCGCGCGCCGCCAGCTCGCGCCTGGCCAGCATCCCCGCGGCGCTGGCGCGGGCGGCGCGCGCCTGGAACGCGCTGGACGCCGGCCTCTACGACCACTTCAACGCCACGTTCTGGCGCCGCGTGGCGCACGCCGGCCGTGCCTGCGTGGAGCGCGAGGCGCGCGAACTGCGCGAAGCCCGGGAACGCCTGCTGCGGCGCTGCTTCGGCGAGGAGCCGGCGCTCCGGCCCGCCGCGCAGATCCGCACCAAGCAGCTGCAGCCGTGGCAGCCCAGCCGCAAGGTGGACATCATGGGCTACGACCTGCCCAGCGGTAGTGCCAGCCTGGCCACGGAGGCCTGCCTCAAGCTGGCCATGCCCGAGGTCCAGTACTCCAACTACCTGCTGCGCAAGCAGAAGCGCCGGGTCGCCCTGCGGGCCCGGCCCGAACCGGTTCGGGACAATCCCCCGCCGCCTCGGCCCATCCGAGCACTGCCCCGCGGCCCCCAGGGCCACTGAGCTCCGGAAGTCTGGGCTGGGGCCACCGCCAGGCCCTGCTTCATCTGGGCCCCTACTTCCAAAAGGCTTAAGCCCTGCGCCTTACTTGGGGTGCATCTCTATCTGAGCCCACCTCCCTCCGGGGGACCAAACCCCACCTTCCGGGTGGGCGCTGATAGGCCCGACCGAGGCGGGACCAGCCTGCCCACCTTCCTAACTGGTCGGTGACTTTTACAGGAGGTTTGAGGCCTATCCAAAACTGTCCATTCTGCCTTTTTCTGGGTCTTTTCCCAGCAATGGAGAAAAGAGAGGCCGCAGAGAGCGGCCCTGCCTGCCACCCTGCTGGGGCTCTTGCTCTTCTGCACAGGGGTCAGGGGTCCCCACACCACCTGTCTTCCAGGCTCCACCCTCGCCCCAGACCTAAGCTACTCCCAGACTCCCAGAACCAGGAGTTTTGGGGTTGGGCTTTTTGTTTGTTTTGGTGGTTGGTTTGTTTTTTTAAATAAAACATCTTTAAAATGTGCAGGTTGCATGTCAGTCATTGAAAGGCAGATGCCCCAGAACGGCTGTGGTCACAGTGAGGAGGGGGATCCTCCACTGCTCTTTGCAGAAGCTCACCCTTGGTTGAACCACCTCAGCCCCACTCATTTCCTTTGAGAAAAATCTACATTATTTTCATTCAATTCAGCCACATTTTTTTTGAGCATCATCTCTGTAACTTGGGGACACAGGTGGGCAAGGCAGCTAGGGCTTTTCTTCTCACGGAGCCCTTTGAGGGGGAGCTTTGATACCGAAGTGACAGTAAACAAAGAGGAAGGGCTGCAGGGGTCAGAGAACAGCAGCTCCTTGGGCAGAGCTGAGGTGGGAGGAGGGTGGTTCCAGGTAAGGAGGTCCTGAACTCTGAGTTTTACCTCCCCATATCGAGTCACCGACTTCACCACTGGCCTTCCCACAAGGAGAAGACAATCCTGACTCAAAGGAGGGCAGTTCCCTGCCTCTAATGTCTTTTAGCACCCTAAGGCTCCCTCTTTTTTTTTTTTTTTTTTTTTAAGATTTTATTTCATTATTTTAAGAAAGAGAAGGGAGAGAGGCAGAGAGGGAGGGAGACATCAATGCATGGTTGCGTTTCACCTGCCTCCAGCCACAGATCTGACTGGAGACCTGGTTTGCAACCTTGTTATGTGCCCTGCTGGGGAATCGAACCTGCAACCTCTGGGTTCACGGGCCAGCACCTTATCCACTGCGCTACCAGCCAGGGCTAAGGCTCCCTCTTAAGACTCTCAGGGACTCAGGGCTTTTTCTGTTACCTTCTTTTCTTCCAGCTACACTGACATACTGAATGAGGGAACATAGCTGACATGGTCTACTATGTGCTGGCCATTTGTTTAAGGATTTGCACACCTAAACCTGTGAGGTAGGGACCGTTTTTTGGGTGAAGGACCTGAAACTTGGGGAGGTCACATGGCCAGAAAATGGCCACTAGGATCTGATCCCAGACAGTGTAGCTTCAGAATCTGTGCTCCTAAGTGCTATCACAGGGCCATTCAAATAAAGAACTTCACATTCCCCAGGGTAGGCTGACCCTCAGGGACACCCTGCAAAAGAAGCAAGTGGAGTGGAGAAACCAAGACATCGCTAGCAGCTCTTTCCTCTTTATTTCCTATGGAGACAATCATTGACCTGTTTGGGCAACAAAGATCTCAACGGTTGGTGGACAGGCTGTAAGACACAGCCTGGGCTAGAATAGAGGCCATTTT
Organism: Noctilio leporinus; assembly: GCA_004026585.1. Taxonomy (NCBI): domain Eukaryota; kingdom Metazoa; phylum Chordata; class Mammalia; order Chiroptera; family Noctilionidae; genus Noctilio; species Noctilio leporinus. The sequence goes on from PVIW01001222.1 coordinate 174,925, forward strand.
GATAGCACCCCTGTCTTCAGCAGAAGAGTTCTGGAAAGGCAAATAAGGCGGTAACATGGACATGCAAATATATCCTTAGGCTTCCAGCATTAACAACTGTACTAGATTCAAAGTCATCCACCCAAAAACAAGCAGGCTGTGGCACCAGGCCCAGAAGGTGTCTGTCTGTCACTACCCACCCCCACCCCTGCCCCTCGCCTTCCTGACCCCAGTCCTCATTCTCTGGTCATGTCTTTGCCAGGAACAGCCTTCACCTTGTCCTGGATCCTCCTGGGAAACTCTTAAGATGTGCTCTAATAGGCCTCTATTGCCTCCCTAACCCTCAGGCAGGCAGGCTTTCCTCTGCAAACCTGCCCCGCTTCAGCGGAGAGAAAAATGGGGCTCACTGGAAACATCAGGCTCTGGGAGAGGGTTTCTCTGTTTGATGCAGTAGCAAGGACAGACCCTGAACAGGCACTGTATTAAATACTAGCCTTCACTGGCGGAGCAGGGGGCCTCTGGGGCACCTTGGTCCAAACATCTCCAGCTTCAGCCACAACCCAGGGAAACAGGCTCTGCCCCTGGGACCCCAGTGCCCTGCAAAGAGGTTCCTTTCATCCACACACACATGGTACTGCTCACTCAGAGCCCACTCTACATGTTTCCAGGGCTTTGGCAGTGGGTGAGGCGTGGTCCCTGCCTGGAGGAGGGCAGATGTGCATGTAGTGACCAGGGTGATGACTTGGTGGAGGTGATTACCTCCTTAGGTGCTTTGGGGTTCGAAGCCTGGCCCTGCCACCGGCTGCTTACATTGCTTTGGTCTTAGCCTTTGAGGCTCACGTTGCTCGCCTATGAAATGGTTTTTTCCCTCCTGTTAGGGGCTGCTAGTCTACTTGGCAAGGCCCAGCTGGCAGAAAGGGCTTTTGGCAAGGCCAGCCCTAGTGCCAGGTGGACCCGGAACGAACACCGTGTATAGGGAGTCAGCCCAGTGTATTTACCCCGTAGCCCATGAAGCATGGAAAGCAGAGAGTGTGCTATGCCTCGTTCCCTGCGGCTGGCTTAGCGTCCTGGTTTCAGTCGAGCAGTTGCCAGTAATACCTGCATAGAAGCTCAGTGTGGTTAATAAACGGGACTCGTGAATTGGGTGAGCCTCCCGACCCCAACTTTGTCTCTTCTCTCTTTCTTGTGTCCTCTGCCATCCAAACCCGGTCCATAATCCAGGGACAGCTGGTCCATCACACCATCCTGGGAAATGAACAGTACTTGACATGAGGCACCTGGCATATGGACACATCCCCAAAGCTGGTGTTGTCAGGGCTCCTTGAGGCCCAACACCCTTCACTCCGTAGATGTTACAGTTTGGCACATCAATCCTGAGTCTTCTAGCAGGTGGAACAAAGCACTTTGAGGCAAGGGTGCCTTTTCCTACTTAGCCCAAAGGTATGGTACCAGCAGGCAGTGTTGGTGGTTATCGAGAGATGGGCAAAGTGTGGTGGGAACAAAGAGGAAAACAGGAGTGTGTGCCTGAGCCTGCTGTCTGGAGTGGCTACCTGGAGGAGGGATGTCCCTACTGAGAACAGGGACAGGGATGGATACCCCAGACAGGCACCAATGCTGGGTTATGAAAGGCCCTGCATGGCATGCTTCGAAGTTCAGATTGTTCTGCATGGGACCCTGCAGTAAATGGAATGGCCACAGGTGACCAGCATGGGAGGCCAGGCTGTCCCCAGAGCAGAGGGGGTCACCATCACAGCCCACTCCTGACACAGCAGTGCCCGAGGCAGGGACTGCCGTGGCAGATGATGGAAAGTCACCGCGTTGGCAGGAGAAAGACCGTGCATGGAGTGCGGAGGCTGCCGGGGGAAGGCCCGCTGATGACAGCAATGACGCCAGCTAACTTTTCCTGAGCACTTGCTACATGCTGGGCGCTTTTCTCTGTGCTTTATGTATTTTCGTGTGCTTGATTCTTACAGCACCCTGGTGAGGTAGGCATTGTTCTTGTACCTCTTCTACAGAAGGGGAAACACACTCAGAAGGTGAAGTGCCCCGGCTCACCCCACTGGAAGCAGCTGACCGAGGACAGAAAACAGAGTGCCTGGGCCCCCAAGCCTGATTCTGCCACTAGAACACATCGTCCCACATGCTTGCACACACCCAGCAACCTCTGCAGGCTCGTTCTCAAAGAGCTTTCTGAGATAAGCCCCCAGGGAGACAGGGATGGAGGTAATGAAGGCAGGAGAGAGAGAGAGAGAGAGGTGGCAGTGGGTCAACTCCATTGGGTAGCTCCCGGGGAGTGCTGGTGCAGTGGAAAGGGGACTGGAGGGCAGGAGCACCTGAGGGGGCCATCCAGACTCAGGGTGGAGGGGAAAGAGATGCAACAGGGGGAGGTGAGTGTGGAGGTCTCCTCAACCTCCGGAACCTGAGATTAGTTCCTGTGAACCAGCAGGACTACAGGACCCTGACGACCCCAGCCAGCCAGCCCTCCCCAAGAGTGGCTGACATGCTCTGATGGGCAAAGGACAGGACAGAGGACAGGGACAGCCTCCATCCACCTCCGTCCCAATTGCATGGGATTTTCACAACACTCAGGCAGGGCATGGGAGTCAGAGCCTAATACTCTGTTACAAACAGGGAGGATGAGCCCCATAGAGGGGTGGTAGCTTCCAGAGGTGGCCTAGAGCCAGGCCAGAGATCGGAGTGAGGGCTCTAGCATGAGCTGGAGCCACAGGAGGCCAGACCCCAGCCCTCCGTTCCAGCCGTGTCTCACCCAGAGTGCCCTTCCTGGTGGGCAACCCCAGGCCCCTCAAACTCGCAATGTTCAAAACCAAAAGTCTCATCTGCCGGGTCAGCTCCTCCAGTGCTCTCAGTTTCAGGAACTGGCAAAGTGACTGGCAGCAATTATACAGTATATGGTAAAGATGTATTGTGGGAAGAAGCCCCTATATAATTGTGAGAACTGGTTATGGAAGACTGTTACCTCTTTAGCTGGTGCTAGAGCCTGAAGCAGCCGGCAGTTGGCAGGAATGTGCAGTGGGGGAGGCAAAATGCACCCATGAAGAGCTGGAACCCACGGGATGGGCCAGAAGCCACATCTGTATCTTGCCGCATCTCAGCCTCCAACTTTGATGATGCACTTGACCTACAGCAGAAGCTGGCACACTACCAGTGAGCTAAAAGTACACCTGGAACAGGAGTGACAGAAGTTGGAGGATCTGGCAAAAGCTGGTGGATCCGTAAACCCAACTGCTGCCAGCAAAGAAATGTCACTGAGAATGAGCTGCAACTGCGTTCGGTGGCCCCACACCAACTTTCCTAGTGCAAAAAGGATACAACTCCTGTTTCACTCCTACTCTCCAAATCTTGCACAGTGTCACTTGTGGACCCCATTAAGTAGGAACTGCAGGGAAAAGGATTCTGGGAAACATTTTTCCAGCTCAGCTAAAATGACACTGTACAAATTCACTACAGCTACCAATGTTAATTTGCATATTATACCCATGGAGCTCAATGAGCACCAGAGGCCGATGGAGATCCAAGGCCACATTCCTGAGGCCCCCAGAAGTGTGCTGTGGTTGTTCCCCTACCTGAGAATGTACTGTGAGAGTATCCTCAGTAGCTGGCGGAGTCTCTCGCTGGTTCCCTGACATTGCAAAATCGGGGGCCAAGCAGAAACCCCTGCCATTGTCCCCCCCACCCCTGCCAAGTCATAAACCAAAAGTAATAGCACAACCCTGGAGAAATTGCAGAGTCGTGCCACCACCAAGGATGTGAGAGATGCAAAGATCCCCTTATAACGCACCATTTTTACAGGAGAAAGGGAAACTCCATGGTGTGGTGATGCCAGCCACAACTGCAATTCTAGATTTGGTATCTTTATTGGAGGAAACCAACACAAACCCCAGGAACTGGTGTGTGGCTTCTGAACTAGCGAATGCTCTCTGTTACATTTCCATGGTAACCATAGCATGGTAACCCATGCTCAGTTCACACTGACAGGGAATGGGCTTTCCCATTGTCCTGCAAACTGTCAGGTCCAGAGGGACCATAATAGTTTTGACAACACAGAGGGACACTATGCTGATACATTCAATTGATGCCATTATGCTAACTGGACTCCGGGCAGGACACATCAAGTGTCTTGGGTGCTGTAGACAGAGGTGTATCAGAGAGTCAGGGATGAACCCTGTACAAGTTCAAGGGCCTGCCCGAGCAGGAAAACTTCTAGGGGACCAGAGGTCTGGGGAATGTCCGATATGATCTTATTTGAGGGATATGTTGCTGTCCTCTACACCAGACCCCATTAAAAAAAGAGGAGTGATATATGGTGTGTCTCCTGGATTTGGGAACCAACAGATATCACCCAAGGACAAGGTGCTTTGACTCATGTACTGGGAAAACTATACATCTGACAATGTTAGGTCCAGGTCTAAAAAAAGGCTTTTCAAAAAGTCTAGGCTCTGATACAAGCTTGGGCATTATACCTGGTAGGTCCACGTGTCTGGCTTAGGTGTCAGCCAAAGATGCCATGTGGTACCTCTTGCAAGTCCCAATAGGAGTATCATAGTTACGACCCTTGGCATTTCAGCCATGCTGGCCTCTGCCAACAATTCTTCTACATTCTGAAAAGCAGCTTCTGGCTTGTCACTGGATCTTGGCAGAGGCCGAATGCCTGATTTATGGAACACCAAGTAGTATGGGAACCAAATATTCTTCATAAACCGGGTGTTCTCTGAGGCACAGGACTGTGAAGTTGGACCTCCACAGTGGCATCCCAGCAGAAACTGGAGCGGCGTACACAACACTGGCCCAGGCAGATGCAGAAGGCATGAGTGAACCTCCTGAGCAGGTGCTCTGAGTCCCGTGGGGTTTGTTCCTACAGCTGCACCTCCTCTCCCTTCATTTATACTCAACAGCTTCAAGGAGAAGAGGAAGGAGGACAGGTCTGACTTACAAGAAGGCTCCTCCCTGTAAGCCAGTGCTAGCCCCATTCCGAGGGCCCCTGGAAGACGGTGGTGAAGGAAGGGAAAATCCACCCAGCAGTAGGAATGTTGGGTAGTACACCAAGTGGGTATCCACTTGGTGCGGAGGGGAAAAAGGCCTGGGATGCAGACTGACATGAACTCATGAGTGATACCTGCAGGGCAGAGGCTTAGGAAGAACACAACTGGGCACTTGATGACCTGATGGTCCAGGACAAAGGTCCGTGGTGGCTTCTGAAAATGCTCACAGAACGGGAATGTATGTATTCATATCCCATATAAACTCCCAAGAGGAGACATTCAGCTGAGTCTTCACGACACAAGATTACCCATCTTATCGATTTGGCCCACCTCTTCCCCCAGGCAAATTGGTATTTCCCAATAGATCCACAGGAAGGGTGAAGCCACTGGATTTCTGCGTGTCATTGGAGATTTCTGTGTTTGTCTAGCTTTCCCATTGCCCTGACATGTCACTTTAAACCATTCCCTTCCTTTTTTTTTTTTTTAACATTTTATTTATTATTTTTAGAAAGAGGGGAAGGGAAGGAGGCAGAGAAGGAGAGAGACATCAATGTATGGTTGTCTTTCACCTGCCTTCAGCCACGGGCCTGGCTGGAGACCTGGCTTGCAACCTGGTTATGTGCCCTGGCTGGGAATCCAACCAGTGACCTTTGGGTTCCCAGGGCCCCTTCCTTTTTCTTGACCTCAGTTTCCTAATTTACAATGAAGGAGTTAGACATAATGATCCTTGATTCTGAACTCTAGCCCTGTGGGAGGCATTTCTGAATAAGGCTGGGGGGGGGGGGCTGCTGGTGACATCATAGAGGAGAGAGTTCCGGGAGAAGAGTGGGGCTTTCCTAGAAGCCCCACATTCTTGGCTTAGGTGAGAAGGCCATCCAGCGAGGGATCTTGAGCTCTTCCTGTTCAGGGCTCCCATTGTCGTCACGGATCAACCTGCAATGGCTGAAAAGGCTCAGAAGGAGTCAGACAACAGTGACTTGGAGTTCTCTCACCCCGGCTCATCACCCCTGGTCCACAGGCCAGGTCATGGTGCTGCCCATCGCCATCACAAGTCCCGCCATTCCTCTCCCCGCCGCCACTCCCCCCATCATGGTGAAACCCACCCCTCCACATCCTTTGCCTCAGCTGCTTCCCGGAGCACCGTTCTCTCCCACCATTCTTCTCCCAGCCGCCACTTCCCCCACCACGGTGGAACCCACCCCTCCACATCTTTTGCCTCAGCTGCTTCCCGGAGCACTGTTCTCTCCCACCGTTCCCATGCTGAGGACATCATTGATGACACACGCCACCAGGGGAGGAGAATTGACAGTAGACCCCACCGCCAGGGTGGGTCTCACCACCGCAGTGACGTTCCCCACTATAGTGAGCCCCATCATGACGGTGAGCCTTACTACCATGACGGTGAGGCCTATGACCACAGGGGGCCCCAGCACCACGCTGCTCATGACCACAGCAGGCAGCATCACCACCAAACCCACCACCTCAGAAGGCCTCCTCTTCCTGAAGAGACCCATTCCCACCATTCCTTCCGGGAGTCCTCCCACCATGGCATTCCACGCTATCCCAGTGAGACCCACCCCAGCCACCACGTCGAGCACCACCGCAGTCACCGGGGCCACCACGGCCACCACGGCGAGCACCGCCACGGAGATCACCACCACCGAGAGCACCCGCATGGTGCGCGGCACCACGAAGAGCCCCACGGTGACCTCGGCTATGAGGAGATCCATCGTGCTGGTTCCCGAGTCTTTGACTCACACAGGTCCCACAGCACCATCAGAGTCAGCCCAGCCCACTCTCACACAGCATCCCTGAGACCTCACGGGGCCCGCTCACGGAGCTCGACTCGATCCCGAGGTGCAGTTCACCTGAGTGCCCCCAAGGTTTCCAAGAAAGTACATCCTCAGCAGTTCTCCCCTAAAGTCTCAGAAAGCTTGGCCGAAGATGAGCAACTTCAGAAGCGTAAAAGTGAGTCTTGGCCTTCCCCACAGCTCCCTCTGCCCGGCCCAGATTCCACAGCTAACTCAGGCCCTGCACCAACCTTGCACAGATCATGAGGTCTGGCTCTTTCTGCAGGCAGGTTTCATGGGCTATTCACTCACCTAGCTGTTCATCATTCAGTTGTTCACTCCCAGAATTAGGCACCTCTTCAGGCCTCCAGTTGTTGGCTCATCCAATCGCTGCTTTATTCATTCACATCTTCACTTCTCGCACATTCCCTCTTATTCAATAGAAGGCCCTGGCAGCAAAAGGAAGACCAGCCCACAAGCGGCTCCAAGCCTGGGTGATGGTCACTTAACCAACTAATCCCAGACCACCCAGTCATGTCAGAACATTTGTGGATTCTACTTGTCCATATTTCCCACACTATCCTCTTAGCTTCTTGAGGACAGAAACTGAGGAACAGTGCCTGGATGAGGACCTCGTTTGAGGGCAGGGAGAGACCTTGGCTGTTGATACACAACCCTCCCCGCAACCTTGGCCCCTGGTAGCTCAACATGCCAACAGTCCCACGAACAAGCAGAGAGGGGTGAATGCCTAACGCATGGAGGAAGGGAAAGCAGCCAAGATGATGATGTTTCAGCAGAATCTTACAGGGAAAAACAGTTTACCCAGAGGATGGGGTGGGGTGGAGGATCGGGTTTTCCACACAGAAGTTGCCATGCAAGTGAAAAAACGCGTGGAGGGGGAAGAGCAGGAGCCCTCAGGCAAACCCCAAACTCCAAACAGACTGGTATGTACTGTGGAACAAGTCAGCCCTGTGGCCCTAATACCAAGATAGGACCAGCACAGAGGCTCCTGAGTGAATGAATGGCAAGCAAACAGACAGGCATGGAGATGACTCCCAGCCTAGCTTGCATGGAGGCTCGGGGTCCCCTGCCCGTGTCCCCGTCCCACACAGACTTGACCTTCTGGCCCCCTGTAGGCAGAGCCCAGCGGACTCACAAGAAGCTGCACAATTGGTTGTGGGAAAAAATCAGCTCCCTCGTTCTTGGCCTTCGAAATATGCTCAGGGACCTGACTGAGTCCCTGATCTTTGACGTCTTCATCTTCCTCATCGTCTGCCTCAACACCATCATGCTTGTGGCCCAGACCTTCGCTGAAGTCGAGATCCGGGGCGGTAAGGGCCCGGAGCCCCATTCCTGTGGAGAAGGATTCCTGTCGGCCTGACCCAGCGCCCAGTCATCCATATAACTTCACCTATTTGATCCTCACCCGTGGGAAGCGGAGGATGCTGCTTAGTATTAGAGATGAGGCTCAGAGAGAGCTGAGGTCAGCCAGGCAGCCAGGCACGGGCCGGCTGAACTAGACGAAGTGCTGTTTGTGCCCACAGCCACGAGGGGGCGGGGATGCTCTAAATCTGCTGCAGGGCACGGAGGGTGCCAGGAGCCCCCGTGGGCTGGGAGGAATTCGAGCGGCCTCTAGAGGGGGGAGAGTGCAAAACCTGAGAAGGCGGCCCTTAAAACCCTGGGGAGCAGGATGAAGGAAAGCACATAAACTAAGGAGAGGAAGAGGAGAAGGAGAAGAAGAAAAAGAAGAGGGGGGAAGGGAAGGGGAAGAAGAAGAAAGGCGGGCTGATATTCCTTGCATGCTCACTGGTTCAGGCTCAGTTGTAAGCATTTCAATGTGTTAAATGCCTTTCATGCTCATGAAAACTCTACCGAGGCAGGCTGTTATTATCACCATTTACATGCGAGGAAACTGAGGCACAGAGCGGTTAGGACACACAGCTACTTGAGCAGAGGGAGGCTCTCCCTAAGTGGCGGTGTGTCAGGGAGGAGGAGGAGGAGGGAGGGGCCAGGGTTGCCAGGGGGATGGCCCTGAGCAAGCCCCTGGTGTCCTTGCAGAATGGTGGTTTATAGCCTTCGACTCCATTTTCCTCTGTATCTACGTGGTGGAAGTGATGCTCAAGATCCTTGCTATGGGCCTCAACTATTTTTCTGACTCCTGGAACAATCTGGGTGTGTGGGGATGGGGCCTGTGTGTGTGTGTGTGTGTGTGTGTGTGTGTGTGTGCGCTCCCCTGCGAGAGCCAGCATGTGTGTGGTGGGAGCCACTGAGCTGCCTGAGGGAGGCTAAGGGCAAAAAGGAACAGGAGCAGGGGGTGTTGGCATGGGGAAGGCTTATGGGGGTACACACAGTTGCCCTGTGCTCTCAGATTTCGTCATTATGGTCATGGCTGTGCTGGACTTCACGCTCATGCAGTTCAACTCCCGCTCCTTCAAGCGCACCATCTACAACCAAAGCGTCTTCCGGATCTTCAAGATCTCCAAGAGCCTGCGGGCCCTGAGGGCCATTCGGGTCCTACGCAGGCTCAGGTCAGCTGGGCCACAGCTGCCCGCACTGGTGTGGATTCCAAAGGAAAAGGGGACACATGGCTGGGCTCCCCGGGAATGTGCTGTGACCTGCTGCAGGGATGTGGAAGGAGGAGGCTGCAGGCTTGTTTGTTTCTGATAAGCCTCCTCTTGGATCATCTCTCCATTTTACAAAGAGGGGCTGGGACTGTTCCAAGTCACTAGCAAGTCAGGGACCTCCTGGATTCAGCCTCAGCCCCGGCCCCTGGGCACAGATCCCCAACACCACGGGCTCAGCTTCCCTGCCAACCTCTGCCCACAGCTTCCTGACCAGCCTCCAAGAAGTGACCGGGACCCTGGTGAGGTCCATGCCATCCATCACCGCCATCCTTGTCCTCATGTTTACCTGCCTTTGTATCCTGCTCTGGGGGCGCTGGAAGGTGGGGGTGAGGGCAAAGGGCAGGAGGAAGGGTGAAATAGGCCCTGTGAGCTTGATTTGGCCCTGACAGCCAGTCCTCTTCTCTGTGGTGCTCCGGGCACTGTTCCGCCACTCTGACCCCAAGCGCTTCCAGAACATCTTCACCACCATCTTCACCCTTTTCACCTTGCTCACTCTGGACGATTGGTCCCAAATCTACCTGGACAGCCAGGCCAAGGGTAGGGCAGGACCCTGGGCTGGGTGGAGGGCAGGAGGCTGGCCGGCGGGCAGACCCTGAGGGCTTCTGATGCTTGTGGGTCATGGTGCAGTGAGGGCCAGCGGGGACTCACAGCTCTGACCGTCCCCCTCCCAGGTGCCTGGTACATCATCCCCATTCTCATGATTTACATCATCATCCAATACTTCATCTTCCTCAAGTAAGACCGCTGCCCCAGCTCTGCTGCCCAGCCTCACTCTCCTCCCCCACCCAGCCCCCTGGGGAACCCCTCCCCAGCCCTCTCACCCTGGTCATGTCTGATGAACCCAGATAGGGTGCTGGCCTCTCCTCCAGCCTCCGCCTGGAGAGTACCCCACTGTGTCCCCCCCTCCAGCCTCGTGATTGCCGTCCTGGTGGACAACTTCCAGATGGCACTGCTCAGAGGCCTGGAGAAAGTGAAGCAGGAGGTACCATGGGGTGGGGCAGGAGGCCCAATCAGGGAAACAGGAGGCGGGTGGCAGAGGCTGGAGGGAAGGAGGGGGCTGCTCCAGGGACGGCAGGCAGGGGCTCTGACAGGACCGAGGCCTCTCTTTTCCCAGAGGGCCGCCCTGATCCATGAGGCGCTGCTGGATGAATCGCTGACGGGGCTCAGCACTGCAGGTACCGGCCTCCCTCCTTCCACACCCAGACACGGGGTTCCAGGGTGAGTTTTAGAATCTGAGCCTCAAGAGAGAACTTCTTTCCTTTCTCTGTTTTTTTTTTTTTTTTGAGAGAGAGAGTGGGAGGGAGGGAGAGGAACAAACATTGGTGTGAGAGAGAAACATCAATTGGCTGCCTCCCCCGCAAGCTGTCAGAGCTCACAACTTCGGAGACTAAGACAATCCTCCAAAAGCCAATTCAACGGAGTCAATTCTTGAAAGACCCATCGACAAACCGACTAAGTAGCTAAATTACAATTTACCAAACACTCGTTCCTGTTAATCACTTAAGTTTCTAGCAGTGATTTTACATGGGATGGTTTCAACTGTCAGAGTTTTTGTCAAGGTCAGATACACACTTGTCAGGGGCTGCTCGCAAAAATGAAGTTTCTTGTACATATGCAAATCTAAGCACCTGACTTTCTGGGTGAATTGACTTTGAGCCCATTACTTTGTTTCCTGCTTAAAGATCTTCAGAGCTCTGGCTGGTGTGGCTCAGTGGACTGAGCGCCAGCCTGTGAACCAAAAGGTCGTCAGTTCAATTCCCAGTCAGGGCACAGGCCTGGGTTGCTGGCCAGGTCCCCAGTTGGGTGATGAGCAAGAGGCAACCTGTTAATGTATCTCTCGCATATCAATGTTTTCTCCCTTTCTCCCTTCCGTCCCCTCTCTCTAAAAGTAAATAAAGTCAAAAAAAAAAAGAAAGAGAAAGATCTTCAGAACTTTAGAATCTGAACTCCAGGCTCCCACTCTTAGGATCATCAACACCACAGAAATAAAGGCCCTCAGGGGTCACTGGCCTTTCACCTGCCCATTGGGCACAGGAACTCCTCACTGGGGACAGACACTCAGGGCGGGAGAGCTTAAATGAAAATTTAATGGGCTCTTTTGCTCCAATTGATCACCTGCCTCTTTCTGAACCAATCACTGCAGCCAAAAGGACAGGCTGTTCTGCAGCCATTGGCCAGGCCGGAATCAAACACACAGAACTGCTACTCACCCCATGCCTAAGGAACCCAGCTCTTCAAGGGTCCCGGGCAAAACCGCAGCAACCCCTGTTTGAATATCTCCATGTCACAGGGGGTTCCCTCCACCCGCTCTCAGTCCAGGCCTGTCCTTGAGCTCCCCGCCCTCTCTCTGAATCCAGAGCCTAAGGAGGTGTTGAGTGAGCACGCCATGCAGAAGCACCTCATCGAGAAAAAATTTGGGACCATGACTGAGAAGTAAGGAGACCTGAAGGGGGAAGGGGCAGCTTGGAGTCTCAGGGGAGAGGCCTGGGGCCTGACAGCTGGGCTGGCAGGAAAGGTCTGTGGCCCCTCCATTTCGGGGCTGGAGCACTGAGGCTTCTCTAGAGCCTCTGGGTTAGATGTGTAGAGCACGAGTGGCTTCTGCTCACCAAGAGTCGTCTCATGCCACGGAGAGAATCCCGCCAGCAGCACCTGAAGGGCTGTGAGAGCCCCTCTGAGGCCCAGGGTTGAGGGTAGAGGCTGCAGAGCACCCCTGGAGGAGCAGTGAATTCTGCTCATCTTCCCGAAGAGGCATCTCCGGCCCCTGATCTGGGCCAGGCCCTGCAAGGATGCCGGGGACACAGACAAGCACCTACCCATGAGGGCCCCACCTCTGCGGTTGTGTTGGCCTTCAGCGAACTGGAGGGAACTTGGGTCAAAGCTGATGGGCACCATCCCATCTCCGTTGACTTGTGGGGTCAGCTGGGCTATGACAGCGAGGGGCTCAGGGCTTGCACTTAGGTTGGGGTACCTTGGTACAGACTTCTGCTGCCTGGCTTTCAGGCCTGGCTCCCTAAGAGCCCTCCCTCTGCAAACTGGGCCTCGCCCCACACCATCCAGACTGGCTCCAAGGCAGCGGACAGGGTCGTCTGATTCCTGCACCCACTGACAGAACCCAGCCCCCAAGAGCCCCCCATGATCAAGCCCTTGCCAACCTTGCTTATGTTGCTGCAGCCACGGCCACCCCCTCACACCCTGGCTTCACGCAGAGTGCTTTGCAAACAGAGCACATACTTCTCCACCTCTGGCCTTTGCCCATGCTGTTCTCTGCCCCTGAAATGCTCTTGGGCTGCTGATGCCAGGCTCAGGTGACCAAGAGTTGGGAGAGCTGAGTTCTGATCCTGTTCAGTCCACCTCTCTACCCCCTTGCCCACCCTCCACGCCCCAACTCTCCGGCCATCAACCTTGTCTGGGCCTTTGGTACCTCGGCCATACTTTCCTTGGCCTCCAAATTCTTGCTCACTAGTCCACCTCCACCGAGAGTGCTCTGTGTTGTGTTGCGTTTGTGTAAATCATTTTGTCCTATTTATTTAGAGAGTGCCCCTTGTTAAAACCAGTTTTGGCTTCTCCCTCTTCCACTGACTTTGAAACCCTACAATGGTCCCTGAGGATAAGATCCAGCTGCCTAGCTTGGACATCTCTACTTCCGATCCATCCGGCCCCTGAAAGCTCCCTGAGGCTGGCTGCAGCGCCCCAGGCCGTGCCCTGCTGTTCTAGAGGATGGAATGGGGCCCTGCCTGAGCATAGACAACACTCAGACCTTTCTTACTCAGCTCAGTGGTACTTGACCCGGAAGCCCTTTCTGATCCTGTGTTTGCACTTGTCATAGTGAAAACATACTTGGCTTGCTTTTCTGGCTCTGCCACAGGCTGTGCTTCTTGAGGGCAGGCACTGTTTCTTGTTTATTTCTATGTTCTCTGAGTACCTTGCAGTGTAGATTGAGCTAATTTTATTGGATGGATGGATCAGTAATTGAGCTAATTTTATTGGATGGATGGATCAGTAAGACAGGCGGGCGCTGAAAGAGTTAGTGAATGGTTAGCAGGGTGGGTAAATGGGTGGGGATTTAGCTGGGTGACTGACCGCACAGCATAGTGAAGGGCTGGGTGGGGGTCCAGGGAAGAGCAGGTGGACGGGTGACTGAGTGAAAGGGTGGGGTGGATGGCTAGGCAGATGGGAGAATGGGTGGGTGGAGGGTGAATGGGTGCCCGGAGAGGTATGGGGTAGCCGGAGGGACAGGCAGATGGTGGATGGATGGAGGAATGGAGGGTTGGAGGGTTGGAAGGATATACAATTAATTGGTATGAGCAGACTTCAGGATGGACACTCAAAAAAGTTGTGGCCATGGCTGGAAATGGAGATCTAGGGAGATGTGAGTGTAGGTGGGGGAGGGAGAAGGAAGCAAGAAGAACCATCTGGGGGCTGTAGGGGCTGGGAAAGCCCAGCCAGGCAGGTGGGCCAGGGCTGCCTCTGCCCCTCCCCCAGGCAGCAGGAGCTCCTGTTTCATTTCCTGCAGCTGGCTGCTGCGGTGGAGCATCATCAGCAGAAATTCCGCTCCCAGGCATCCGTCATCGATAAGATTGTGGATGCTGCGTTTGAGGTGAACCAGGCAGGATGGGAATGGAGGGGCTGGGGCCGGGGGGGGGGGGGGTGCAACCCGTGACCAGAACGGCCCTGAGTAACAGTTCCATGGGTATTTGAGAAAGCAGAGGCTGGTGGCTCAGCCATCCTCCCACCCTGCCCCACAGGCTGGAGAAGAGGACTTCAGGAAGTGATCACCAGACAGGGAGAACTGATACAGACTTCAGCCCCCGGCATGCTGCCCACTGCGGTTGGCCGGGAAAAGTCCCTGGATGTGCTGGAATGATTGTCCAGGCTGCAGGGCGAGCAACAGAGTGTCTAAACCCCAGCTGGCTCCGTGTCTTCACCAGCTGGGCCGAAACTTGGGGCAGGAGAACTTGTGTGTGTACACACACGTGTGTGTGTGTGTGTGTGTGTGTGTGACGCATGAAAAGCGCCATTTGTGCCCCGCTCCAGCCCCACCAGGGCCTGCTTCCTAGCTTGGCCCAACCGTAGCAGCAGCCAGAGGGGTGACCGGAAAGTGGGCCAGCTCAGTGCTGGAGGAGAGTGGGCGGTCATCCTTTCCGGCCCAGGAGTCAGGACAGAAAGAACAAGCTGGAATGGCCCCTATTGTCAGGGCATGGGGGACCTGTAGAATCCAAAAATGGGGCTCAGACCTCAGGAATTCAGGCCTACTGCACCTTTAGTATCTATGATAAGGATTCATGAACCCAGAGGTTCCCAGGTGCCCGGGCCTGCACTGGGTGCGGGAGACCTCGCACCGAGTCAAGCACACGCCCTGCCCCGGCTCTGGGGGCTGCCATCCAGAGCAGCGGGCTTCCACTATATACTGCGCCCACTTCACCACCGGTCCAGTGAAGCCGTCACGCAGTACAGGCAGGAGGGTGTCCGGAGTAGGGCTCCAGAGTGGGAGCAAACAACTTTGCCAACCACCCCTGTACCTCTAAGCTGGACAGCAGTAGCGTCGAAGGCTCCAGGCCCCAGGAGAGAAGCAGCACCTCTCCTCCTGGCCTGGCCATGGACACTGGCTGACCCAGAGCCCAGGCCCAGGGATGACCCAGCAAAGGAAATGCCATCTGGGATTTGGGCACAGATGCCAGGTGGAGAGGCCACCTGGCAGATGTCTCCAGGCCTCCCCTTACTCCACCGCCTCACACGTTCATTCAACAAGCATTTCCTGCCACCTACTTGTGCTGGCCGCATGCCCCTGGTCTGTCTGCTCTGCGGCACCTGATAGGCTGAGCAGAAGCAGGACTGGGAGCTGTCAAGCCCAGCTGCTCAGCCCCCTCTGTCTTCCACATGGAAGTAACATCTGCACCTCCTAGTCCTCACCTCTAATGCAGAGGGCAGGGCCTGGGAGCTGGGACTGTTCCTCGTCAGGTTCCAGCATGGGGCAGGGGACCAGGCAGCCACAGCGGGGTGTGAAGCCTTGCCTGCTGGCAGCCAGCGGGCAAGGGTGGAGGTGCTCCCTACAGCCACCAAATTCTGCCTGCCCGGGCCTGACAGTGCCCACACCTAGTGCTCCCGAGGGATCCGGTCACTGCCCCTCCTGTCCCAGATGTGGGTGTCGGACAGCTCTGGGTGGAGCATGTGCATCTCTGGGGTTGTGTGTTTGGAGGGGGTGTGTACATCTCCAGGTGGTTTCTGGGTGGGGGTGCTTCTGTGTGTGTGCCTGTCCCTCTGGGTTACTAGGTTGTGCTTGTGTTTTTCTGGGTATGTGTGTGGTGTCTGGGATCATCCAAGTGTTGTATGTGTTGGGTGGCTCTGTATGCGCGTGTCTAGTATGTTGAGTGTGTGGGGCGAGTATGAATTGTAGCTGAACATTCAGATGTGCAAAAAACGTTGCAAATCTGTTTTAAGTTGTGTCTGCCCCTTATTTCTTGGACAGCAGATTTGACCGCAGCCCCTTGGAGCTTCTTGTCCATCCCCTTCCAGGGATCCTGGCCATGCAAAGCATTAGGGAGTCCCCCTGGCATGTAGCCCACAATATGTATTTGAGAGTCACTGTCCCCGCCCCCCTGGTCTTGGCCTGCAGGGCCTCCACCATCTCTGGGCCACACGTGGGTAGAGAAACCTCACAAGCTGAGAGTGCAGAATCCTGGGGCCCTGCTGGCTGACCTCCCCACCCCCTGCACCCTCTTATGCCACCCCGAATCATCCTGGGGGCTGACAGAGAGAAGCACACAGGTGCTCCTAGAAGAATTCACCAACTCCTACCCTTTCCGATGGGGCACCATCCCTCTCCTGTCACTTTGTCTCCTACCCCTTAACTCTGAGAATATTGAGACAGTGGAATATTGCTCCTCTTTGTCTGGGATGCGTCAGGGGAAGGGAGTTGGAAGGGCTCCAGATTTGGGGCTGAACATGGACCCCTCAGCACTGTCTGGGCCGGGACAGCAGCTCAGCTGGCAGGTGGGGGGGACTGCCAAGAGTGGGAGTGGTGGGCTGGAGAGAGGAAGGAGTGAAGCACTCAGGAGATGGATGCAAGAAGCAGTGCTAGCAATTTATTGCAACAGATGTGGCCCACTGACCCGAAGTGCCCTCCACCGATGGGCCCACCCTTCCCATGCCATCGCCACAGGGGTTGCCGGCAGGGGTCTGCTACACGGGCACACAGTGGTGCTTTAGGAGCCTGGAGGAGTTCTCCCAGGGAACCACTAGGATCTCAAAGTCGCAGCGCAGCTTCTGCAGACAGAAGGTGAGGAGGAGGGGTGAGTCTGGGCCTAGGCCTGCCTCCCCTAAATGTCAGTCCAGGCCTACAGTGAGGAGCAGTCACTGGCTCAAGGGACAAGTCAGATGGCAGAGACTAGATCCCAGGCTTTCCTGGCCAACTCCCTCCCTCGAAGGGGAATTCCCAGTCTCCTCTCCACACCCCACCCTGGGGCTGAGTCATCCAGGAGGCAGGGACGGGTTCAGCCTGGCCTCAGTCTGGCCAGCCAGACCAGTTCAAGCTGGCCAACCTGAGGGTCCCAGGTGCAGTGGTGATGGGGGAGTGCGAGCGTGTATGGAGCTGTTACCTCTTCCTCGGCTCCTGCAGCCAGGGGGCAGGTGGTGAGGTCCATGCGATCTCCCATCACTGCATTCTTTCGGCAGGCTGTGCTCCCCAGCTCCACGGTCAGGTAGTACTTAATGCCAGCCACCAGCTGCGACAGGGGCAGGGGCACGTCAGAGGTGCTGGGACAGCACCCCTGACCCAGACCCCCACCTCTCTCCTCAGTCTCCTATCTCCCATTGCCTTCCCCAGGGTGCATCCAGCGCGCTGGCCTTGGGATTCAGACCTGGCACAGAATCATCCTGGTGGGGATCCCTGAAAAGAGGGTCAGAGGCCTGAGCCAGGCAGGAGGCTGATCAGAGTGCGCACCCGGCCTCCCCAATCAACTGGGTGGGGCAGGACCTACTGCAAGGCTAGTGAAACAGCTGTGCAAGGTCAGGGTTGGATCCTATTTGAAATTTAAATATTTTGTTCGTTGTGAATTATTGCCAGGATTTCAATTTTTGAAAATTTGTTAAAACATCCTGATTACTGTGACTCTCCCTTCATCAAGGAGCCTCGCTCGCCTCAGTCCCACCTCCCGCTCGTCCCGCGGCCCCGCCGCACCTGGCTCTGCGCCTTGACGATGCGCGTGTCTCTGAAGTAGTAGAGGCTATTGCTGCCCATGTTGTAGCTGGCCACGGCCGCTTGCGCCGCCTTCTGCACCTGGGGATCCTTGGGCGACATGTCCCTCCGTCCTCCGACAAGCTCCCCGGGCCGGGCGTGGGCCTCGCGAGGCAGCGCCAAGAGGCAGAACGCCAGCAGAGCCAGGCCCAGAGCCCGTGAGAGGTTAAGGTGCGCCATAGTTGTCAGTTTCTGGCCACCCTGGAACGACGACTTTTAAGGGCTCAGGCGGCCGAGGCCCCGCCCCGCCCCGCCCCGCCCGCCAGCCCGCCCCGCCCCGCGGCCGCTGTTCGCCCCGCTCAGGGACAGATCGCCGGGGCTGGGCAGTCTGGCCGGGCCCCCTTCACAGCACCAACAGCAGCAGACAGGCTCCGGCACACCTGTGCACCATGATTCTTGCCCTGTCCTCCAGGACACACCCAGTCCTGTGAGGGAAAGCACAGTGGCAGTGCCCAACAGTGCCTTCACCGCGACAGTTTGCAGGAGGCCCATCCAGCCTGGAATACCAATAGCTATGAGCAAGTCACCTCATTTACTGTGACCTTGGAGAAGTTACTGAACCTCTCACTACCTCAGTTTGCCCCTCTGCGAACAGGGGACTGAGGACGCAATAGGAAACATGCTTAGTGGAAGCCTGGCACTATGTTAATAGCAGGTCAGGTAGGGATGTTGCTGTGCTGAGCTGGTCATTGTTTAACCCTCCTAACCAGCATGGAGTGGGGATCTACATCTCTACTTGACAGAGGAAACAGGACACAAGGGACAACTAATGTGCCCAAGGACCCCTCGTGGTAAACAGTAAATGGTGATGCTGGCTTTTGAGCCTGGACAGCCTCAAATCTTCGCTCTTAAACCAGACTGAGACCAAAGCATGAGAATTGGCCAGAAAAGTGGGGTATGTGCTGTACCAACTCTGCCACTTACTGGGTGACTTCCGACAAGTCCCTCAAGCTTCCAGAGCCTCAGCATCCTCATCTGAAGGGGAACTACTGTCTTCTAAGGTGGCTCTATAATGGCCCGAGACTGGCGTCACCCAAAGGGAGCCTGGGCATGGGCTGAAATACCAGCTAAGCAGGGTACTAGTATTTTTTTTAAAGGGGGATAATCTGGTAATACCAAACAAAACAAACAAACAAAAAAAAAAAAACCGGCATTAAACATTAAGTCTGGATTTTGTTGGGATTCTTTCTCTCTTTAACTCTGAGCACGGCGTTTGCTTTTAGCCAAGCTGCTGGGGGAAGCAGGCCTTTTGCCCTTGGGGACACTAAGACCTGCTCGGTGCTTAAGGTCAAGGGTCTGAATTGGGGCTTGGCAGAGCTAGTGGTTTATAGCATGTGACAAAAAGTTCATGCTTAGCAAGTGATCATTATTACAGCTGACCCCTGAAGGATGTGTTTGAACTGCTCAAGTCCACTTATGCATGGGTTCTTTTCAGTAAATACTGTAAATGGCCTGGCCGGTGCTGCTCAGTGGATTGAGCACCAGCCTGTGAACCAACGGGTCACAGGTTCAACTCCCAGTCAGGACACATGCCTGGGTTGTGGGCCAGGGCCCCAGTTGGGGGCATGCGAAAATACTGTAAACATGTTTTATGATTTTAACACCTTTTCTCTAGCTTAAGAATACAGTATGTAATACATGTAACATACAAAATATGTATGGACTGTTTGTGTTCCCAGGTAGGCTTCTGGTGAGTAGAGAGCAATTAATTTGGGGTGGTCGTCAGTCTTCAAGGGTCTACTGACCTGTGATAATCGGAGATGCTGGATGCTTAATCATTTATCACAGGACAGTAGATTAAGCATCCAGCATCTCCGAGCATGAATGTGGTCACTGCCCGGCCCAGCTGCTACCCTACCCCCTCAGCCCAGCTGTTAAAACAATCTTGGGATTCCAAGGAACTGTCACAAGTGTGTTGTGGGCTCCGGTGTCTGCCTTAAAGAGACAGACCCCTGTTTGTGAGAGCTGGCTGGCTCAAGGTTGGCTTGGTGAGGAGGCCAAGACCAGGCAGGCACTGGGCCTGAGTGAAGCTATGATGGGGGATAGTAAGAGGCCCAGGACAGCAACACAGATGAAAGAGGCAGCCCTACGGGGCTAGGAGTCTCACCGGGTTTCCCCATGTCTGCTCTCTTGTCACTCAGAGTTCAGCCTTGGCCACACTTACCTCCAACTCCCTGGAAAACTGACCAGGGCCTTGTACCCAGATCACTTGCCCTGACCTTCAGTCACTCCTTTGTGTGCTGACAATAATGAGTCTTTTGCACCCCAATTTAACAATTACCAGACTTTTCGCCTGGTCTAGTCTTATAAGTAGCACAAAATAGTAAGCTTCATCTTTATCATGCAGACGAAGAGTTCATCAGAGAGGTCACACAGCTAGCAGTGTCTTGGTGAAAAAAGGATGGGAGAAGGGAAGTGAACAATGACTGTATTCTTGGTATGTGCTGGGGACTCAACCTATGTTGTCTCATCCTCATGACAGCTCTGCTGAGGCAGTGACTATTTCCTCTTTTTACAAGTAAGAAACGGGGGGTCAAGGAGGAAGGATCGGCGGTGGGTGTCTGGGGTGGCACCCAAAGGCCAGTATCCTAGTGTCAGTCTGTTGCACTATGAGGCCTGCTGTGCAGGGGCATATTCCCGCAGGGGGCTCCCCAGATCTCCCAGGGCTGGGTCTCATCTGGAAAAGAGCCCTTAGCCTGGACTCCACCCAGTTGATCGTGAAGGACCACTGCGGCTTTCAGAAGACCTGAGCCTTGTGAGCCCAAGGTTGACCAGCCCCCCTGTCCGCAAGGCACACTCAGCCTCCTTTTGCTGTCGCCCAGACATCCCAACTCACGGTGTCACTGGCACCCTTTGCCTGCCCCTAATTAATGGGTCTTCTTTACTCTGGGATCAGGCCACCCAGGGCCTTCATGCTGCTGAGAACCCTCTTCACTGAACCCTTAACCTCACCTCTCTCCTCCGGGGCTCTGCTCCCCTATCCCTGTTGGACCACATCCTGGAAAGGAAACCTCTGGCAAGGAGGCTGTGGCTGGACAGCAACGTGCCCCGCTCTGCAGAGGCCCCGTCCCAAGCGCAGTGCCTGTATTCCTCAGCTGGCCCAGCCTTCACTATCCTGCACAGCTGAGCAGACACTGAGTCTCAGAGCAGCGAGGCGCCTTGCTTCAGGTCACAAAAGACAGCAGAGGCACAAAGACCAGACCGGGGCCCAGCTGGCTTTCAGGCTTCCACCAGTAAAGGTCAGGAATAAGAGCAGAGAGCCCTGGCTCCTGCCAGGGTGGGGATAATGTGACAGTCACAAGAACAAACTGCGCGCCCTTCCTACTATCTGGGCTGCCACTGGGGCAGATGCGCTGGACGTAGATTTGTCCTGCAGCCTCCCCCTACTTCCTCTCCAGGGCCAGCAGGACTCCCTCAGGACTCAGCGTGCATGGGTAGGCCTCACCCCAAGCACTGGGTCAGATCTGAACACTCATGACTAGATGGGCTGAGGGGTCAAGCTCTGGCTGGGTGCAGTGGCAGCAGGGGTGGGGTGGGTGGGACGATGACACAAACTCACTGACTTCCAGGCCCACCTATGCCTGCTAATAAAGCAGGTCCTGCTGGGCGATGTGGGCTACATTTAGATAACCCAGTTTCTCCTTATCCCCACCTGGGTGTTTTCTCCAACATCCAGGCCTGCTGGCTGAGTTGGGGTGGGATCCTTGAGGCCACCTGGTCACACATAGATGTCCTTTGTCACCTGGCTCCAGGATCAATCCTGGAAGCTGGGTGGGATGCACTAGGGGCCCAGGTAAAGGGCTCGGGCCTTCCAAACCGGCACAGGTACTGCCCAAGCCGTGAGGGAGAGGTGAGCACGCCAGCCCAGTCCCTTCAGAGACGAAGCCTGCGGGTGAGGTTGGGGGAGCCCACGAGAGGCAGAGCGGAGCAGAGCAGGCAGCACATCCCCCGGCTCTGCCAGATGCGCCCCGGTGCCAGAGCCGCGGGCGGTGAAGCTGGGCCACCAGCGTGGGCAGGATCCAGCCTCTCCATCAGAGTGCCAACAGCAACCTGGCAGGGCCAGGAATGAGGTGGGGGAGGCTGTGGTCCTGCCCAGCACCCCCACCCCCAAGCACACTAGGCTCATGTGGCAGCATCAGAGCACAAAGGCTGAGGGGACTCTGAAAAGAACTTGGATCCATCCAGGAAAACATCAGAAACCTGGCAAGGCCTGAAACTCCTGGGACTGCCCGTATTACCTCAGTCTGGGCTTCCGACTGGCGCCCTCCCAGGCAGTGTGGCCTGTAACAGGAGCCAGGCCCTGCTCACCGCCTGGTGCCCTTCCAAGGCGCCACCCCCACTTCCCAGAGCCAGCCTTGCACCGAACCCTCACCCTGATGAGGAACCACCCTAGTTCCCAGCTGCTTGTACCCTTCCTTGTCTTTGTTTCCCTTTTACTCTCGTACTGTTCCAAGGGATAACTCATGTACAGGAAAGTGCACAAAACATGCTTGTTCACTTTACCAATCAGCCGTGCTCGTATTACCACAGGTCAGGACATGGAGACTGCCGCCACCACTCCCAAGCTGTCCCACTCCTCGCCTCCTGCCCCCAAAGGCAATCACTGCTGACTCTGGCAATGTGCTTTTCTAATTTTACCCATGTAGAGATTCCTCAGCAACAAATAACTTGACCGGAGTGGAATTACACTACTTGATGTTTTGTTTGGGATTTAACCCTTGTACCACAGCAAGTTCATGTTCACTGTTCCGATGGGCTGTTATAAAGCCAAGGCTCATGCGGGCGCTGGAGCAGCCGTGGGAGTCCGGAGTCACAATCCCAAAGGGGTGGAACTGCTGCATCACACGGTGGGTCTTCAGTTTTATTAGAAAATACCCAACTGCTTTCCCCCAGGGTTCCTATCAATTTATACTCCCATTAGTTCCTGTTGCTTTGGTCTCTCATCAGCACCTGGTATTGTCTGGCTTCAAAATTTTTGCTAATCCAGTGAGTGTACTCATATAACATCTCACTTGCATTGCTGATTACGAGTCTAACGAAGCACCTTTTCAGTCTTATTCATTATTTGGGTAACCCTCTTAGGGTTGCCTCTCAAGCCTGTGACCCAGTTTCCTACTGGTACTGGCTTTCCCTTCACCACATTTTTTTTAACTTTTAATTTTATCGTTGTTGTATTACATCCATCCCTCTTGCTCCCTCTGCCCCCTTCCCCCTTCACCGCATTTTTGTACGAGCTCCAGATACACCCTTTGTCGTTTCCCACTCTGCGTTAGTCTCGCCCTTCACACTTCCTCTGGTAACTTTCCAGTTTCTGTTACTGCAGCTGAATTTATCAACTTGTGTTTCTTACTTTTCCCCCACCCCAAGATCATGAAAATCTCCCATTATCCCAGTGTCTGCATTTACCGTGACCCCTAGGCAGACTGTAACCCTCTTGTGCCAGTACAGGGGTAACAACTGGACTCCACCTCGACGGAAAGAAATCCCCTTAGAGGCCCATGACTCCTTGCTTTCAGTAAACTCCAGGTTGAAATGAACCTAGCCCATCTTTACAGGAAGAAGTACAACCATAACATCAGTTCTTTTCATTTTCCAGTTGTGCCACTGAGTTATAACTCAGAGTGTGCCTTTACACTCTGGGCTTAAGACTCACGGCTTTTGTTTAATATTGCACTTCTTAAACCCAGCTACCACAGCACGTCACAAGCCTCTGACACAGGCTAGGACATAGGTAGCTCGGTTAGTATCAAGTGCTGTAACATCCTTCTTCATGTATTCTGCAAAAGTTATTTTGCCAGTTAAACAGTAACCACAGTATTTGTGTAAGCATGATTTTATAGACCCTGAGTGGTCCACTGACCACAGCAGACTTCTTGTGACTAGAGTACAGCATCTACTTGTGGCCAAGACAGAGGTGTAGGTACTAGACATGCTGCATCTCCCCCCACAACTAAGAAGGAACACATCTACCTCAAAACTAGAGACAACCAGCAATTCCAGAAAATTGAGCTGCACATTAAGTCCTACAAACGAAGATATAAAGAAGAAATACTCATCCAGACAGGTAGGAGAGGTGGAGCTGGGAAAGAGAAGACTCAGTGTGGCAGCGGCAGCAGCAGCGGTGGCAGTGGCAAGACGGCAGCTGTGGGTGGCTGGAGGAAAGCACAGTGACACTTTTAAAAACAGCAGAGACACCTGGGGAGTGCTACCAGCACCAGACCAGACTGCAAGGCTCCCTGTTCCAGCACCAGAGGGAAAAGAAAGCTTCACTGCTTTTGTGAAAACCAATGGGGGTTGGGGCAGAGGAAGAAACTGCCAGTCTCTCAGCAGAATTTATTTGCTTAGAGGCCCCCATGGTCCTCAAATATCTGCAGACCTACCCACTCTGGGAACCACTCCCCAAATTTGGTGAAGGAAAAAGACATACAAGTCCAGTAAGTGCAGAAAGTCCCAAAAAACCTATACCCAAGTAAGACCACAGCAAAGCACATAATTAAAATGCCAAAGGTTAAAGACAGAGAGAATCTGAAAAGCAGCAACAGTTACTTACAAAGGTGATCCTATAAGACTGTCTGCTGATTTCTCAAAAGAAACTTTGCAGGCAAGAGAGACAACCAGAAGTATTCAAAGTGATGAAAAGCAGGACCTACAACCTAGATTACGCTATCCAGCAAAGCTGTCATTTAGAATGGAAGGGCAGATAAAGTGCTTCCCAGACAAGGTAAAGTTGAAGGAGTTTATCATCACCAAAGCATTATATGAAATGTTAAAAGGACTTATTTAAGAAAAAGATCAAAACTATGAACATTAAAATAGCAAGCTCACAACTATCAACAACAGAATCTAAAAAAGAACAAAAACTAAACAAACAAGAATAGAATCAGAATTATAGGTCTGGGGGTTATTGAAAGGGTTATCAGCTGGGGGGCGGGGAATGGGTAAAGGTACAGGGACTATGAAATATAATTGGTGGGTACAAAATGGACAGGAGGAAGTGAATAATACAGTAAAGGATGAAATGAGGAAACTTACATGCATGATCCATAAACATGAGTTAAGGACAGTGGGACTGAGGGAGGGAAGGAGAGTCTGAGTGGACAGAAGCAAAGGGAAAAGAAATTGGGACAACTCTAACAGTATAATCAACAAAATATACTTAAAAAAAAGACCTCTTGTGACCACCTCAAGGATCAATCACTATTAGGTGACAATTGTGGGACAGGGGGCCTCATCCGCTTTCCCCAGCCCTACACCAACCCTAAGGCCCCAATCTAACCCACCCACAAGAATCCCTTGGGGAGGCTAACTTCTCTTTTCTGGCCAACTCCCTTGTGCAGTTTTTAAAAACACCTTTAACATTTTTATTTATTCTTAGAGAGAAGCGAAAGGAGGGAGAAAAGAGGAGAAAAACACCGATTGGTAGCCTCTTGTTCACGTCCTAAATGGGGACCAAACCTGCTACCCTGGCATGTTCCCTGACTGGGAATCAAACCAGGGACCGTTTGATTTGTGGGCCAATGCCCAGTGAACTGAGCTGCATCAGTGAGGGCCACAACTCCTTTTGTATTCACTTCTGACAATGAGACTCAAAAACCTGATATTCAAGGTCTGGTAACACTCAGGAAAATTCTGTAAGCAAGTAGCTCCTCTTGCTCCACTGAAGAACTAAAAGCCAAGTATGACCAAGGAACATAGGACTCTCAGATACATGCGTTTCCAACTTGTCTTGAGGACAATTCTGGGTACCTCATACCAGTAAGTCCATGAATATGTCACTACTTAGTCTCGGAGCCCCTGGTTTCCTCACCGGTAAGAGAAAACAATTACTTGTTATTGTGGAAGAAAAGAATGTTTACAAAAATCTTAGTTGCAGGCCTGGTTCACTAAGTATTCGGCCAAGACCAGAATGAAAGGGTAACAGATAAAAGTGTAACCCACACCCTCCCAGTTGTGAGTCCCATGCTTTTTCTGCCTCCCTACAAGGGCAGGGCAGAAGGCAAGAGCCCTGCCCACTTCTCCCAGAGGACAGGAGGACACATAACAATTATCAGGTAAACTTTTACCCACACAAGGTCCCACCCCTTCCTGGTGCCTTTGACTCCCACTGACTTTTCCACCAGATGCTGCCTAGCCCAGATGCTGACTCAACTGGCATCTGCAATGCCACAGCCCATCTGGATCCCAGAAGGGATAAACCCACACTCTCCCCCACATCACTAAGGGATTGAGACACTCCAAAGCACCTGTCCAAGGCTTGTGTGGCAAAGGTGGCAGTCTTCTGGAGGAGGAAGTAGCCAGTTTCGATCTGCACTGATAAGGAGTGCAGCTGACTTATCAGCCCTTGGGGAAGAGGCGACTCCCAGCCCAGCTGCTTCTCAACCCACAGAGCCCAGTCTTGAAGGCCACTGACTTTATTGATTCAAAAAATTTTATACGGACAGTGACTGTTCTGCCAAAAGATAAGCCAAATGGCATTAAACAGACCAGAGGTGAGGGAGAGGGTAAGGGAAAGAGTCAGGAATCCACTCAGAAAATTGACAATTATTGACCTGAAACTAGTGAGGGAAGAAGGGAGATGCATGCAAGAGCAAAAATTCCAAAAAACTTGAAATGCTGAGGGGAGGGTACTCCCACAAAGACCCTGGAGGGCATCAGAGGTGTGTAGACAGCAACTGTTTCCTTTGTAGAGAACAAGGGAGGAGCCCCCACTCAGCTGCAAACTCTGGAGACTCAAGGCTGGGGCTAGGGGTTGGGGGCTCCCCAGAGAGCATCACAAGAAGGCGTCGCACCACTCTCGAAGGCACCCGAAGCAGTCCCGGGACTGCTTGGCATTGGCGCCACATGTGTCCTTTAGCCATTCCCGGAAGAGGTCTTCATCTTTCTTTAGCACCAGAAACTGGCCAAGGACCACGTAGGCCTGCAAAACAGGCAAAGTAAAGGACAAGCTGCTCAATGCTCTGAGACTAAAAACAAGAAGGCCACTTCTGTGCTGTTCAAAGTATATGAGCCTAGAAGGCAAGGCAGGCTCTGGCTACCTCTTCAGATTATATACCACTGCCCCCCCCCCCCACAACAGGTACACTCACTTCCTTACTTCCACACTGTCAAGTAATACTGTAGTCGGCCACCCCTGCCCCCCCCTGCCTGCATGCTAGCCCACACCTTGTCAAAGCCCCTTTCCTCCAGCTTCTTGCCCAGGACTTCACCAATTCCGGCCAGGCTCCCCACTGGCTTTTCCCCCATGGGCTCTGCTACGAAGTCTCGGTGTTTTTGGGAGGTTGTCATCTTGATCAGGATTAATCTGGGAATCCCAAGAAAAGGTAGGTTAGGGTTGAAAACCCGGGAGGTCCCAAAGGACCACGGACCCAACTTTCATATTAACAGGTGACACCAGCCATTATGGTGGCTCACTCGCTATCTCTCATTTCACAGATAAACTCAAGTCCAAAGAGTTTCCCCACTATTCCAGAAAGACATCGCTTCCACTCCCTGGGAGAAGTGGATGTTGGTATTACCCCAGAGATAGAGCACTACGCGGGGCAGTGGGAAAATTCCCAGTCGGCAGCCACGGCCCGCCCCCAAGTGCCACACTCTATGTGACCTTTGCTAGCCAAAGGCGGCACTCACACCGCCTGGAACCTGGGCTGAAAAGCAAACAAGGGGTAGCCGTGCTCCACAGGCTGCTCACAGACGCAGGCCAGGGCTGGCACAGCTACTCCTAGCCCCGCGGGGGCGTGCCCGTGTTCCGGGAGCGCCCGCCAGTCCCGCCCCGTCCCCTGCACGCGGTGCCGCGCGCCCACGCGCCGGGTCCCGCCGAGCCCTCGGAGCGCCCAGCCCTCGGCCGGCCACAGCGCTCGCGACCCCTCTCCTCCCCTCCGTGCACCTCCACTGTGTCCAGACCAGGTCCTGCTCCGCGCTCGGCGTTCACCCACAGCGCTATCTCCGCTAACGGCTGCTCCCGCCGCCCCGCTGCCGCCGCTAACACCGCCACCCGCTAGAACTTTCTTCCACTTCCGCTTCCGGGTCGCCTCAAGAGCGGCCTAAAAAAAGATTAAACTCGGCACTTCTAGCCCCATTGAGCCATAGAGATGAGGCGCCCTGGACTTCGACCGCGACCTTCGTAGCCTCTTTTCCAGTCCGTTCGCGGGAGGCCGGGCTCCCTTGTATAGTCTCGGTTCTCGGGCAGCGTTTTGGACTCAGGGAGCAGAGGCCTCGATGAAGAAAACGTCATTTCTCCGCTGCACGGCGTCCGGAACTCAAGGACCTCGTGTTGGTCGCCCTGGCGGTAGGAAGAGTTAGAGAAACGCACCAGGAGGAGGAAGTGTGGCCGGAGGCTTTCCACAGAGCGCCGGAAGTACGGCGCCCCGAAGGGTCTGTTTTAGGCCAACCGGTCTCGTCTTCATCCTGGTCGGGCATATAGGAATCGCGCAGGAACCGGAGGCGCCCGAGACCTGAGTCCAGGCCAACGCCACCGTTGTGACAGCCGGCAGGGTCCTTTCCTGTACTTTTCTTAACTCAGCTGCGAAGTGGACCAGCCTTGCCAGCCTTGCCAGCCTTGCCAGCCTGGAGAACGGGGTCGTTCAGGGGGCGCCAGTGGGAGAAGGGGGTCCGGAAGTAAGTGTGGGTCCCTCCCTTAGCGTCTTTTTTCCGTGATGGGGGGCGGAAGGCAAGGAACAGCGGCTGGAGGTAGCACTTCGGAGTTTCCTTTGGAAACACCCAGTCTTGGTGGTGCCAGTCCTTGTCATCTTAGAAGCCAGCTCCCAGACGCCCTAAACCAAGACGACTTATCTGGCTCCTTAATGAACTCGTTCCTGGCTTGGACCGTTACGGCGGTCTCCTAACTGGTCTTCTCCTGTAGTGTGTTGAGAGGCTGAGCATCTGTACGCTGGATGTAAAAGTATGCTGAGGAAGATACAGCTTACCTTTTCCTTCCCGAGCGATTGCCAGAATGACTTACTTAGTTTTGTGATTACTCTATTACTTAGAACAGCGTGAGTTATTGCTGTGCGCCAGTGTGAAGTGCTTTGCTTACACCATCTCATGTCTCATCCTAATAACAATGTTCTGTTATTAGGTTAGCTATTGTTCTTCTTAGAGGTCTAGAGGAATTGAACAGTAAGGATTGTCAGCATGAGAACAACCAAACCTGGAGAAAATTTTCACGAGTTTATTTGAACCAACTTGACAACATGTACCAGGGAGCAAGACCTTAAATGCTCCTGAGGTTTAGTTTTTCCTTCTCTTTTATGCATTTGAAATTGAGGAAACTAGAGATTACATGAGGGTGAGAGAAAGAAAGGTAGGGTTTGGATTACAGGATAGTTAAGATTATATGGACCTTGAGGTAGGTCATGCTTTCGGGGAGCATTACTTATCTGCTTTAAAAACCTTTCACTGCCCTGACCAGTGTGGCTCAGTTGCTTGGGCACTGTCCCTCAGAGCAAAGGGTCACCAGTTCAACCCTTGGTCAGGGTATATGCTACATTGTGGATGTGGATTCAGCCCCTAGTCAAAGCACTTATGGGAGGCAATTGTTTTGGTGTTTCTCATGTTGATATTTCTCTCCTATTTCTCCCTGCCCCCCTTTCTAAAAATAACAAACACACACACACACACAAAACCTTATCACTGAAGCAGTTGTAGGCCTGAGGCATAGCCACTTACCATGACCTGTCCATTTAGGAACACCCTGTAAGGTCACTTTCCCTAGAACCCCTTGTTTTCCGCAGGAAATAGTCAACGATTTCGGAGCCCATGCCCTTAACCAGGACACTTTGTCTTTTCTGTGTAAAAAGTCCTCTCCCATCTTCAAAGCAGTCCTGGATTTTCTGCCTCTCAACCAAGAACCTCAGGAGAAGGAGTTGACAGCCTCTGTGTCCCTCACGGCCCTGGGATAGGACTCAGCATGTCTCAGGCCACCAAAAGGAAGCATGTGGTGAAGGAGGTGCTGGGGGAGCACATTGTTCCCTCCGATCAGCAGCAGATCGTGAGAGTGAGTAGCATTGGGCATAAGTTCCTATGTGGCCCCTATGTGGTCTGTGGTGAGGGGAGGGTGCAGTGCTGCTCAGTGGGTCTTTGAGCTGGTTGATGAGGCCAGCTGGTTCTTGGTCTCCTGTGCCAGGTACTCAGGACCCCAGGGAACAATCTGCATGAAGTGGAGACAGCCCAGGGGCAGCACTTCCTGGTGAGCATGCCCTCCAAATACCGCAAGAACATCTGGATCAAGAGAGGTGAGGGGTAGCCCTCTAGAAGATAGAACCATTTCCTGTGACCTTGGTTTCCACCACTGGGAGTTGGATTGACTATTCCTGTTCTGTCTACCTGCAGGGGACTTTCTCATTGTTGACCCTATTGAAGAGGGAGAAAAGGTAAAGGCTGAGATCTCCTTTGTGCTCTGCAAAGACCATGTGCGCTCTCTGCAGAAGGAAGGGCTCTGGTAGGTGGCCCCCTTGGTCAGTGGTTGCCTAATTTCTGGGGGGATTGACTTCCTAGCTGGGGGAGGAAAAATCATGGCATCCTAGTCAGGAACAGATGGAAATAGGTCATATGCTGAGAGATTTCTGTTATTTCTGACCCTGGCTTTCTCTTCATACAGGCCTGCGGCCTTCTCTGAAGTGGCTGAGAAAGACAACAACAGAAACAGGTGAGGATCAACCTTAGGGTAGGGAAAACAGAAATAGGGGATTAGGCTTTAGTGAGAGCTCCTAAAAGTATGATTATACATTTGGCTTGAAAGTTAGATGCTGTGGGTTAACATCTGGGCTTTCCCACTTACAAATGCAGGTTGCTTAACCTCTTAAACCTGGATTTCCTCACCGATAAAATGGGAGTCTCATGAGGATTAAAGGAATGAATGCTTATAAAATTGCTTAGTGTAACATCTGGTATGCAGTGTGTATCCATTGCATGCTGGTAGTAGAGTCATTATTAAAAGCACTGACTCTAATAAGTGTTTAAGGTTGTCTTTAGCCTGTTTGGCTGGGTTTTCTGCTGTTGGCTCTGACTCTGTCCCTGTCTAACTCACTGAGCCCTGACTGCTTGGCCATATGGTCCTCGTTTTTGTGAGGCTTCTTGATTGCAGATAATAGCTTTCCCAGAAGGCATTGGGCTAACTCTGTCCTTTTCCCCCATGAAGACATACTCAGCCAGAACTCCCAGCGGAGCCACAGTCATCAGGAGAAGATTCCAGCTCTGAAGATGACTCTGACCTCTTTGTTAACACCAACCGCAGGCAGTATCACGAGAGTGAGGAGGAGAGCGAAGAGGGGGAGGCCCCCTGAGACCCCAGCACCTATTGCTCCTCTTACTCAGACTGGTCCTTGGCTCCTTGGAGATTGCACATTGCCAGGGTGCTGTGCAGATCTTCCCCCGCCCTGGGTGGAGACAAGGCAGGACCCCTCTCTGAACTGACCTGACCTAGGAGAATTAAACCCCTGGTGGGTGGTGATGTGCTGGTGTTCAAGTGGCTCTCTGGAGGGTGGAGGGACCTGTGGTGAAGTTAAAAAATTTCTCCTTGCTGGAGGCCTCATGGGCAGGTAGGCTGAATGGGCAGGAAATAGGGAAAGGCTGGAGTCTTTTCTAGGTTCTCTCTCTCACTGGGCACTTAGTAGGTGGTGGGTCCTATGCTGCCTCTCCCTGCATGTATTTTGTAACGGGGCAGTCCCACTTAGTGCCTGCCTGCAATCAGTACTGAATCAGGATCACAGCCATATGACCTAGTACCCGGTTACCTCCAAGAACACTCAGGATGAATTTCATAGTGCCTCGTAAACTGCTTTCCCTGCCTTTCTGCTCACCCATGACTGCAGCAGCACCCACCTCCACACACCTGCGTGCAGCCTGTGCAGCCCCTGGTGGCTTTCCCCAGTGGCATTTAGCCCACTTGTGAATCACATCATTTTACTTTTTTTTTTTTTTAACTTCTGGCTGTACACTTTCCTCGTTGCTGGTGGTAACTTTTTAAAAAAATTTATTTAAGAGAGAGAAGGGAGGGAGAGAGAGGAGAGAAGCATTGACTGAACCCACAACTCAGGCATGTGCCCTGACCAGAAATTGAACCAGCAACCTTTCATTTTGCGGAAAGATACCCATCCAACCGAACCACACCAGTCAGAGTGGGCACTGATCTTTTAGTCACTGCTCAGACATCAAAGAGTGTCTCCAGTCTTAATTTTCTGCACCTCATGCATAGGCCTGTTCAGCACTAAGTTCCTTTAGTTCCTGATATCCCCATCACTCATGCCCTTGTCTTCTATTCCATGTCTCTGCCTACATCCCTCGTCCCTGGACCCCTGACAGCAGTAGAAATTACAGCACCTTTTGAATTCAACCACCTGTACACTCACCACCTCCTGGCTTTCTTGCTTACTTGCTCAACTACCGCCTCTGCAAAAAATTTTTATCTTCATCCTCCAGCTCCACTGCATTCCCACCATTATTCTCCTATCTTCCCTTGCCTCCTTGTGCAATGGGATTCTGTGACCCACACCTTGCACTCCCTTATCTTCCTCCATTGTATTCATTCCTCAACTAGAACCTAACCCAGCCATTCACCTCTGTGCCTATAACTTATCAGAGAAAACCACCAACTGAGCTTGATAGTTTTACCTTTAGTTCATCATTACAAACCTCATGGACCCTCAGCACTGCCTGGCAGATCTACTGGGGTTATCTCAAAACTTATCTACACACGCCCTACTTCCTCTGCCAGTTACCGCAGTTTCTACTTGACCAGGAAGTAGTAGCCATCCTGGCTGGTGTGGCCCAGCTGGTTGGAGCAACATCATGTAAACAGACCACAGGTGTGAGGCCTAGGTTGTGGGTCTGTGCACAGTTGGGACATGAATGAGAGGCAACCGATTGATACTTGTCTCTTACATTGATGTTTCTCCCCCCTGTCTAGAATTAGTAAGCACATCCTTAGGTGGGGATTAAAAAGAAAAATAAATGGTAATAGCCATTGGTAAGAACTCTCACCTCCCCTTACCAACCCTACAGATGCACCCATGGATCTTCCAGTCTTTTTACTTCCTGTTGTAATCTGATGGGACTTCAGCCTTTCCTCATTTACCTGCTCCTCATTAGCTTTTTCTTAGGTTTGGTTAGTGTATCTTTAAATATATATGTGTATGTATATATTTGTGTATATGGATATACATATGTTTAAAGATGTATATATACATACACAGAAAAAACATGAGGTATGTAGTATGTGTTTATGTATTTTTTAACTTGTTTGGCCACTTGTTCCTATACCATTTATTGAATGGCTCATTTTTCCTGATTTAAAATACCTTTTTAAAATAAACTACATTCCTTGCATATCTATATAAAAAATTTTTTTTAAGATTTTATTATTCTTAGAGAGAGGGGAAGGGGGGAGGAAGAAATGGAAAGAAACATCAATGTATGATTGCTTTTCTCCTGCCTCCCGCTGAGGACTAGGCTGGAAACCTTGCTTGCAACCTGGGTAAGTGCCTTGACTGGGACATTTGGGTTTGTAGGCTGGTGGTCAATTCACTGAGCCACACCAGCCAGAGCCATAAAATTTTATTATTTACTGACTTTTAGAAGGAAAGAAACATGAAAATTTTCCATTTATTGATTCGTTCATTGGGTGATTCTTATATGTTCCCTCACTGAGGATTGAACCTGCAACCTTGGCGTATTAGGAGGAGGCTGTGGCTCACTGAGCTACTAAGCAGGGCTTCTGATCCTCCTTATCCAAAAAATGAGGTTATCTTTGTCCTTTTGTAAAGTGTTGCTTCACATGGGTTTATCCTGTTTCTAGTTAATTTAGTCTTAGGAATCTTTAAGATTTATTGTTTTGAATGGTTCTTTGAAATTAGGTTTCTAGAAAAGCCCTGGCTGGTAGCACAGTGGATAAAGTGCCAGCCTGCGAACCCAAAGGTCGCAGGTTCAATTCCCCAGCCAGTGCACATAACCAGGTTGCAAACCAGGTCTCCAGTCAGGTCTGTGGCTGGAGGCAGGTGAAACACAACCATACATTGATGTCTCTCTCCCTCTCTGCCTCTCTCCCTTCCCCTCTTTCTAAAAAAAATAATGATGAAATAAAATATTGAAAAAAAAAGAAATTAGGTTTCTAACCGTTGCTGGTGTATTGGAAAGCTGTTGACCTTTGTGGGCTCACCTCATCTAGTTGAATTTTCTAATTTGAATTCACTCTTCCATTCATTTTTTCTAATTCGAATCCACTCTTCCATTCATTCTCTCCTTTTTTTGGTTAAAAGTCAAATCTATCAGAGGGAAAGTCATCTGATCCTTTACACTCTTTTCTTTGTCTCAGATTATGGAGGCCGCCCTCCCGTTTAATGCTGAATGGCTCCCTTATTTGCTCCTCTTTAGCGGGAGTGGTTCTCCAGTTTCCTGAAGAAACACGAGTCTTGCTTTAGGTTTCTGGTAAATACCCTTCATCAGGCTGAAGGTGTCTGCTTCTGTTCAGACTTACTGTGGGGTTTTTCCTTTATTCAACACATCATGATGCATTTCAACATTTATTGAGATAATCGAGATTTTGTTTTATTGTACTAATTTTCATTAACAGGTTTTCTAATGTGGAACCATTCTCATGTTCTGTCTAGTTGTATAGTATTTATTTAGTTGGGATTTTTATATCTTTCTCTGGGCCAACTTCACTTTTTGTTTTAATGATCTGATCTCCCTGTCCCATTTTTTAAATTTATTTTTAGAGAAAGGAAAAGGAAAGAAGAAAGAGAGGGAGAGAAATATAATGTGTGGTTGCCTCCCATGCACCCCCAACTGGGGATGTGGCTGGCAACCCAGGCATGTGTCCTGGCTGGGAATTGAACCAGTGACCCTTTGGTTCACAGGCCAGCACTCAGTCTGCTGAGCCACATCAGCCAGGGCTCCCTGTCCCATTCTGATAACAGAATTATGCTAGCAGGTGGAATGGTTTTAAAAGCAGTCAATTTTTTCCTTCCAGCTTGAATTTCTAGAAAGGAATTATTTGTTTCTTCAAAGTTTGGTAAAATGTATTTATGAAGACATTTGTGCTTAATGTCATTTTTTAGGAGTGGATCTTTGCCTTTTAATTTTTTCTGACTCAAGTTTTATATCCTTGAGTTAATTTTGATAACTTCTTTTGAGAATCATATTTCACATTTATTGAAGGTTTGGGGGTAAAAAGTCATGCGTAATTTGTATTTGGGGCTTTCATAAGTTGCTTAAAAGTGACAGAATCTAATTTCAATCAGCAGAAGCAAACAAGTTCTTTGGCCTGAGATCTAAGAGCAGAAACTTAGGCAGAGCTGGCTCAGGGCTCCATCAGACCTCCACCTCATGTATTCCTCTGATTAGGTCTGCCCCTTTGGGTTGGCAGTCCCTTTCCCCTCACAGGTGTTTCCTCAGGGAGCCCCAGCCCCGACTCAGGTTTTACAAAGAGTTCTTCACCAGGGCTCAGGTGTCTCAGGGAAGACCAGTTGGTTTTGCTCAGTCACTTGCCTTCTGCTGAATAATCGCTGGCCAGGGCTGAGTAGGGGTTGGGGACAGGGAAGATAAGCCACACCGGATCTATATGACCTGGTTCTTTCTCTTTTTTAAAAAAAGATTTTATTATTTTTAGAGGAGAAGGGAGGGAGAAAGAGAGGAAGAGAAGCGTCAATGTGCGAGAGAAATTGGTTGCCTTTCACATGACCTGGCCTGCAACCCAGGCATGTGCCCTAGTGGGGAATCAAGGCAGCGACTTTAGGCCCTGGCTGGTAGCACAGTGGATAAGGCGCCGGCCTGCAAACCCAAAGGTTGCAGGTTTGATTCCCCAGCCAGAGCACATAACCAGGTTGCAAACCAGGTTTCCAGTCAGGTCCGTGGCTGGAGGCAGGTGGAAAGCAACCATACATTGATGTCTCTCTCCCTCTCTGCCTCTCTCCCTTTCCCCTCTTTCTAAAAATAATGAAATAAAATATTAAAAAAAAAAAAAAAAAAAAAAAGGCAGCTACCTTTTCGGTTTCCAGGCTGGTGCTCAATCCACTGAGCCACACCAGCCAGGGCTGACCTGGTTCTTTTACCAGAAAAGGGGGCAAGGAGGGAGAGCAAATCAAACCAGCAAGCATCTGTCCTGGTTTCTGCATTTTTTTTCAGAATTCAAAACACAAGTCTTTATTACACAATTTGGTTTTGAGTGTACATAGGAATTGGGGGGAACAAAGAGAACAAGAACAACAAAAAAGGACCTTCAGACACAGAAACATGATTTTCAGAAGGAAAAAAGGTGTGGCTAGATGAAGTTAAAGAAGAAATGTAACAGAAGGACACTTGACTTTGGATGATGAACAAAATATAATACGCAAAAGTAATACAGAATGTATCTCTGACACCTGCATCATTTTATTGACTAAGGTAACCACAATACCTTCATACAATATTTTTTTAATGTATTATAAACGATATTATTTTTAAATATTTTATTATTTTCACAGAGGAGAAGGGAGAGAGGCAGAGAGGGAGAAAAACATCAATGTATGGTTGCCTTTTACCTGCCTCCAGCTACGGACCTGGCTGGAGACCTGGCTGGAGACCTGGTTATGTGCCCTGTCTGGGAATCGAACCAGTGACCTTTGGGTTTGCAGGCCAGCGCTTTATCCACTGAGCTACCAGCCAGGGCCTTGGTTTCTGTTATTTTGACTAGCTTTGCATAATGTCTACTTTATTGGCCTTTTCCTGTTTCTTTGGGTTTATTTTCTCATTTTTAGTTCCTGATATGTATGTTTTGTTGATTAATTTCAATTTTTTTTCTATTTTTTTTTAATTTTATTGTTGTTGTATTACATCCATCCCCTTTTTGCTCCCCTCTGTCCCCCTCCCCACCCATCCATTCCCCCCAAAGTCAATCCCACCTGTTGTCCATGTCCATAGTTCCTTTATACTAGGTTCTTCAATCTTTTTTTTTTTAAGATTTTATTTATTATTCTTAGAGGGGAAAGGAGAGAGGAATAGAGGGAGAGAGACATCAATGTATGGTTGCCTTTCACCTGCCTCCAGCCAAAGACCTGACTGGAGACCTGGTTTGCAACCTGGTTATATGCCCTGGCTGGGAATCAAACCAGCGACCTTTGGTTCGCAGGCTGGTGCCTTATCCACTGAGCCACCAGCCAGGGCTTAATTTCAATCTTTTTAAAAAATATATTTAGAACTGTTGGTTTTCCTCTAAGCTCCCGTTTGTTGCACACTTTGATTGTTTTGGCATCGTGCCTACGCACTTGGCCTTCAGTTTACCTCCAGCCCTCAGCAATTCTGCTATTTAACCTAACAGACTCTTTTCTCCCCTAAAGCCTCTTCAACTCTACTTCTCCATCTCCATCAGCCGTTTAGCTCCTGGAGGCTGTGGCTCGGAATCCTGGTGGAGGTAGAGTCCTTGTGTTCTGCATGCATCTCCCCTTTGTCATTCTCTGAAGCTGATTTCCACCTGTTTCCCAACTCAGTGATAGACTCCAGCTACATGAACAGACCTCCCAGAATGAGCTGAGTGTTCTTAGCCCTGTTCCCCTGCCGGGTGCTGTGGACCATCCTTGTGATTGGTTGCCTGGTAGTACTGGCCCTGCTGCAGTTAGGCAGAGCCTTGTGGCCCTCAGACTCTGCGCTCCTATCGCATCAGAACCAACCGTCTCAGCCAGGTCATTTGCAGTAGGGCTTCCCCACACAGCCCGATCACTTCCCTCGTCATCCAACCTCCCATAGACAAGGTAGAGCAGAACTAGGCTTACAGTTGTGACCATGTGAAACACAGTTTATTCTTGTATTTATTTATTTTAAGATTTTTATTTACTACGTTTTGGATAGAGGGGAAGGGAGAGAGGCAGAGGAGAGAGACTTCAATGTGTGGTTTCCTTTCACCTGCCTCCAGCTGTGGACCTGGCTAGAGACCTGGCTTGCAGTCTGTTTATGTTGCCCTGGCTGGGAAATGAACCAGCGACCTTTAGGTTCACAACCCAGTGCCTTATCCACTGTGTCACCAGCCAGGGCCTCTTGTCTTCCCTATGAACAACTAATTCTACTTTTGCCCCACTCTGTGTATGTGCCAAGGAACACACTTGGCAGTCCAACCTGGCCACATGAGTTTTCTCATTCAATCTGTAAATATGATGAGGTGTTTTGACAGTTTCTCACATTAGAACAAACTTGCAGCCCTGGCTGGTAGCACAGTGGATAAGGTGCTGGCCTGAGAACCCAAATCCTGGTTGGATTCCCCAGCCAGGACTCATAACCAGGTTGCAAGCCAGGTCTCCAGCCAGGTTGGTGGCTGGAGGCAGGTGAAAGGCAACCATGCATTGATGTCTCCCTCTCTGCCTTTCTCACTTCCTCTCTCTCTGGAAATAATAAATAAAACCTTTAAAAAAAAAAAAAAAAGGAACATATTTGCATTCCTGGAAAAAGAGAGTCATAATGTACTTTTCAATATACTGCTGGAGTTGATTTTTTATATTGGGGGGATTTTGGCATTCAGGTTCATGGGGGAGGTGGCTTGAGCTTTCCCTGTCCTGTGCTGCCGTTTGTCAGTCTCTGTGTCACA
Source organism: Noctilio leporinus (assembly GCA_004026585.1). Classification (NCBI taxonomy): domain Eukaryota; kingdom Metazoa; phylum Chordata; class Mammalia; order Chiroptera; family Noctilionidae; genus Noctilio; species Noctilio leporinus. The sequence goes on from PVIW01001222.1 coordinate 213,096, forward strand.
GTCGTGGACCTCCTCAGATGACTTGCAGAGCGATTTCTGGCCTGTGTTTTTATTACAAGTGCTTGTAGATTAGAATTTCGCCTTTCTAAAACTTTTGGTAAAACTTGCAAAACCAATTTTAGGGATCGTGGGTAGATTTTTAACTCTAGGTTGTTGTTAATAATAAATTGCTCAGGTTTCTGTTCTTGAATTAGTTACATTTTCAAGGAAAGCTATTTTCAAATTTCCTCATTTTTTTAAACCTATGGTTTCAAATTTGTTGGCACAAAGTTGTTTGTAGGATTGACTTATGTTTATAGTCTTGACAGTATTCAGAGTTACATCTTATTTATATCTAATATTATATTCATTTGTGATTCCTCTCCTTTTTATCTTGTTAGCAGTTTATTATATTAGTCTTTTCTAAATACCAACTTTTTTTTCTCCTCTCTTCATTGTTAGCGTCTTTCCATTTTTTTTGTTCCTGCTCTCATTCTGTTTCACCTGTACTCACACCCTTTGGGTTCTGTGCTTTTCTAACCTCAGTTGGGTGCTCAGCTCATTAATTTTCGGTTTTACCTCCTCACCCACCCCAAACTATTACGGGAATTTTTGATCCTAAAGGACTGTAAAATAAATACCTGTGATACCTTTCACAGGGTAGAACATTTGCATATTCTATTTCTTTCTTTTTTTGGTATTACATCCATCCCATTTCCTCCCCCCTCTCTCCCCTTCCCCACCTCCCCACTTACCTCCGAAGTCAACCCCACTTCTTGTCCACGCCCATGGTTCTTCCATGCTAGTTCCTTGCACATTCTATTTCTCCGTAGACACACATACATCCTTGTTACATGTCCTACTTCTGCCAAGATGGAGATGTAGGTAAACACGCTTTGCTTCCTTGCACAACCATAAGAAGGATCACAACTAATCTTAGAACAAAAAATAACCAAAACTGCGGGTAATTGAACTGTATGGAAGTCTGACAACCAAGGATTTAAAGAAGAAATGTCCAGATGGGTAAGAGGGGCGGAGCAGGGAGCTGGGGGGCAGAGGGTTCAGTGTAACATCAAGGCCGCAGTGGCAAGGCAGCGGCTGCAGCCCATGGAATGGGTACCTGGTCCCACATTCACGTGGGGTAGCTCAAAGCTGGGAGGGGCACCTGGGGAACAATCCCATCCCCGGGCCAGACCGCGCAGCCCAGGGTTCTGGTGCTGGGTAAGCAAAGCCTCAGCTTCAGGCTGTGAAGACCAGTGGGGGTTAAGGGTGGTGAGGGAAACTGCCATCGCTCAGGAGAGTCCCTTTAGGGCAACCTCATGATCCTAGGCTGTGCACAAGCCCACCCACTCTGGGAACCACCACCAGGGCAGCAAGCAACCACATGTAAGCTGCCGGTTACATGTGGGAGGTGAGTAAAGCGGGAAAGGAGCACTCTTCCTCCTCTGCCTCCTCTCCTGCCTGCAGAGCCACGAAGGGGTGAATGAGTTGCTCTGTACTGGGGAAAACCTAACACTCCACCCCTCACGATGTAGCGGGTGCATCCAGTCAGGGAGTCAGAAAGCATCTCTACCTGAGCCACAGGGACAAACACATGGAGGCTGCCGAGTTGAGGAGACCAAGAAATATGGCCCAGACGAAAGAATAGATCAAAACTAGGAAAAGAACCAAGTGCCATGGAGATAGCCAACCTATGAACAGTAAAATGACAACTATCAACAGCAATCCAAAAAAAAAATAGGAGGAGAACCAGATATGGAGATCATTTGGAGCGTTATTGATGGGGATGTGGAAGGGGGAGAATGGGGAAATAGTGCAGGGATTAAGCATAATTGGTAGGCACAAAGTAGGGGGATGTTAAGGATAGTATAGGAAAGGATAAAGCCAAAGAACTTAAACTCATGACCTATGGACATGGACTATGAGGGGGTGGGATTGCAGGAGGGAAGAAAGGTACTGGGTGGAAGGGGCAAAGGGGGGGAAATTGGGACAGTAAAATATACTTTAAATAGAGTATAAATTACACATAAAATTCAGTAGTTTAACCATTTGAAAAACTACAGTTAGGTAGTGTTAAATCCCTCTCCATTATCGTGCAGCAACCTCCAGAATGTTTTTATACCCGCTAACAACTCCCTCTCTGCCCTGCCCCAGATCCTGACCATCACCCTCTGCTTTATGTTTCTGAGTTGGACTAGGTGGCCCCAGGTAAGTGGAATCACGTAGTATTTATCTGTTTGTATCTGCCTCGCTGAGCTGAGCCGAGCCCTCGAGGTTCATTCACAGTGTAGCAGGTGTGAGATTTCCTTCCTTTTTTAAGGCTGGATGATACTCCACTGTATGTGTGTTAGTGTGCCACATTTGACTTAGCCATTCACCTGTCAGGGGACACTTGGGGTTCCTCCCACCTTTATTGTGAATAAGGCTCCATGAACATGGCTGTACTGATGTCTCCTAGAGACCTTGCTTTCAATTCTTTAGGGTATACGCCCAAAAGTAGATTTGCTGTATCATAATGGTAATTCTATATTTAATTTTTAAAATATTGTATGTATTATTTTTTTAATTTTTAAAAATATTTTAAGTTGTTTTGTTTTGTTTTCCTTCATTTTTAGAGAGGGGTAGGGTGGGAGGAAGAGAAACATCAGTGTGTGGTTGCCTTTCACCTGCCTCCAGCAAAGGACCTGGCTGGAGACCTGGCTTGCAGCTTGGTTATGTGCCCTGACTGGGAATGGAATCAGCAACCCTTTGGTTCACAGGCTGGTGCCATTCCACTGAGTCACCAGCCAGGGCTTATTTATTATTTTTAGAGAGATGGGAAGGGAGAGAGGCAGAGAGGAAGAGAGATATCAATGTATGGTTGCCTTTCATCAGCTGTATTTATTTTTAGAAATAGGGGAAAGGTGAGAAACATTGATGTGAGAGAGATACATCAATTGGTTTCTTCTCACACATCCCCAACTGGGGACCCACCCTGCAACCCAAACATGTGCCTTGACTGGGAATCAAACAGGTGACCTTTTGGTCAGCAGGCCAGCACACAATCCACTGAGCCATGCCAGCCAGAGCTTCTTTTTCTTTTAATAGTAGCCAGTCCAATAGGGGTGAAGTATAGTTTATGATTCACTTTTTGGGGTCATAAACTGTATTCAAATATTTAGTTGAGCCCTGGTTGGTGTGGCTCCATGGATTGAGCACCAGACTGTGAACCAAAAGGTCACCAGTTCAATTCCTGGTCAGGGCACAGGCCCAGGTTGTGGGCCAGGTTCCTGGTTGGGGATGTTTGAACAGCAACCCATCCATGTTTCTCTCCCTTTCTCCCTTACTTCCCCCTCTCTTCAAAGAATAATAAATAAAATATTTAAAAGAAAAAAATCTTTAGTTGGATATTTGTGATAGTGTAAGTACCTTCAGACCCACCACCGCAAAAGCCAGGACTTTGACAGTAACCCAGGCAACCATATGCCTCCTACTACCCCTCCCACCCCATTCTCTGTTCTCCCACTTAAGGTAATCATCTTCTTGAATTTATATGCCCTTGTTTTCATATACATTTCTTATATCTACATGTATTTTTTAAAGTTTCTAAACATTATCTTTAACCTTATCAAAAGGTTAACAAGCTGAGTGTCATATTTGGCAGATGATTTCTTCTGTTTGAGTGAACATTTCTGTGATTCTCCCTCTTGCTGAATGTTGCTATAGTTCAGTTGACTGTCAATATTATTTCTCTGTGGGTCTGTGTCACATTTGATCCATTCATCCCTCTGCTGATGGCCTTCTAGCTCTTCCTGTATATTTGCTGTCATAGTCATCCTTGTATGTGTTTGTGTTCATGTGGGTGAGTTTCTCTTGAGACAGAGCCAGGGCATGGAAATCCTCTGTCATGCCCTTAAGCAATGCTGGGAAATCTTTTCCATAGTGGCCTTACCTAATGACGTTCACCCACCATGGATCCCTGAGGTGGGAGTACTGATTTCTTCCTGTAGTCTCAACATATCTAGAGTTTATTTCATTAAGTACAACCTGTTAAGGTTGCCACCTCTTTTGGCCATTGAGCCCTTTGTCACAAAGAGACTCTTTGCATCCCTGCAGATGCTATGTCTCAGTTAATTTCATCTGATCTTAGAGAGCTGGCCTGGATCACTTCTGGTTAGTATATTGCCTGATAGATCATCTTCCATCCTTTGACTCTCAGTGCATATCCCGAAGCTTTACATGTTGCTAGATGTTACCTGGTTTCTTAAAAATTGAATCAGATCTTGGCGGGTGCACTTGGTAGGGGCCCGTCCCACACCTAAGACCGGAAGATGGCAGCCGCAGAGAAGACAAAAAAGTCGCCGGAGTCAATCAACTCTAGGCTCCAACTTGTTACTGAAAGTAGAAAGTACGTGCTGGGGTACAAGCAGACTCAGAAGATGATCAGGCAAGGCAAAGCCAAACTGGTCATTCTCGCCAACAACTGCCCACCCTTGAGGAAATCTGAAATTGAGTACTGTGTCATGTTGGCCGAGACTGGCGTCCATCACTACTGTGGCAGTAATATTGAATTGGACACAGCATGTGGGAAATACTCCGGAGTGTGCACACTGGCTATCACTGACCCAGGTGACCCTGATATCATTAGAAGCATGACAGAAGACTGGTGAAAAGGAAATCATGAAATTTTTTTCTTTTTCTTTTTCCTTTTTTTAATGGGGAAGAGAAGGGTTTATTGAACAGGGGAAAGGGAAGTGCCAACCCTGGAGTCAGAGCTACCAGTGATCAGGCTCAAAATTTTTCTTTAATAAAATGATACTTGGTTTAAAAAAAAAAAATTGAATCAGCCCTGGCTGGTGTGGCTCAGTGGATTGAGCGCCAGCCTGTGAACCAGGGGGTCACCGATTCCATTCCCTGTCGGGGCACATGCCCAGGTCTCCAGCCAGGTCTCCAGCCAGTCCCCCAGCTGAAGGCAGGTGAAAGGCAACCAACCATACATTGATACATTGATGCTTCTCTCCCTTTCTTCCTCCCTCCCTCCTCTGCTCTCTAAAAAGTTAATAAAATCTTTTTAAAAAATCAAATCACTATTTGTCCCTTTTTAAATCATCACCTGCAGTTATGTTTATTGATTTTTAGGGAGAGAGAAACATTCATGTGACAGAAATCAATTGGTTGCCTCCCATATGTGACTCAGTTAGGGACCTGCAACCTTTTGGTACACGAGATAATGATTCAACTTACTGAGTCACTATTTGTCTTTGAATTGAAATGTTTAATTCACTTAACTCTTTGTAACAATTGGTATATTGGGACCCCTCTGTTAGTTTAAAGACAGTTTGGATGGTTATGAATTTCTAGACTCTAAATTATTTTCCTTCAGCACTTTGAAAATACTACTTTGTCCTCTTGCATAAGTTCTATATAATGTATGTAGGTGTGGGTAATTCTTTTTCTCTCCTTTCAGCATTCTTTGGGGTTTTTCTGATCCAAGGTGCTTCATGTTTGTGTTATTCCAGGAAATTTGTCGCCATTATTTCCTCAGATAATGTTCTCCCTCCATGGTTACATTTCTCTCCAGAACTCCTACTACTCAGATCTTCCAATGTCCCATGTCTCTTAGCTGTTCAAGTGTGTCCTTTCTGTGGTTCCTCCTTTCTGTGTGATCTTTCCTTCAGCTCAAGTTGAGTTCTGTGGCAGATTTAAATGACAGGTGACCATCCTGGAGATTTTCTTTGCAGTGAACTTTTGGAGTCCCTTCAGTGGTAGCCCCTGAGGAGCCAGGCAGCCAGACTATTTCCCTGCAACTCCCCCAAGTCATTGTGGAAGGGGAGCATTGGCCAGCCTGCCATGTGCGGGTAGACAGGTGTGGGGGTTGTGGGCTTCAGTGGCTGGGGGAGCCCTCAGGCAAAGTGGTGGCAGGCGCTGGCTGCTGAAATATGGTCGGCCCAGAGATGCACCTGCACTTCTCGGTAGCAGGAGGAAGTCTGGAAGTGCACAGCCCCGGGGCCAGCAGGACTGGTGGAATGTGATTTCCAAACCTGAGACAAAGTCCCTGCATCTCAGGGGAGGGGCTCAGTGGCAGGTGGTTCGCAGCCTCCTGAGCCTCAAGGCTTCCTGTGCTGGGGCCCAGTTCAACTTGGCCTCTTGTCTGGCGACCCGTACAAAGGCTTCTGTAAAATTATTTTTAAATTTTTATTTATTATTTTCAGGGAGAAGGGCAAGGAGGGAGGAAGGGAGAGAAGCACCAATGTATGGTTGCCCTTCAACTGTCTCCAGTCACAGACCTGGCTGGAGACCAGGTTGCAACCTGGTTATGTGCCCTGACTGGGAATCGAACCAGCGACCTTTGGGTTCACAGGCTGGCGCCAATCCGCTGAGCCACACCAGCCAGGGTATAAAATTCTTAAAAGTGGAGTATGCTGCCTTTGATGTACAAAGGAAGTAAATTGGTGTAGGGTCTCTGTCTCTGTAGTTGGAGGTGTCTGACCAGCAGCTGATTCTTAGTAAGTTACCCTGATGTCCCCCAAGGAAGTCAGTTGGGCTGCAGCTGACTTCATACAGGGCCCAGGCATCCCCACTACCCAGTGGCCAAGGGGTGTGCAAGGCACCAAGGGATGTTTCCTCAGTAGGAACTGCTGTCAAATTATCATCCATGTCACAGAAAGGACAGCAACGGGTTCATGTTGTGTTTGAATCCAATCCAATGACAAATCGCAAGGGAAGCCAAAGTCCCTGTGGAAGGTGTAAAGGCACAGCTTTGCCTGGTGACAGGGAAATAAAGCATTAGCCACGGTTGAGGCTGTCTACCAAGTGCCAGGGGTGGCAGCAATTTTTTCAGTTACTGTTGTGACCGAGTCTGACGATGCTGAAACATCCACTCTGTTATGCAGCTCTTGCTAGTTCGCAGCGGGGTGCCAGGTACCAGAAGCCTGGTGACCGGGCACTCCAGGTTGTTAAGCATGGAGAGAGTGGCTGGGGGTCACTCTGCTCTCATTATTCTCTGATGCGAAGACTCTTCCTCCTTGAGGTCGGCGCTGGGAGGTGCAATGGGTTCCTGGCTCCTGTCGGCCAGCACATCCAGCCAGCAGAGGGCGCAGTAAGCACATCCAACCAGCAAGGCCACTGCTGTCCCTGGGCTGCAGCGCCCCAAACATCCATCCCAGTCACGCAACCGCATAGCAACTGGCTCCGTCCACCCAAGGGTCCAACGGTAGTTGTGACCGGCCCACTGCTGGTGACAAAAGCTCCCCACCCCCGGGGGGAATCAGTGTGGGCCCCACACCTGCCACCGCTGCCAGCACAGACAGGCATGTGCTCATGAACCGTTGGAGAGAGAGGTGGGAGCTGCCCTAGTCTTTTTGTTTCCAAGGGCCAGATCAGGTGCAGGGACCTCACACGGCAGTGTCTGTGGCTATGCGTGTCCCCTTCAGAAGCCCTGCTTCAGAAAATAGTACAGGACTCGGTAGGCTGTGGGACATTGTAAAGTGGGCAAAGGGGCTGAGACTTCAGAGCTCTTATCTCTAAAGGGTTTTTTCCCCACGGTCTCCCTCACCCCACTGTTTACACTGCTCCCTTTCTAGAAACTGCTGACGCTTTCGGACTCATCTGTCGTCTTTGCCTCATCTCTGAAGCCTCCAGTGCCTTCCTCTTTCACGCAGGCCCCCAGTCACCTTGCAGCTCCCACAGTGTAGCATTTTGGCAAATTCTGTCATATCGATCTTCTTTACCATTAGTGGCCACCCATAGCTTTGTGAGAGGTGGCCTCAGCAGTGGAGCCCTCCCCGTTTTTGTTCCCCCTTTCTGTCCAGGGCTGACAAATTAGACAGTTTGGGGGACCCCTCCTGTCTCTCCCCCACTCCCCAAGATGGGGCACGGAGGAAACCTTGACATCTCTATGTGTCCTCTAGAGCAGATATATGCACAGAGGAGGGAAATGTCAGGGGTCTGAGGAAGGCAGGTCACGTGGTGTGTGTTGGGCCTGTTAAATCTGGAGTGTGCGGAGCCTTCGATGCCAGGCTAAAGGATTTTGATGAGAATCGCCTGAAATATCAGGATCTGGTGCCTCAAGAGTCAGGGAGGGGTGTTGCAGGATTGGCCAGACCCCAGGTGGAGCCAACTGCATCTCCCCAAAGGCATTAGAGCCTCAGACAAAAGGCCAGCGGGACCCACTTTGATTCTCACCACAGCCCATGAGCGAGCTCAGCCACCCCCTCCTCTACCAAGGGGAGGACATTCAGGCTGACAGAACATGGAGGGGTATCACCAACAGACAGAAGGAACTTCTAGGAAGAACGACAAAGGCTCCAAAGGAGAGATCTGAAAAGCAAGAAGGAACAGGAGCAAGTTCATTCACGATGATGCTAATTTGGGGATGGTTCTTAAAAAGTCAAGATCAAGTTCTGCAGAACAAAAACAAGACTAAAGGGAGCGGTTATAACGAAAGGGTTCTGAAGGCTTTCTATGGTTTGAAGGGAGAAAGATCTATTGACTAAGTTTAGACTTGGCTAATACTCATGTGAAAATGTTGAGGGTAGTTAAGAAACAGAAAGCCCTGGCTGGTAGCACAGTGGGTAAGGTGACTCACTGTGAAGGTTACTTTTACGTGTCAACCTGACTGGGCAAAGGGATGCCCACTAGCTGGTAAAACATTATTTCTGGGTGTGTTTGTGAGGGTGTTTCTGGAAGAGATTAGCATTTAGGTAGGTAGGCTGTGTAAGCTCAGTTCCCCTGCCAGCCCAGCACAGGTCAGCATCAGTCCATTTGTCTCGAGCCTGAGTGGAAAAAGGGAAAAGGTGGAGGAAGGAAGAACTGGCTGTTTGAGCTGAGGCACCCACCTTCTACCCTCGGACACCGACCCTCCGCAGGCCCCTGCGGCTCTGTCTCCACCTCAAGAAACAGTAGGTTAATTTTGCCTGTTTTTGTGTTAAGTTGAAGCAGATAGTGTGTATAAGTTTATGTCTGGTCTTTACCTCTATCATGTTATTTATTCCATTGTATGAACATCCACCCTTGATCCATTTTACTGTTGATGCGTATTTGGGTTGTTTCCCAAATGTTTGGAATGGTTATAAATAGCGCTGTTCTGAACATTCTTGTTTGTGTCTTTGGCTGAACATATGTACTTTATTCTGTTACTAAGCTCTTTTTAAACAAAGTTTTATAATGAAAATGTTGAAACACGCTTCAAAGTAGATGGAATGAAATAATGAAACCCCTGTACCCATCACCCAGCTTCAGTAACTATCAACATCTTGCTAGCCCTGCTTCATATATACCCATTCCCCGTGTATTTTCCTTTATTTTAAAAAGATTTTATTTATTTTTAGGCAGAAGGAAGGGAGGGAGAGAAACATCCAGGCAGAGAGAAACATTGATCTGTTGCCTCTCACAAGCCCCCAACTGTGAACCTGGCCCACAACCTAGGCTTGTGCCCTGACCAGGAATTGAACCAGGGAACTTTCGGTTCTCAGTCCCTGAACCACACCAGCCAGGGCATGAATCCCTAGATTATTAACTGTTAGTAATTCATTCTGGAAATGGTTTAAAGTAGTGTATGGGCCATGTACACCTGAAACTAGTATCAAGTAGTATTGAATGTCAGCTGTAATTGAAAAACAAATATTCCATGGGCCCAACACAGCACAACTGTGGCAGGATATGGCACCAGGAAGCAGGTGCTTACAGTGGGTTCCAAGCCCAAGTCTGCCATTTGTTAACTGCTTCCCAGGGTGGTCACTTCACCTCCCAGACACTTGGCACTGAAATAAGTCAGCTGCTGAAGCCATCATGTAGTGGCTGTTTTCTTTTGCACACCTCCAAATGGGTCCTGGCCTGCAACGTAAGCATGTGCCCTGACCAGGAATTGAACTGACCTTTCACTTTGTGGGATGACAACCAACCCACCTACTGAGCCATGCAGGTCAGAGCTTATTTTTTAATGCTGGAGCATACACATATATGTAATATGTAGATTACATTCATGCATATACATTTATAAGAGATTAGCTGTTTTTCCTAACCATCATGGCAGCACCATACCCAACTAAATTAATTCCTTGATATCATCTAATAGCCAGTCTGTTCAAATTTGCCTGATTACCTCAAAAATGTTTTATTTGTATCAGGATCCAAAGGTCCATTGTGTTCCTCTGGATGTCTCTTGAATCTTTTTTTTTTTTTAAGATTTTATTTCATTATTTTTAGAAAGAGGGGAAGGGAGAAAGGCAGAGAGAGAGACATCAATGTATGGTTGTCTTTTACCTGCTACAGATCTGACTGGAGACCTGGTTTGCAACCTGGTTATGTGCCCTGGCTAGGGAATCGAACCTGCGACCTTTGGGTTCGCAGGCCGGCACCTTACCCACTGTGCTACCAGCCAGGGCTCTTGAATCTTTTTAATCCCTCCCGTTTTCTTATGCCTTTCATATTTTATGAAACCAGCTCATTTTGCCTGTGGAATCTCCCTAGCGGGCATGTCGAACATGTTTTTTTTTTTTTAACTTTGGAAACAGGTAGGGAAAGCTGGTGGCCATTTATTCTGTGAAGACTTAGCAGGCGATGCTACTGCATCACACCAGGACATCAGGAGGCCTGTGTTGCTTAAATGATGTCAAAGTTGATAAGTGGGTTCCGTAGCTGATGGTAGGATCCACAGTTTCCTATCAATTTCACCTAAAGGTTTGGCATCGTTGCCTGCATTCTGCATTAACTAGGCATTGCAACATGGTGATTTCCTGATTGTATCTTTACTTCTGTATCCTTAGCTGGAGTTCTCCTAAGGAGAAGCTTTCCATTATCAGCTTTTTGGTTACTCTGGAATACAGTGAGTACAGGAAAGGCAGGGGAATTCTTGATTTTCCTTCCTCTTCTTTTTAGCATGAAGGTTCTGTGCGTCTATCAGTCAGAGCCCAGTCAGGAGACTGAAAGTCTATCAGTTAATTTAACCATGAGAATCTTATCTAAAGAGCTGTTAACAAGACCTTTGAGAATTGTAAACACAAGAGGCAAACACAGATATCACTGAGCAACTGGAAGAAGCAGCTACCACCCTATGTGGGAGGCCAGAAGTGGGGCTCTGGAGGCTGGGGCCTGCGCCAGAATTGTACAGATGGTGAGTGGGAGGAGCCCCAGGCCGGTGACCAAAGAGGGAAAGGGAACTGAATGTCCCTCCTGTCTGCAGATCCCCCTTTTCCCTGGGGAACTCCCTCTACATCCATGATGTTCTAACCCCAGAAGCCAAACCCTGTTGAGTGGGTTGCTCACCCTGATTTGCTCCTTGGTCACCCCGAGTCTGCATGTAGGCTAACCCCTTCCTTGAGGTTACCATGGGACAATGACTGGATCAGCTGGGGAAGCCTCAGTCCCAGGGGCACCAAGAATAGCACCTGGGTGAAGATGGGTGGGAAATTCTGCCCACCAGCCATACTGAGGGCCTGTGTCCTGCAGCCTTGAGATCTTTATCCAATGGCACCAGGGTGCCTAGGATTCTGGGCCCTGCCTGGCCCCCAGTGTGCAAACTGGACAGCAAGTGCCACAAATCCAGGCAGCTCTGGAAAAGGGGGAAGGGAGAGAGTGGGCTCCTGCTCCTGTGGGCTGGACAGTCCTCGCCAGCCCCAGAAGCCCGTGGCCACGCCCCCCACTTTGCACACAAACACCACCAAGACTCAATGTTAAGTTGTGGCCAAGGTCAGCTGGAGAGTAGATGGAAACTCTCTGATGAGTTAGTCCCCAGCTGGCCCCCAGACCCTGGTAGGAGCTCACTGACCTCACTCTAGCCTGCTGGATGGCACTGCTATCCCAGTTCCCAAGGGTCAAGAAGTACTGCTGGTAGGGCTGAGCATCAGAGCTGGATGCACCCTCTTCCTGGGGTCGGGTATCAAGGGATTCCTGGATTCCCACTCCAATCCCACCTACCTCCTGCGGGCTAAACTGACTTGTTGCTGTCCCCCTGCCCAGCCAGATGGCAGGCAGCCGGGGAAGATCAGTATGCATGTGCAGGGAAGGGCACGTACCTGGCCTGTGGGACAGCAGCCACAGGACAGGAGGCAGGCAGATGGTGCCGGCTGGATAGGCTTCCTGCAGGAGGCCCACCTCTGGAAGACCTACCACGTCCTGGGCTCCCCATTTACTGTCCACAGTCACTAGGGTCAGATTAAGAGGAAGCCTGGTCCACTGTTGCCAGACACTTCTGGCTCTGATGTGGCAATGGCATCCTCACGGCTGTTGCCTGCGGCAGGTAAAGTGTGAGCTTCCACACGAGCTCAGCCAGGGCTGGAGCTACCATGCCAGGGTCCCAGGACTACCTACCTGTCAACACCAGATGGGCCTTGTAGGCTTTTGGGAGAAAAGGACTAAGGTTCCCCAAATCCTAAACCCAATCTAAGTTATCCCATGGGCACCTCCCTGAGGGACCTGAGGAAGCAGCCAAAGTACAAATGACATCAATCAGACCTCAAGACAGGGAGACAACAAGCTCAAAAAAGTGACCCTGCTGGGCAAGTTTGCTACAGAAGAAATACCATCCAAAGCCATCAGTTAAGGCAACTGTATTTTGTTCTTTGCTTACATTTTTAAAAAAATCTGAACCGTCTGGAATGAGCAGAGGTGGGGGTAGGGCACTGGTTCTGAGTCCCGCAGGAGCCGCAGGTCACCGTGCCCTCCCTGAGGGCGCCAGCAGGGCCTCCGAGTTAACCCCAGGACTCTCACCTTCCCCGCTCCAGCGGTTCCCAGGACGTGTTGCAGGAGGGGCTCTAAGGCGCTCCCACCCTGAGGACGTTCTCCACACAGATCAAGGGGAGCGAGGAGTGCAGGATGGCACCTCCACCCTGCAGAGGCCAGTCCCTGTCCTGCCAGGCTGGGCAGTCCTGGGCCCTGAGGGCAGGCACTCGTGTGGCACTGGAGGTAGGTGCCCAAGTCTAGCCTTCCAATTCTTACCAGAAAGCCTGCCTTGCAGGGGACAAAATGTGACCTTTGACGTAGGCCCAGAACCTGCGCTACCAAGACTGGGGTGGTAGGGGGAGGGTGATGAGAACATAAACCACAGGCTTGTCTTCAGCTGCCTGGTGGCCTGGGAGAGGCGACCGTCTTAGATCCAGGCTACTCCTCTCCCTTCATCTTGTTCAGCTGTTTGTGGATCTGACGACCAGGTCTAACCTGGCAGAGGCCAGACTCTCAGCCCCCTCACCTCTACATTCCAGGTGAATGAATGAATAAATGAGCTAATTTATGTTCATAAGACACCTGTACAAATGGCAGAACTAAGGCTCAGAGAGGTTCGGTGACTTCCTGAGGCCACATAGCTGACCACTGGGCCGGCCTGAGGGTGGTGTCGATGCTCCTCCCAGGTCTAACCCTGGAATCTGCACCACGACCAGGGAGGAAAAAATAAGAAGGGAGTTTTATTTAATATTAAAGACGGGGAGGGGTTCGAAGAGAGGGCAGCCTCACTTGGTGATGGTGTTCCTGCAGAGAGAAGAGGGGCGTGAGGCTGTACGGCTGGCAGCAGGCCCCCGCCCACCTGGCCCCCTGGCCCCCTGGCCCAGCCCACTCACGCGTTCATGCTCTTGCCGCTGCCACTGAGTACAATGTACGGTGTCTTCTGGGCCTTCTGCTTTTCCTGGAGCAAAGCCACAGTGCCCAGGGGTGTGTCGCTGGAGCTCATCTTCTTTAGGAGCTGTGGGGTTACAGCCAGTCAGCACGAGGCAGGAGCAGCCCCAGCCCACCAGCCACCTCAGCACCAGCAGATGTGGAAGCCACTGTCACGTCCCCACAGGCTACCCACCGCCTCCTCATCCAGCTTCTTCATCCGCCGCTCTGTCTTCATCTTGCCTGAGCCTTTCCCATGGAAGCGGTGGGACAGCTGCCGGAAAGCCTGGGGACACAGGATGGGGAAGGAGCAGTGACCCACCTGACTGAGGTGATGGGAAGGGGGAAGGGAGCCAGGACATGGGCTCTGGGGAGGGACATGCTGCTCCAGGGGCAGGCGGGATCTCAAGTGAGACCCGCTGGGCTGAGGCAGGGCCAGGACATAGGGTGGAGGTGGAAAGAGGAGGCCAGCAAGCCCAGGTGTGAGCAGAGCCAGGAGCAGAGTGCTGGAATGGTGAGGCTGGAAGATGGAGAAGGCAGGACAGTTGGGCAGGAGCGGCCAGCTGGAGCTGGGGGTCTGGAGGAGCACAGGAGTGAGTCTGCCAGAATGCTGGCCCCCTAAGGGCGGGTCAAGCCACAGAGGGGACGTATGAGCAAAGGAATCAAGGCACCTGTCCAACCTTCACGCCAGGCTTGTGAGGGGACTGCCATGGCCACCAGAGAGGAGGGGATGGAGGCACACAGTGCAACACTTCTCCAGGGCCCCAGCAACAGTCAACTGAGCACAGAGGTATCCTCACCTCCTTGGGCGTGAGCTTCCGGCCTGTCTCATCCACGTACTCGATCTTAACGTCAGGCTTATAGCCGTCCTTCTCCTTGAAGTCCTGGGTGAAGCCCCGGTACTCCTCCCGCCGGCTATACTTGTCATCGATGGCCCTGGACCGAGACAAAAGGGGCCTCAGGGCCAGCCCCATCCACTCTGCCCCGGTGCCAGGGAGTCCCTGGCAGATGCCAGCCCTTTGGCCTTATGCCCAGCCCAGTTACACTCACATCTTGTCCTCAATGCAATACACTGCCGACGGCAGGGATTTGTTGGGTGCCTTCACCCGGGCCACCTTCTGCACTGTTGTCTCCAGCAGCCCTGGGGACGAGGGGGTGGTGAGACTCCAGGCTGTCCACCCCAGCACAGGGGTGCAGCCCGAGGGCAGGCCTGACACCCCTGTAGCACAGAATGTACTACAGGACCCCCAGAGCTGTGCTGTGGAAGTAGAGACATCAGGCCTGTTCTGTAGGCAAACAGACCCTGAGCGGAGAAATCAGGCCCTTGCCAAGGGCCAGTGACCAAGTAAATGGCAGAACTGGGATGCTAATGCCAGGGTCTCTGTGCCACAGCTTGGATTGTTTCAAGTCCCTGTCATTCTTCCTCAGAGGAGACACTGAGCATTGAGGGATAAAAGGTGTTTTGCAGGGGGACATGTGAGCAAAGGCACAAAAAATGAGGTGAAGAGCAGGCCACACACTCCTGTGACACTGCCCCCAAACCTGGTGCAACAGGAGTGGCTCACAGCCCTGGGCACAGGAGAAAGACAGCAGAGGGACTGCAGGAAGCTGTGCGGCCCCTGGTTCTCCCGGCACCTGGACCCCAGCAAGGTTCAGGGCAGCCCAGAGCCCTTACCTTTGTTCTGGCAGAGAAGCAGCGCGGCTGCCAGCCCTCTATTCACGATGGGCTCCTCGTCCAGGATGGTGGTGGAGGAGGCAGAGAACTGGAGGGTGGTGCATGCTGGTGAGCAGGCCACGTGGACACTTCTCTTCCCTTACCCACCAGTCACCCCCCACCCCCCACGACTGAGCCTTTCTGCGCCCCAGCGGTGTGCCCGAAAAAGCAACCCCACCGCTTCTCCCCCTCCTCACATCCTGATGCTGCTTCTCCTCATCCAGGTTGACTGTGCTCCAGCCGATGTTCTCCTCCCCATCAGACTCTGAGCCGCCATTGGCCGAGCGATCCTCGTCCCTTTCGAAGTCCTGCGGACAGAAGAGCAGCGTCAGCCCAGGCTCATCCCTGAGGACCACGGGGCCCAACCCTGCTGCCCACGCCCGGCCCCAGCAAAGCAGGTGAGTGGTGGGGAAGGGGGTGGCTCAACACCCACCATGAGCTCCTCCTGCTCCTCCCGGTTGCCGGCCAGCCCGTAGGTGGGGATCTCCCCGAGGGTTCGGCAGAACTCCGATGTGGCATTGAACACGATGGCCCCTTTCCGCTCCGGGTCCTCCTCCTCCTCCCAGCCCCGCTGGCGAGACTCCAGCTGCTTCACAATCTCCACCACCTGGAGGAGGGAGCAGCTGTGGGCAAACCCAAAAGGTTCCGGGGCGCTGCCACGGAGACCCAGGAACCTAAGACCCTCCCTGGGAGCAGCAAGACAAGCGGCTCCCGCCGCCTGAAGCAGACCTGAAGGGGCTGCCGCAGCTGCAGCTGCACACATGCTCACACACATGCACTCTAAAGGAACAGACTCACGTGCCAAGGGAAAATGTAGGAATTCTGGCAGCTCCACACCCTCAGGCTGGATTTTGTTAGGCTGGGGCATTTCTGTCCCAGGGTGTGGTGTGGCGTGGCCCTGGGTGTCACTGTTTTAGCTATCCTTCCCTTGACCACTAAGCTGAGCCTCGCCGAGTATTTTATCCGCCATTCATCCCTCCACTTGTGTGAACTACCTGCTTTGGTCTCTTGCCTGTTTGTTTTGTCAATTTTTGTTCTTTATGCATTTTTTTTTTTTTTTAATTTAAAGTACATTTTATTGACTATGCTGTTAGTTGTCCCAATTTTTCCCCTTCCCTCCAGCCATGCCCGCACCCCTTAGCTCCTATCCATGGGCCATGCATGCAAGTTCTTTGTCTTCACCCTTCCCTCCAGTATTCTTAACATCCCCTGTCTATTTTGTTCCTACCAGTTATGCTTTTGGTCCCTGCACCATTACCCCATTCTCCCCCTTCCCTCTCCCAGCTGATAACCCTCCAAATGATGTCCGTATCTACGACTCTGTGTTCTGTATATATTCTTGACACCAACCCACTGATGGTTATATATATGGGCAAGTATCTTCTCCTTTTGGCCCTTTCTTTTTTCCTGCCTTTTTACATTCTTCATGATACCTTTTAAAGAAAACTTAATTTCTGTAGATATGTTAGGTTTTTTTCTTCATGGTTTACGCTTTACATTTACATCTTTTAAAATCTTTTTCTTGAAATAAAAAAGATAAGTATGCTATGATTCCACTGACAAAAGGTCGCTAAAAGAGTCAAATTCATAGACACAAAGTAGAGTGGTGGGTGCCTGGCGCTGGGGCAGGGAGAGAGGGGAACTAGTGTTGAATGGTGAGAGCTTCAGTTTTACACGATAAAAAGAGTCACAGGGATGCAGAGTGGTATTTGCAACAGTGTGAATGTGCTTAATGCCACCAAACCATATGCTTAAAAATAAGATTAATTTTGTTACATGTCTTTTAACACAAAAAAGGCAGCAAACCTGTTTGTACCATAAAGTCATAAACGTAACTCCCTGTACTTTCTGAAATACTGTTTTTACTTTTGAAACCCTAACCTACCTGTAAGTGAACCCTGGGAAAGACGCCAGGCACACGGCTGGTCCTGCTGAGCCCGCAGCCGCCCCCGGGCCCTACCTTCTCGCCGCTGTCTCGCAGCTGCTGCAGCTGTCGCAACCGACGCCCCTTCTCCAGCTGCTTCTGCAGCTCCAGCTCCGCCTCATCCTCCTCCAGCACCTCTGGGGACCCAGCTGGCGGTCCTGCGCCCTCCTCTGGTGGGAACACAGGCGATGCCTGCTCAGATGGCCCGCTGGGACCCCGGGCTCTTCCCCCTGCCCCCTCCACCCCACCTCCACTGGCTGGGGCCCCGCACCCTCATCACTGATGTCCATGTTCTCCACTCGAGTGTCGTCTGACTGTGGGGGCTGAGGCGCAGGCTCCTTCTCCTCTTCCTCCTGCACCTCTTCATCACCCTCAGGCACTCGGCGCCGACCCCGGCCCCGCAGCCTGTGGGGAGGACACCTCTCCGGTGAGCATCAGTCCCCAGGCCAGCCCACCCCCACACCCCAGCCCTGTGTCCAAGCCCACCTGGAACCAAAGTCCCCATCTTGAGTCTGGTCCCCAAGAGGCAGCAAGTCATCGGCCCGCACTATCACCTCCTTCTCCTTTTTGCGGATCTTCTTCACCCTCCGCTTAGTCTTTTTAAAGGTCACCTGAGGGGAGGGGAGAAGAGACATGAAGGGGAACACGGGAGATGGGCAGCCACAAGCCCACACGGATGAACTTTTCTTAGACAGAAACAAGATGAGATGCGTGTGAGTCATCCCATCAGCGAGGTGGGGAAAACTGAGGCCCAGGGATTAAATGCCTTGCCCGAGGCCTCCCAACAAGTAAGGGGGAGCTAGGGTTGGGAATCTCGGTAGTGTAGCCCTGGAGTCCCACTCCTGGCCACTTAACCAAGCAATCCATGGAGCCAGCCAATCTACCCCTGTGTTCTTACAGTAACACCCAGTGCAAACAACCCCCAGCTATAAAATTACCACTACCCTGATTATCACTAACCCTCTGGTGGCTCCTGCAACCTCAGGACAGCACACCTCAAGCTCATGGTTCAACGACGTGCCTGGGGAGTCAGTCTGGCTCCTGGTCCCTGTCCTGCCTATACCCAAGACCTCTGTAGTGCCACCAAAGGGCTGCCAATCACTGCTCCCCCAAGGACAGTGCTCTGATGGAAGGCCGGATCTCCCTCCTCAGCTCCTTTTGATGGAAGGAGGCACCACTGCCCCAATGACAAGTGTGGGCTGGGGCCACTGTGCTCACCATCTCCTCCGGTGTGAGGTACTCAGAGGCGAGCCGGGGCCCAACTGTACTCAGGGACTGAGCTTGCAGCCGCAGCTTAGCCCGGATCTCTTCGAGCTCACGTTCCCGAAGGCCATCGGCCATGCCTCCTTGTTCCAAACGGAAGGAGTGTGGCCGCTCACCCTCCAGCTCCTCGTCGTACTTGGACAGGATAGAGCGGGGTTTTTGCTGCAAGGCAAGAGCTACAGGTTGGGATCCAGCCTGGCTCATGAAAAGCCACAGAGCCACCAACTCCTCACAGCCCCCACTGCTGAGGTGCCCTGCCCCTACGGTGACCCTGCCTGTGCCAAGTCATCCACGCTCTCGTCCTCTGCATAGGGCATGTAGTCAGGCTTTTTCTTCCTCAACTCCACGTTTTTCTCTGCCCGCTCCTTATCCACCAGGTTCACATTCACCAGCACATCCTCCTCTTCCTGTAGCACACCTAGGGGTGGGACAGAGGCAGCGACCATTCACACTGGCCCTCAACTCAGCAGTGACTGCACCTCCAACCAGAGAAGCCCAGCTCAACCCACCTTTGTCCTTGAGGGTCAGGATCATAGTCTCCCCTTCTCGGAAGGAATCAACAGCATGCTCCACAGTGAGACCCTGCAGGTCCCGGGCACTGTACAGGTTCTAGGTGCAGGAGGGAAGGTCCAGCTGAGTCAGGAGCCCTAACCCACGCAGCCCTGGGGTCCCCGAACCAAGGACAACAGTGCCACACCCATTCCACTGCCATGGCAAGCTCACCTGCCGCCTCTGCCCAAACTCCTCCTCCACCAGAGTGCTGACACCAAACTCTTGGTCCATCTCCTCCAGCAGCTTGGCCTATGGGACAAGGGAAGGTGGCCTAGACCTCAGGGGCACATGGGGCTTTATGAAGTGGGAGGGCGAAAAGGGCTGGCCTTGTAGGAAAGCCACTTAAAATCCCATGCTGACGCCACTGCCTCCCCTCCCAGGGGTCAGCCTCCTGCCCCAGCAGCTACTCAGGCCACCAGAGTCACTGAACAACCACCCCAGCTACCCAGGTCCTCACCCTCTTCTCTGCCAAATCCTTCTCCTTCTGAAGCTGCCGGCTCCTCTCAATCCAGGCTGCAGTGTCATCCAGCCAGGGGTCATCCTCCCCCAGAGTCTTTATCTTCCTGAAGAGGGAAAAAGTGAGTCCGGGAGCCCTGCTCCTCCCCAGCCCGACTGCAGAGCTCCTGGGCAGCCTCCTTGGGCCCTTTCCTTGCGAGCCCGGCTGGGACCCCCTTACCCCAGCTTCTGGTTCAGGAGGCGCTTTTCTTTGGCAGCTGCCAGCTTTTCTCGGAGCTCCTCTCGTTGCCGCAAGGCCATGGGGTTGATGATGTCGGCTGCCACGGGCTCCTCCTTGGTGCCCGCCTCTGGAAGGGGGGCCAGACGTGAGGCTATGCCTGCCCATGGCTGGTGGGAGAGGAGGGAGGCACTCACCCTGCCCCCTTCCAGCGCAGGGGGCCAGAAGGGGCCAGGAGAGGGGCGAAGGATCCTTCACCTCCCCGCTCCCACTTTATCCCCACACCCCCTGTCATCAAACACGTCATGAGGGGACTCTCCATGCCTTCAACAGTCCCTCAAATCATGCTCAAAAAATGATATAAAAATCCAACACCCACTCCCGCAGCCCATTCAATTGCCACCTCATAGCCAGAGTGAGAAGGCAATGCCAACTGTTTGAACTTGGAGTAAGCTCAGTGCCATTAGGCACTGGGTCCCTAGGCAAGAGGTCCCAAGCCTATCAGCAAGCCCCCACCCTTAGCCTCTGACTGGTACTGCACCTATGCTCTGCCCTCATGCCCTCCCGCAGCCCCTCTTCAGCCACACACTCACCCTTCTTGACAGCATTGACCTCCAAGGGTTTCAGCCCCAGCTTTGCCCGGAGTTTACTGAGGATAAAATATACGAGTTTTAGAGGCTATCAAAAAAATAAAAATATCGACACAAGGGTTTGTAAAAAAAAAAATAAAAATAAAAAAGAAATGGGGCAACAAATGCATTCTGGATAGACAGAGGGTGAAAACAGGATGGGACTGAGTAGTCTGAAGGGTCACAAACACAGGGCCTGACCCAGGCGGTCCAGAGCATGGGAAGGGCCCTGGCCTCCAAAGCGGGGAGCACCGGCCTTAGGTCCAGCCTGTCCCTGACCCGTGGAATGCCACCCTTCCTCCTGGGGCTCAGTGTCCTCTCCCAGAGTGCAAGTGATTGGCTAACGTGATTTACATGCCACCTCCAGTTCCAACCAAATGTTTTCGTGTGTGAAAGCCTCCCTAAAGAGGCTGCTCCATACCTACCCATTTCAGAAGGAAAAAGTAGAGACAAAGGAGATAGGACTTACTTGGTCTCCTCGATGCTAAGTGACGAGGCATCTCCTGAGCTGGTTTTGGAAGTGGCAGCTAGAACAAGAAGAAGCATGGCTCAGAAGCGGAACACAGAGCCAAGAAGCTACCAGCTGTGACTCCAGCTGCAAAGCCATAGATGAGGGCCCCTCACCAGCACCGGGCCTTCCTGAGGCACCGGAACACAGCAGCCTTCTCCCAGCCCAGTGGTGTTTTCCACCTGCGTCTCATCTCTGAGAAGCCCGCCTCACCTACACATCTTCCTTTCTTGACCCAAAACCCCCAACTCTCTGCACCCCTCACTTTGCAACCTCTTCCCTTATATGTATCGTTTTCAACCTGCACTACCCTCTATGGACTCACTCCAACTGACAAAGTTCTAGCCAAATGCCAAGATCACATGCCAAGTCCCTCACAAAGTCCTATTCAATGACACATCAATTGAAATGAACTGCTGCCCCCAGACTCCACAGCACGGTAAACCATGTCTGGGGCTGCTACTCCCCAAAGGCAGAGACTGTGTTGGCAGCATGACTGTGTCCTCTGCAATCCATGTGGTCAGGAAACACACCTATCGGTGCCTGCTCTGATTGGAAGCATTTCAAGCTTCCCCCATCTGCTCACAAACAGAAAATAACTCCACTGGACACACAGAAGCTGGACACTCTCAGATGGAGCTCCCCCAACCAAGTTGCCACCACTTGCTAATCCTTCCTACATTCCCACCCACAACCTGCCTCCTCCTCCTCCTTTCTCCCACGTGGACCCTGGATTCCAGCCCCTCCAGGCTCTCTCCAAGGTCTCCAGCTTCCTTATTCCTAAGTCCAATGGATTCTTTCCAGCTCTGGTTTTGCTTAATCGCCTGTGGCATGTGACACTTTCCATCACTTTCCTATTCTAACGACACTTACCCTACAGATCCCATGACACAAGAGTCAATGGTTTTCCTGCCTTTTTGGCTGTTCTACCACCTTTCCTGCAGTGTTTAACCCCACCTACTTACTAATGAGTTAGCATTTCTCGGGCTCTATTCCTGTCACTGGTTTCACATTGCCCACTATCTCAGGGGACTTCATTTGCACCTAAACACTCACCTCTCCCAAACTGCTCTCTCCAGCCCAAACCCTGGGCTTCTCCCGTACACGTCAAATGCAACGCTCTTCAAACTGGATCCCTTACCTGGCCCCCCAGATCTGCTTCTCCTCCAAACTCCTCAACCTCAGTGGGTGACACCATGGCACACCGTTGCTCAAACCAAAATTCCAGTCACCCTCAATCCCTCCTTTTCCTTCCCACCCGCATTCCAGTGCGCTAATTCCTCTTCCAAACTACCCCCTCAATCCCACCGAGCCTCCCCACCCCACTGCCGCCCCCTCTGGTGCAGGCCACCCCAGGCCACAGATCTTGGCCACGACTGACCCAGTTCTCGGCGCAGTGATCTTCCCAAAACATGAACATGGTCAGCTCACTTCCCACTTGAAATCCTTGGTCCTCAGGGCCTTTCGTGCTCAGAGCCCTACCTATCTTGCAGCCTCGTTTCCCATAGCGATTTTACACGATTAGCCCACTCAATACCAGGCTTTCTCCTGCCCCTGTACACGCTGGTACCGCTCCATTCATTCACTCATTCATCCCCTGAGGCCTGTGAAGGGCCCGTTGAGAAAACTGCCCTCAGAGCTTAGCAGAGGGAGGCAGCCTTTAATCCCAAATACCCGTCAGACCTTTTTGGGAGGGTTGACCAGGACAGCAGGGTCGCCCGCCCCACCCGGGCCCCGCGGCCGCCCCGCCCGCAGGCCCCGCCCCTCACCGGCCTCGTAGCCATCGTCGCGCTTCTCCCGTTTCACGCGCCTCTCGGCGGGCTCGGCCTGGCTGCGCTCCCGCCCGTGAGCACTGCTGCGGGCCTCGGCCTCGCGCCGCCCGCCCCCGCGCTCGGTCCCTCGTTCCCGGCTCCGCTTCCGTCGTTCGCCACCGCTACTCCCGCCGCCGCCGCCGCTCCGGTGCTTGTGCTTCTTGTGCTCTCGGTGTCGCGGCGGCTGTTCGGCGGTGCCTCCGGTGCCAGCCGCCGCTGTCGTCCCGGCCGCCTCCTTCTCCCCGCGGTGCTTCTTTGACGACCCCATGGTGGTACCTCTGCCGCGAGCCCGGCCACCACCGAGCCCCGACGACGCAAAATGGGAACACTTCCGGGTCGCCCAGCAGCCACTGCGCTGTTGCCGGAAACTACGAGCCGCTGCTTCCGCCGTTCCCAGCCTGCCCCCGAGGATCACGGGAAAGCCAGGGGTGTATGCCGCCGGCTGGGTCGCGGCTGCCTCGGAGCCGGTGGCCCAGTTGCGCGTGCGGACCTAGTTAGGGTCTGGGTCGCAGAGCTGTGAGGACCTGGGAAGGTCTCTGAGCCAGCGCCCCGCAGCCGGAGGCGCCTCCCGCTTGCACAGCCAGACTCGCGGACTTGGCGTGCATAGCTCCCGCCGCTCCGAAGAGGCGTCCCCCTAATGGGCTCCCTGGGATCGTGCCTCCTTGGGTGCCGGACATACAGCACACTCTTCGGGACCCCGAGCTCCCTAGCCCGGCCTTTGAGTCCCTCCAACCAGTCTTGTCAGCGTAGGCTGCCTTCCCACGTCCTCTGGGTTTTTAAATGTTTTTATTTATGGGTTTTAGAGAGAGCCATTTGTTCTTTCACATAGTTATGCATTCATTAGTTAGGATTTTTTATAAAGATTTCATTTACTTATTTTTTTATTTTAAAAAAGGATTGTATTCATTATTTCCAGAGAGAAGGGCCAGGAGGGAGGCAGAAAGGGAGAGAAGCATCAATGTATGGTTGCTTTTCTCCTGCCTCCAGCTAAGGACCTGGCAGGAGACCTGGCTTGCATCCCAGTAACGTGCCCTGGCTGGGAATCGAACCAGCGACCATTGGGTTCATAGGCTGGCACCTTATCCACTGTGCCACCAGCCAGGGCTTGATTTTATTTCTTTATCTTGAGGGAGGGGGGAAGGAAGGGAAAAAGAAAGGGAGAGAAGCATCGATGTGTGGTTGCCTCTCTCGAGCCCTCAAATGGGATCCGGCCTGCAACCCAGGCACTTGCTCTGACGGAGAATCCAACCCGGGACCCTTTGGCTCGCAGGCCAGCGCCAGTCCACTGAGCCACACCAGCCGGAGCTGGTACGTTCTTTTATGTACCCTGGCTTCATCCAACCAGCAACCTTGGCTATGGGGCTGAAGCTCTGACCAACTGAGATACCCCCATCAGGGCCCGATTGGTTTGTCACCCTGCAGTCAGTGAACTGCTAAGGTGCTCCAGAACAGCTGTGTGTCTGTGAACCCCCTGAAACAGAGTGCAAAAATTGGCACAACTCTGTGTGTGTGTGTGTTTCTTCCCCCTCGTGGAGAGGGGCTAATAACTTGGAAGTTACAAGCCCAGTTCACACAATCCCTCCTAACTCCCCACCCCCAGCCCCCTTGCTCCATCTGGTAGCCTCTACGCCTTCATCTGCTATGGTATGATGTATGTGCCTCTTTAAAGGTCCGTCCCACTGCCCCAACGGACGAACTTCTCGATGGCAGAGGCCATCCTGTCCTGTTCACGCTTGAATCTCTAGGACCCAGCATATATGCTGGAGACTGGGGGGGGTGACGGGGGTTGCAGCTGTCACTCTGTGAGGTGCCCCACTCCTCAGCTGCAGAAACAAGGTTATGCATGCTGGGTGCTGGCACAGGTAACAGCCAGGGCTCCTGGGGGGTGGGGGAGACACTAAAGCTGCCTACCCACCCACCACACCTTACTCCCAACCCAGAGCCCTTTCCCACCAGCACCAGAAATCCCACACTGTGTTTTCCATAAAGCTTTTAATTTTTATCTAAGGGACTGGATTCACAGTCTGGGCTTGGGGTGGACTGCCTCTCAGGCTGGCTGCTAATGGATTCTTTTCTTGGGGGGTTCTGAGAAGAGTGCTCCATTCTCTCCCCGGCCAACCTGTGGCTCCTTAAAGACAAGACAAGGATAGAGGCTACTGGGCTCTGCAGCCCCCCAACCCCATACCTAAGGACACTGGGGCTATAGGAGGGGAAAGACCATTGTCATTGAGCCTCAGTTCCCTTCTTGCGAATGAGGCCTCATAATCCCTGCTCTGCAACAGGTTGCTCTAACGCATAAGAGACTGTATACATGGGTTGAGTGGCATGGAACGAGTCCATAATGAAGATTTGATGTGGGGCCACTCAGATGAATAAAGATTCCCAGACTGGCTCTGCTGCTTAATCATTCCTGCATCTTTGGAAAAGACCCTGCCCCTCAGGTCTACAGTTTCTTCATGGAGGAGTGAGGGAACTAGCCCTGGCCCCACCTTCCTCTGGTGACATGGAGGACAGAGCCTGGGAACGTACCTGCTGACTGCTAGAGTGGCAGAGTCTTCCAGGTCAGGGAGAGGGGATGCAGGGTGGACAGGGCAGGACCAAAGCTTAGGTTTAGAGCTGCCCACTGACTTCCTTTAGCCTTTCCCAGATTGAAGGAGGGCATGGAGGTGGTGGAGGAGACCACACAGGGCCCAGAGTGCTGGTGATGGCACCCCTTCTCCCTACAGCGTGGCAGAGCCAGTTGCTTGGCCAGCTAGACAGCCTCACCTGGATTTCCTGGAGGTGCCCTTCGTGTCCGCCTTGCTTGCCTCAGCCAGCATCTGTTCCTCATCCAGTCCCAGTGCCGACAGCACCTGGGAGAAACGCCGGGTCACCGTGAGCCGGGCGTTGGCCTGAGGAGAGAGAACGGGGAGTCCCACTCTGCACGAGGGTGGCCAAGAACAAGTAGGGCTCAGAACACTCAGGGTGTCCAGATGGGTAGCAACCTGGGGGCTCATCTCGGGGACCCACCCCTACCTCACCCCCTCTACCCCTGGGGCCAGTGAGAAGCTGTCTCCCCCGGGAGGCCTGCTTACCCAAGGCTAGCCCTCACCTGCATGGCCTGCTGGAACAGGTAGGGCCGGGCCTGCACCCTGTGCTGGATGCCCTGCAGCTCAGCCTGGTACTCAGCAAAACGTTCTCGCTCCTGGCGCCTGCGGGGAGACGGGCCTCTGAGCAGGTAACCAGGGACACGGCCCATTCCCCACTCGTAGGCCACTCGTCCTCACTAATGACATTGTGTCCTCCCACCCTTACCTTTACAAAGCCACCTCATTTCTGTCCTTGACCTGGACTCCTCCTGAGGTCACTAGGGTAGGAATTAGCGTTCGCCCCATTTTACCATGACTCCCCTGAGGCTCAGGAAGGTTGAGGGACTTGTCCAAGGTTGCACAGCTGGGACGTGACCGACTGAGCCCTGAGCTGAAGTACCCAGGCTGTGCAGCCAGGGCTCGCCCATCCTCCCTGCCATCCCCAAGGGAGAGGGGCCAGTGCTGGCTTCTGCGCAACGGGTCACCTGTAGTCGCAGCCTCCTGCTCCCCCAGCCCACACCCTGCGCCTCTCACACTGTGCGTGTGAGGAGGAAGCCGTGGCGTCAGGCAAGGCCCTGTGCTGAGCCCTGGGCCATTTTCTTCCCTGCTGTATCGGGACGGGATAAGCCTGCCAGCCCTTGCTGTGGTTCTCGTGAGCAGACAGCTTAGAGAAGGGGACTAAACAACGTGCTGCAAATAAGAGAACAAGAACGTGCCCCAAAAGGTTTCGGCTAGGGAAGCACAAACCCACTTACAAAACCCGGTTTGTGCATTTTCAGATATGTGTCTGCTCAATAAGCGGAGTCTCCAGGCAGCAGGACAACCCTCTCCCCACGCCGCACACCGGTCCAAGCGCCCTTCTGAGAGGCACGTAACAGAGGGTCGGGGTGCGCAGCAGCACCCACAGACGGTGCAGGAGGAAAAAGAGCCCCACTCCTGCCAGGATCTCTGGCAAGCACCTCGGGCCCTATAGAAAACCTGGCCCTGCTGGGCCGGGGTTCTGTTACAGGAGGCTAGGAGCAGAGGCAGCCATGTCTCACCCGCTGACCCAGCAGCCCTGGGCCTGGTCTGATAATATTGCCAGGTGTTCAGTATCACCAGAAACGCTGTGAGGCAGGGAGGAGAGAAATCCTTGGAATTCTAGGTATTGTTTCCACTATCTGGGAAGAAAAACCTTTACTTCCCAAAGCCGGAAAGGCATCCCAAGGCCCTAAAGGTGGGAAAGGACCCATAGTGCCTGAAGGAAGAAGCCCATGAATACCTTTAGTCATGGAAAGCCAGCACCACCCTGTCAGTAAGTACCTTCTCTGTCAGTCCAACTCTGTGAGTCCTCAGAACAAAGAACTGGCTTGCTCTAGCTTAGCGCCCTTGGCCCCAGGCCTCTGGCCACACTGGGGCTAGCCTGCCACCCCCAGCCTGTGGCCACCCTTGGTTTTGCTCTCCCATTCATTAATAAATCTTGGGTGCACACTAACAGGCTGGCTGATCTGTAATTCTTTACTGCATTGAAGAGAAGAACCAGGGTTTCTCCCATAGCTCATTGGCTAGGAGCCAGGGGAGGGACTCTCCCTCCCTGCAGGAAAAAGAGATAGACTTGGAAACCCATGGCCAGGAGTGGAAGTTACTGCAACTGGGAGTCTTCACCATTTAGAGGGAATGTACAGCAGTTACGGGGGATGGGGGAGAGCAGGGAACATGAGCTGCCATTCGGTTTTTGTTTGGCCTGTGACGTCATATACATTTCCCTGCCTGATTCCTTATGTTATTTCTGTTAGACTTCAGAGAACTCACATGTCTGGGAACCCTGAGCAAGAAGGAAGCCGTGGCAGTGGATGTCAGCCCTCTCTGTCATCTCTGACTCCAAGCAAGTCACATCACCTCCCCACCACAGGGCAACATCTTTTGTGCCTCTCTCCCGGGCAGGACAGAGTCCCCACTGCAGCTCAGACAGAGAAAAGTTTATGGGCTACGAGGGCTGAGAGGCCCCCTGGGAAATACCTGCTCCCAAGTAGAAACTAAAAGGTGTGTATTTGAAATGCTTGTCTCACTGGCACCTGCCCCTTGGAGTCTGAAACCTTCCTCTTCCTGCCTTCGTAAAAAGTACGAATTTGAGGTCTGGTGAGAAGGCATCCCCCAGAATGAAAGGAGATGGGGGTTGGAAAGGGCTGCCCTGGTGCCAATGGCACCCAGTAGGTACCCTATGTCTATGGCATCGGAGATCATAGTGCTTTCTGTTTCCCTGGGTTGGGCTTTGGGGAAGACCCTGGTGCCTTCTACGTGGAGGCTGGGTGGGTATGGAGCATCCCAGGCGTGTGGCGGGGTGGCTAACTGGCTGCTTGGGTTGGATCCAGCTTCGCAGCTCCCTTGCTGCCTTTGGCAAATTACTTAAATTCTCTCAGCCTCTGTTTCCTCATATGTAGAATCAAGGATGGTGACAATACCTACCTCACGGGCTTGTTATGAGTCTAAAAGAGGCTCATACACATATGCATTTTTTTAATGGTCGAAATGCAGGGAGAGAATAATGCAAATGACTCTCCCCCGGACCCCAAACAATGCCATCTCCAGAGGTGGGATTATAGGTGCTATTTACCCTTCACATCAACTCTTTTGGTAATATCCTGGCACTTAAAACCAGAAAAGTAAGATCTGAAAGTGATAAAGCAATAGAACATTGAACCTGAGCATCTGACAGCTTCAGAGACCATTAACTGGGTGACACCGGCCCAGTCCCTTCTCCTGAGCCTCACTGTCTTTGTCTATTGGTGCAGCAAAGTGGCCGGCCGGCCGGCCTGAGCTGGAGGCTCAGCTGTGAGGGAGGTGAGGACTGGGTCTCCTGGGACCTCTGGCCTGTCCCCGCCAGGCCCTCCACAGCCCAGCTTCCTACCTCAGCTCCTCCAGTTTGCGCTGGGCGGCCCCCAGCCCCCGGCTTCCCCCAGGTGCATAGGCTGCCAGGCAGCGGGCCACCTGCTGCTGCACGCGCTGCGCCCGGGCCCGCCGCTGCTCCGCCTGCTGCTGCTCCTCCCGCTGCTGCTGCTCCCAGGTCTGCAGCAGGCTCCTGGGGGGGTAGGGGGGGAGATTTGAGAGGAACAGGAGCCTCGGGAGGGTCAGGGGCCAGATAGGGGAGTGTGGGGCTAGGTTAATGCTTTTGGGCTTGAGGGACCAGCAGATGGATGAATGGATGGAAAAAAGAAGCAAAGTGGTGATGAGATCAGTGGATGGCTGGATGGTGTGGTGGTTGAATAGAAAACACCTAGGCTGACCTGGAGTGTTGTTACCACAGATCTCAGGGCCAATTCCTTCTTATCAATCAGGCTTTGCTCACATGTCAGGGAAAGAGAGGTTCCCAGACCACCCCATCTACCTCTCAGGTATTGTCCAGCTCTAGCCATACACTTTGATCATATATTAATTATCCTTCTTCCCAAGTAGAATGTAAGCCGCATGAGAGCAGAGTTTCTTGTCCTAATATGTTCACTACCAATCCATCCCCAGCAGCTAGAACAGTACCTAACTAGACAGAAGCTCAGTTGGTGAATTCATGCAAAACTGAATTATGGTCAGAGAGAAAGATGGACCAATAGACAAAGGGGTAGATGCAGTTATTCAATTGGCACTTATTTATTGAGCACTTACTATGTGCCAGGTCCTGTGTAAGGCACCAGAGAGACCATGATCAGTACGATCTGGCACCTGCCCTCAGGCTGTGCTCAGGGGTGGACAGAACAGCCCCGTACCCCCTGCGATGGGGTACGGTGAGAGCCATGATGGAGGTGAGCACAGAGGAGAACTGGTGGGGCCCCTGACTCGATGGCTGAAAGCTGCATCTGAGTGAGCTGATGGATGGGGAAGAGGGCCAGCCCCAGAAAAGAATCGAGGGAGAGCATGGGTCATTCCAGCCACTGTGACCGGTTAATATGGGGCACAGGAGCCTGCTTACCAAGGACGCTGGCTTTGTCCCAAAAGCATGGAAGGATTTCAAGCAGGCAATGAATGACAGGGTAAGAATCGGGAGGTGCTGTCAGAATGCTGAATGGATTCTCACCTGCCTCTTTTAAAGGCCACTGAGGCCCACTGAGCCAGCTCTAAAGGGACACACCTCTGTCCACTCCCATGGCCACCTGGTTCAGGCTGTTATCATCCCTCACCTTGACAATGCCAACCACTGTGCACCCCCATCCAGTCTTTACCCTCTGCTCCCACTGTCGCCGCTGTAAGCCCCAGGCATGGCAATCATCTCACTCTACTGACATTACTACTGCTTGGCTTCTTGGATCTGGACCAAGCTTTTTTTTTTTTTTTTTTTTCTTTTTTAAGATTTTATTCATCATTTTTAGAGAGAGGGGAAGGGAAATTTTTAAAGAGAAGGGAAGGGAGGGAGGCAGAGAGGGAGCGAAACATCCATGTATGGTTGCCTTTCACCTGCCTCCAGCTGGGGACCTGGCTGGAGACCTGGCTTGAACCTGGGTAATGTGCCCCGGCTGGGAATTGAACCAGCAACACATGGGTTCACAGGCTGGTGCTCAAGCCACTGAGCCACACCAGCCAGGGCCTGGACCAAGCTTTTTAATCTTTATATCCCGAGGACACATGAGTACTCAACCTATGTTGCATTAATTAATTAATTAATTATGGGTGGCTTAGAAGATAGGAAGAGAATGAAGAGTTCCTTATGTCCCTAGACAGTTGGCCAAGCAGAGATGGTGGGATGGGTGGATGATCAGAAGGCTGGTGAATAGATAAACGAAGGAATGAATGAGAGGATGAGTAAGTCACTTGGAGAACCTGCTCCTTCTCTACGCCTTCCCTTGACTCCCACCCTCCTTCTTCTTCCACCTTACCTGGTGGCCTCCTGTCGTTTGTGGAAGGTACGGGTAGAGAAGTTGACGAACAGGAGTGTCTCGTCATCTCCCGAGGCATGGGCCTTCCCATTCCTGTTGGAAGCCTGGACAGCACCCTGCAAAGCCTTCCAGGACTGCTTTCTGGGGCCTGTCCACAGTGGGAGGAGTTAGGGCTGCCCCCCATGTTGGCCCACGGGGCAATCCCACCCGGCATCTGGAGCCTGGCTCAGCCCAGCCCTGTCTGGGACCAGCCCAGCCCAGCTCCCCGCCATGCCACTCCCCAGGGAACCCAGGCATGGAGCCCCGCACTCACCACAGACCAACTCATGCTGCAACTGCCGCTGCAGCTTTTCCAGGTCCTGCGCCCCCTCTGGTGTCGCGGCCCTTGCCCTCCTCCTCTG
The DNA here is from genome assembly GCA_004026585.1 of Noctilio leporinus. Taxonomy (NCBI): domain Eukaryota; kingdom Metazoa; phylum Chordata; class Mammalia; order Chiroptera; family Noctilionidae; genus Noctilio; species Noctilio leporinus. Next base: position 244,025 of record PVIW01001222.1, read on the forward strand.
TGGTCCTCCGGGGTTGTGGGAGCTGGGGATGCTCCCTTGGCATTGTGGTTCACCCTGCTTGGGAGGCTTCTCGCAGGAATTGCACCCCTTTCTCAGAGAACCCGCCCTCCTTCTAAAGGGAGCCCTATGCTCCTCCTCAGCCTCTGCCGCCTCCGCGAGCCATTTGTCCTTTGGGATCGACCCCTTCCTGGGGAGCTGGGGCAGTTCCCCAGGGCTCAGGTCCCTCTCAGCCTCCTCAGCACTGGGGGCGTCCAGCTCAGCAGCGTCCTCTGACTCAGACCCGGGTCCTGACCTCTTCCCAGGCGGCTGGAGGCCACACTCACTGGGCAGCTCCAGCTCTCGGCCCGAAGGAATGGAGACGCAGCTCCAGGCCCTGAGCCGCTGACTCCTCTCCGGGTTCCGCATCTTCGTCTTCCAGCACAAGCCCTGAGCCTCTAGGAGGCTGGCAGTGGACTTGCGCCTGGACTTGTGCTTGCGGACCGCAGGGGTCAAGGGCAGCGCGTGCTGGCCAGGTGCCAAGGGGGAGCCAGGCTGAAGTGGAGCCCGGCCACCTGCGGCGAAGCTCTCCCAGGCCCACTGGAAAGGGAAGGAGGGTTTCCGAGGAGAAGGAGACAGGCTGAGGAGGGAGAGGGCAGGGGGCCGAGGTCAGGGTTAGGGGGCCGTCCCCCAGTGGGGCTGGACACCCAGCACCCTACCCGCCCTTCCCACAGCTGCTTACTCCTCATCCTCAACAGGGTCATGTCCTTTCTTGTTCCAGGCCCTGGACGTCCGGTCCTTCTTTGCCGTCCGCCCTGCGCTCTGAGATCTCTGCCGCTGGCCCTGGATGACACTGTCACCACTCCCAAGACTCCTCTGAGTGAAGACAGGAGAGGAGGCCCAGCTCCTAGGCCACCTCATGCCTCCCTAGAGCACCCTCCACTTCTCTGCACCTTGGCTGGCCCTAAAACGGATCGCTAGCTATCTCACGTCCTAATATGAAAATGACAACAGCATGAGTTAACTCATGCCACCTTCCCAAGGACCCTGTGGAGCAGGTACTCACCGTCACACCCACCGTGCACATGTGAACACTGAGGTTCAGAGAGGCAAAATCATTTGGGTAAGGTCACACAGCCAGTAACTGGAGCTAGGACCTGGACATGTTGAGTCTGTCCCCAGAGCCCAGATTTGTCACCATTGCACGATGTTGCCTCTGGGCCCTGCACAGCTCTTCCGAATGTCCCATAGGGCCTCTGGACTTGTTAAGCCAAAGTGGGAGAAACGTGTTGCTTTCCTGCCGTGAGGCTTCTCCTCCACTGCTGGTCTCTGAACAGTTCCACCGGAAGCTTCAGAGTCATTCCCTGGTATCATCTCCTCTTCACCCCATCCCCACAGCACCTCTGCCCCACCGAGGACCCTTCCCTATGCTTCCCTGACCCTCACCTGAGCCTCGGCTCCAGTCTCATGGCTTCTCAAGGGCCTCCCGCAGCCCTGGCCACCCCTGACCCCAGAGAGCCAGCCTGCCCCTGGGGGTTGGAAGTCCCCCGACAGGGGTCCCTCACCTGCTCAGCCTGGGGGATGTCTGACAGAAGCTTGAGCAGCCCTGTGGCTGTCCCTGGAGCCTGGAGCGGGGGCTCCTGCCCTGGTCTCCCCGATGTGTTCCTGACCAACTGTTGGTGGGTGTTTAGCATATTGGTAGCCTGCCCCATCCCCCACCCCCATCTGCCAGCATTGGAACTGTCCTCTCCACCATTTCCATGGCAACCAGTCCTCCCCAGGCCAGGGAGGGTTAGCCAGGGTATGTGAGACCAACTTCCCTCCAGAAGGGAGAGTCCAGCAGGACGCTGAGGAATAGTCCACGCTTGGGAGTTTGGAAACCCAAGGCCAAGTCCTGCCTCTGCAGGCCTCCGAGGTGACTTAGCGTCAGTCCCCTGTCTTGCTTGGCCTGTGTTTCTCCATCTGTCTGTAAAATGGACCTTGAAATGCAGTCATCTGGAAGGGCCCCCAGACCCTATAAGATGGCCAAGTCGCACCTGAAGCAGGCCATCTTTCTTTGCCTGCCTCTGGGACTGTCCCCCGCCCTGGCTGAGGCCCTGTGGGAGCCAAACTGAACTCTCCTGAGGTCTTGTTGAAATCACTTGCCCTGCCAGGCCCTGACAGGGCAGGAAAGACCAGGAAGCTGACTGCTATGTCCAGGAGCAAGGTAGCAGGCAAGTCAGAGCCCGCAGAAAGCTCTGCAGGGGGTGAGAGCATTTAAATCTTATCTCAAACTTCTAGCAGTGCCAGAAAGCCTTGTTACACTAAATCCCCTCAGGACACCGGGGGCTGACCACTGCTGCCCGCAGCACAGGGACATGGTGCCAACCTGAGGCCCTGGAGTGGCCTCCCACCAACTGTGACCTTGGACAAGTGTCTTCTCTTCTCTGACAAACTGGCCCATCCCTTAGATTTGTTGCAAGGGTTAAACAAAATCACCGAGGCAATGCACTCAGTGAATGCCTGCTTTTACTGCTGTAATGATAGCCATTATTGGAAGGCAGTGGAACATCATAGTTAAGAGCACAAAGGAGCTGGTAAATCCCAGCCCCTCCACTTGCCGTGTACTTTCTCGACCCTGTTTCCTCAGGAGCAGCTCGGGGCTGGTGATAATGGTGTCTACCTCCAAGGCCCGTGGTGAGGGTTCAATCAGTCCACACGTACAGATACACGAAGAACATTCCCATTGCCCATCGCTGCTCTGTGAGGGTTGCTAATTAGCCAACAGTGCGGCCCCAGCAGGACGTTATGGAAGTAAATCCAAGCAGCTGCCCTAAATGCATGTTTTTCTCAGCTCTCTGTTCCTTTGGACCCGCATCTGCTCTCAGGCTCCATCCCAGGTAACTCTGCTTCAAGGAGCCCAACCAGCTTAGCAGCCTAAGTCACGCTGCAGGCGAAGATCTCCTGTCACTCAAAATAGGCAAACTCATTTCTTCCTGGTGGGCTGTCATCCCATCCCCTCACCTCCTCTACTGAGCGTCACCCACTGACCCCAGGTAGAAGGCACAGGTGTTTCATTTTCAGAGAACAAGTCTGCTGTAGATCCTGGCCCAACTGATTTTTTGGACAAACTCTGGGCCACTTTCTTCCTTGGCAGAGCATAGGTCTGGACTTCTTGGGTCAACGTTTTCGTTTTCCTTTTTTCCTTCCTTTTAAAAGATTTTACTTAATTATTTTTAGAGAGAGGGGAAGGGAGGAAGAAGAGGGAGAGGAACATCAGTGTGTGCTTGCTTCGCCTGCCCCTAACTGGAGACTGAGCCCCTAACCCAGGCATGTGCTCCAACTGAGAATCGAACCGGTGACCCTTTGGTTTGCAAGCCAGCACCCAATCCACTGAGCCACACCAGCCAGGGCGGTCAACATTTTCATAAGCCACCTTCAGCCCTCTTCCCTAGCCACACTTTCTCTTTTGGTGAGCTCATCCAGTCTGATAGCCTTCAAGGCCATCTGTGGCCTCCCAACTGCCCCCAGGTTTGCTGTCTCAGCTCTGAGCCTTCCTGATTAGTCCAGGCTCATTTCCAGGGGCAGCAGCCTCATACATCTTGCATGTTGCATGCCTCTTGATCATACCAGTTTCTCTTGCGCTTGATTTAATCTCATGTTGTTTGTACAGTAAAGCGCTGTGCAGGCTCACAGCCCAGGAGCAATAGGCTCTACCACACAGCTGAGGTGTGCGGGAGGCTGGGCCACCCAGGTTTGTGCAGGGGCTTCTGTGATGACCCAACAATGATGAAATTGCCTAATGAAGCACTTCTTAAAATGTAACCCCATCATTAAGTGATGCATGACTGCATGTAATTTCTCAATAAAAATGAGATCCTTGGGCCCTGGCTGGTGGCTCAGTGGATAAGATGCCGGCCTGCGAACCCAAAGGTCGCTGGTTCGATTCCCAGCCAGGGCACATAACCAGGTTGCAAGCCAGGTGTGTAGCTGGAGGCAGATGAAAGGCAACCATACATGGATGTTTCTCTCCCTCTCTGCCTCTCTGCCTATCTGAAAAATAATAAATAAAATTAAAAAAAAAGAGATCCTACTTCCTTTGCCAAATATCATGTTTTTCTCAGCTTTCCATGGCAGTACATGCAAAGACACCTTCACTGAGTATTATTGTCTGACCAACGTAACGTATTAAACCCATCCCTTCCCATCAAACATGCACATGTCTTCTGTCAGCTTCCCTAGACAAGTACAGACGTTGCAGCAGTGACAGCCTTGTAAATAAACCATTGCACCTTGGATATTCCTGAAACGTGAGTTCCTATGAGCAACTTGCGGCTCTAAGCAACATATTTTTGATAATGCCCAATCATTTCCCCCACCATGCTCAAGCTATATAGTTTTCCAACCATAGTATCAACAGCCTCACCTTTTTTCATCTGATAGATGAAAAAGACATGATCTCATTGTTGCTATAACTTGCATTCCCTTCATTATTTGTGAGATTGGTGTATTTTCATATCTTTCTGGGCCACTTGTCCTTCCTTTGCAAATTGCCTGTTCCTGTGTTTTGCCCACCTCTCTTTTGGCCCTTGGGAGTAGAGAGCTAGGTTTATAGTATTCCTTATTTCACCGTGTGCGAGAACAGCCATTAGATGCAAGGCCACGCTCTCGTTTTGGTTTTGGATTTGCCTCCTTTAGCTTTGATTCACATCCCCATCTTACTTAAATATGACTAGCCCTTTGTCAAATATCTAATATCACCTTTGTGCATCTGTGGTTTCAGTTTAAATAAACAGTGTTATGCTATCAATCTCATTTTTGCTCCTTGTTCTTTTCTAAGAACATTGTGTTTTAAAAAGCTATCCACTGATTCTGACTGTTGCCTAGTACTCCGTAGTTTGCCTCCATTACGCTCCTGAGGAGGGATGCCCAGGTTGTCCCCAATTCCTGTCTCAGCAAAGGACACTGCAGTCAGCACCCTTGAACATGCCTCTTTGTATACCTGCATGACAGTGTGTGAGGCCTTGATACTAATGTATGCCTCATTTTAGACTGCTTGAGGGAAGCTGTTTATACCAGCCTAAAGGGGTGACCAGACAGTGCATCTGCCAACATCCTCACCAAATTTTTAATTCGTTTATTCTTTAGATTTTTATCTATTTATTTTGAGAGAGAGAGAAAAGGGAGGGAGAGAAAGATCTATGTGAAAGAGACACATCGCTTGGTTGCCTCTTGCAGGCGAGCTGACTGGGGACTGAACCCACAGCCCAGGCATATGTCCTGACTGGGAATCGAACCGGCAACCTTCCACTTTGCAGGACGATACCCAACCAACTGAGCCACACTGGTCAGGGCATATCTCACTGTAATTGTTATTGAAGAGCACTGATTACTCCTTTGAGCACATCCCCATTAATTATTTTTGCCATTTGGGCCGGTTTTTATGTGAGTTGGTTGCCCATTTTGCTGTTGTGTTTCTTGTCTTTTTCTTATCAACTTGCAGGAATTCTTAACTCACTAGATTGCAACCACTTGTCTGTCAACATTATCTGTGAGGGCCTTGGTGGAACAAAATCCTTAATGTTGACATAGATCTGTAAATGATTTCAATAGAAGTTGTATTTTGGATGTTTGAAGTCCTTTCCCCGACCTGAGGTAGGTATTCTCCTATATTTTTTTCTTGGAGATGATGGTGTAACACCTGTGTTCGGAGTGAAATGCTTTGTACTATTCTTTTCTGCTACCATCCTTTCCTGGGTTGAGTAACATGAGGAACTGAGCAGCTTTCTCTGCTTCTCTGTCTCCTGGTACTACTTGCCTAAGATGGGGACCATCTGCTCCTCGAAAGTCTGGTGGTTCACCCCTGTAAAAGTGTTCCCATCCGGGCTCTTTCACATTGAATTCTCAGATTATAATTTTATTTACAGGTTATTGATCATTTGAGATGTTTTTATGTTTTTCTGCCAATTTTGGCATTTTGCATTTTTCTGAGAAGAGCATTCACTCTGATTAAGTTTTTATACATGCTAACATACAATTATTTGTCATATTCTTTGATAATTTGATATTTTAAACTTTTGTGGGAGCTCCGGGGTCAGATCACGTGGGACCTGGAGGCTATGGAAGGAAAAGGATTCTGGAATTGTCATAAACACGATGGAAAGGGTGACAGGATACAGGAAATTGCAACCAGGTCCAGGAAACAGGGGAAAGGTGCTCCAAATGGAGTTGCTGCTGGCCAAGACTAAAGAAAATAGAAAAAAAAACATTTGTCACTCTTGAAACCCCTGGGCCACCTCAAGAATATAAAGGGATAGAGGGTAAATTCTAAAAGGGGAATTTTCCGATGAGGCTAATTTGGAGAGAGCTGATGTCACACTGAGATCTGCACTCTCTTCAGGGGCTGGACTGGTGGACTGGCTTCCAACCCAAAACTGGGGAGAAGTGCTTCTAGGACATCTGTGGAGGGCTCAAGGGGGGCCTCCTGAAGTCATGGCAGCTCATGGGTGAGTGGCCCATGAGACCTCCAGAAAAGGCTGCAGAAAGGCTGGGAAATGGCCCTCAGCTGGGGAGCAGGTGGTCTTGCCCAGGAGGCTTCTATTACCTGGTGGTGGGTATGTGTGTGTCAGTCCAAAGAAAACCAGAGCCAGCCAAGAGGGAGGCCCTGCCGTTCCCCAGGCGTTGCAGTCAAAAGGTTGGCTGTAGAGGTGCCATGATAGCTCCCACGGGGTGAGAGCCTGCCTTAAACCATCACCACCCAGAAGACAAGGTGCCATCTTGCCCAGAATCGGGGAAGATATTTTCACCGACTTCCTGACTGCTGACTTCCCTTCTTGTCTGCAGGGGCCCGAATGGCTGGGGAAGTGGAGAGACTATTGCATTGAGGTTTAAGATTTAGCCACTGCACAAAACTGAACGTACTAATAGAGCCTGTCCGCTGGCGCAAAGGGTCATGACTGCTTTTAGGAGCAGAGAAGGAAGTTTCCCTGTGGTTTTTAGAGGGATATTGGGAGACAAAAATAAACCTTTGTTATATCCCATCAATCTGGTTTGGGCAAAACAGCCACCAGTGGAGGGTTTTGAGAGGGACAGTGATAAGAGCTGATCTGTGGGGTTTTTGTGTTAGTTTTTTAAGATTTTATTCATTATTTTCAGAGAGAAGGGCAGGGAGGGAGGAAGAAAGGGAGAGAAGCATCCGTGTATGGTTGCCTTTCACCTGCCTCCAGCTACAGACCTGGCTGGAGACCTGGATTGCAACCTGGTTATGTGCCCTGGCTGGGAATCAAACCAGCGACCTTTGGGTTCGCAGGCTGGCACCAATCCACTGAGCCACACCAACCAGGGGGATGTGTGTTTTTAAAATCCCCCTCTGGCTACTGTGTAGAAAGTAAACTGGAGGCCACGGTGGAAAGAGGGACTTCATCCAGGAGAGGGTCTGTGGACTTGAGCCAGGCAAGGCAGAGAGGAAAAGAGAGGAGAAGTCCGGAGACTGAGCCTGGGCTCCATCCGAGGTCATTGGGAACAAGGGAGTGGAGAGAGTGAGAGCTACCAGCCAAAGGACAAAAATGTTTCAACGAGTAGGGAGTGACCAGCTGTTACAAGAGCTACTGAGAGGTCAAGGCAAGGCCCTCGGTTAACAACTAAATGTGGCAGCCATCCTTGTTCCCTAGACCCCATTCCAAGGCTGGGACAGGGGAGGCTTACGGCGGACGCTGGCTGCGGTGGTGCAGTGCCCCTACCTGCTCCCCGTCACTCAACACCTTCCCACGGAGCCCCATCTGAAACTTCCCCTTTGAAGCTGAAAGGAAAAGTTTGGAAAAAATGTAGCTAAAGTCTAGGAAAAATTTTCTCTCCCCTGGGGAGCATGCAGACTGCGAGTGGGGAGCGGGGAGCGGGGAGCTATGCCCCCCTTTCTTGCTTTGGCTACGAAGAGGCTCAGAGCCCAACCTGTGACATTCAATCAACAGAGCACCTTACAGAGACCTATATGGGCTGTGTATTTATGCATTCGATACTTAGGTTGTTGCTCCTGACTTTTACTTTCTCTTCTTAATTATATTTTTTGTATTCTTCAGCCTCCATTTCTATTTTTATTTTACCTGCTTGTTCTCATCAGAAGCAGCATCGGCAATGAGGTGCGTATGCAAATTAACTCCACACATTCAGCAAACATATGAAAATGCCTTGCACTAGTCGGGTCCCTGTGGTGTGTAGTTGACAGACTAAATTAAGCCAAAACTGACAAAAATAAGCAACTGGCTCATTTTACCAAGTCATAATAAAACCATCAGGGATGTCACTGACCTCATTTTTGCCAGGACGGAGTAACTTGATTCACTTTGCCTGTGTGTGTGCAAGTGCGTGCCTTACTCTTCCTCACTGTATCTCTATTTCATTTTGTCTGCTTCATTCTGTCTGATGGGGATGTTGGCTACAGGCAACACCAGGTTGCTGTCCTTAGACCTTTGCCACCAGAGTGGAGAAAGGGTTCTTCCCACATGGGGTAGAAAAGCCCCGGGGAAGGACCTTGACATGTCCTGCTTTCAGTATTATGGCCATCTCTGGGACTTGGCACAGAGGGGACTTAGACAGCAGTCCTGGTGGTAACACCTAGTAGGAGTAGAGGGATCCGTTCTCTAAAATTGGAGATGAGAGCCTTGGCTGATGTGGCTCAGTAGACAGAGTGCCAGCCTGTGAACCAAAGGGTCACTGGTTTGATTTCCAGTCAGAGCTCATGCCTGGATTGTGGGCCAGGTCCCCACTTGGGGGCGTGCATGAGAAGCAACCACACACTGATGTTTCTCTCCCTCTCTTTCTCCCTCCCTTCCCCTCTCTCTAAAAATAAAGAAAGAAAATCTTCAAAAAAAAAAAAAAAGATGGGATGTGATTTCAGGTGGCCTGAAGCAAGAGGGGCTAGGCAGACAGCATATGCCCATGTGTCCCACCATGCACCAGGCCCTGTGAGCCACCCTGGAGGTGCAGACCAAAGGTGTCATTGAAATCAGAGCATGGTGGCCCTGGCTGGAAGCACAGGGGATAAGGTGCTGGCCTGCGAATCCAAAGGTTGGAGGTTCGATTCCCCAGCCAGGGCACATAACCAGGTTGCAAGCCAGGTCTCCAGTCAGGTCTGTGGCTGGAGGCAGGTGAAATGCAACCATACGTTGATGTCTCTCTCCCTCTCTGCCTTTCTCCCTTCCCCTCTTTCTAAAAATAATAAAATAAAATCTTTAAAAAAAGAAAAGAAAAGAAATCAGAGCATGGGAGGAAACTTGCAGAAGGAGATAAGGACTTGGGAAGTTCCAAGGAGTGAGAGGGGTTTCTGATTCTGGCCATGAGGCAGTAATGTGACCAGAAATGATCCTTCTGCCACAGACAACTAAGAAACTGGACAAAGGATAAGAAACAGCTACTTGCGGATGTTAGAAAACTGTGATCCCTGAGAGGAGGAAACCAAATGCGGTGAGCCCTAGCACCAGCAGGCTGCCTAGTTGATAGAATTGCCTTCCTGCCGTGCAGGGAGGGAAGCTGGGCCGGCTGTCAGCTAGACTGAGCTAAGGAGACAGAGCAGAGCTTGGAGAGGCAAAGGGCAGCTGGCATCTGTGGGGTAGAATATCCCAGAGGAGGAACCTAGCCAGAGAAAGGCCTCCAAGTGCTTCAGTCTCCCCGTGAGCTTTGGGAGGAACCCCAATCTGGGCAGGCACAGGGTGAACCCCCAGGATGAAAATCTGTGTGAGGAGATTCTCTCCAGTCGGAGTAGGGAAATCTCATGGCATCCGCAGAAAATTCAGTAGAGAACCCAGAAAGGCCATGTCTTAGAAGTGCACCCAAGCCTCCCCTTCATAAAGGCTACCCCAGACCCATCACAAGAAAGCTTGAAATGAATCTCGACATGATCAAACTAATCCACACGTAACAACTAAATTGTTAGGAAAAGTCTAATAAAATCCAGATTGATGAAGTAAAATTCACAATGTTTGGCATCCAATAAGAAATTAATATGCATGCAAAGAAGGAAAATGTAATTAAAATCAGGAGAAAATATCTGTCAATAGAAACAAACCCAGAAGATGGGAATACTCTCCAAATTGAGAATCAAAGACTATCAAAATCTCTGGTACCTTTTACAGGAATTGACAAGGTGACCCTAAAATTTATATGGAAAGTCAAGTAACCCAGAACAGGCAAGCATTCTTGAAAAAGAATTAAGTTTGAAGATTCGTATTTCCCAGTTATAAAACTTAGTAAAGCTACTATAATCAAGACAGTGTGGTCCTAGCAGAAATACACCAGATTATTGTGTTCATCAAATTATTAATTTTTTGTTTTGTTTTGCTTTTAAAGATTTTATTCATTATTTCAAGAGAGAGAGGAAGGGAGGGAGGCAGAGAGGGAGAGAGACATCAATGTAGTGCTGCCTTTCACCTGCCTCCAGCTACAGACCTGGCTGGAGACCTGGATTGTGACCTGGTTATGTGCCCTGGCTGGGGAATCAAACCTGCGACCTTTGGGTTCACAGGCAGGCGCCTTATCCACTGAGCCACCAGCCAGTGGATAGGAAAGGAAAGGCTTTCCTTTCAAACATCCCTACTGGTTGACATTCCCACCCCAAACACCAGACTTCCATCCTGCCAACTCCCTCCAGAGACCTGTCTTACATGACTTCTTATTCTTCCCAACTCGATGGGTGTCAAGTTGGATCTTACATTTTCCTCTGCAGCGCTGATGGCTTCGGTGGGCGCGGAAGTCTTACTTGAACATGTACACGCACGCAAACTAGGAAGAGCATGATTTCACAATAAAGATAGCACACTCCAAGGGTGGAAGGTCAGTGTCACCCCCCCCCCTCACCATACCCACCAGTTACTCAGAGCCCCCTGAGAGAGTCCAGCACCACATGCCATTCTCACCAAAAGCTGTGCCCTAGGAGAGGAGGGACCAGACTCCTGTGACCCAGGTGCCATTCCTCCGCCACAGAGCTCATAACCTAGAGGAGTGGGAACCTGGTCCTGTCCATGTCCTGAGCCAAGCCTGAGAAGGGAGTGGTACCTGAGAAGGGAGAGGAGTGGGGAGCCTCAGATAGGGGAGTTTGTTAGCTCCACCCTCCTCCCCGCACACTGGACTGCCACCCTCCAGGCCTGTGTACAAGCCTCTGCCGGCCTCCTAGCCGGTGAGCAAACCCAGATCACTCTTCTCGCTTCCAGAGCCTCAGTCTCCTTTGTGAAGTGGGGGTGATGGCACCTCTGCTAAAAGAGGGCCATCTGCTCACCCTACCCAGGAACTACGAGGGGCGCTAAGGGGCGCTATCGATAGCCCCCTCTGATGGGTGTGGGGCGGGGTGTGCAGCCTGGAGAGCGGAGAGGTGAGCCCACAGGCCCCACAGCAGAGCCCATCTCACGCCTCCAGACTCACTCTCCTCCCCGAACCTCCTCCCCCAGCCCCTGGGCTCCAGTCCAACAGCCCCTGGGGCAGGTGTGGGGAGGACACAGACATTGCTACCTTCTTCCCTCCTGCGGGACTTCTGGGCGCTGAGGGGCTGCTAGTGGCCCGAGACACCCCTCAGCCAAGGAGAGGGCTGCTGGCTCCCAAGCGGTGGCTGAGGAAGGGGAGGCCAGAGGGAAACCCAACAGTCACATCTGAAGGCCCCTGGCCTTTGCCCTCTCCCCACGGTGAGCAATGTGGCCCGAGCGCCCCCCTTTAATGGGTCTTTCTACTTCAACCTCCCTCACCTGATCAGTCCCCGCTGAGCCCTGTGCAGACGGCAGGGGCCATGGGCCCCGCCAGGGCTCCCCACTCCTCCCTGCCTGCGCTGTTCCCCTGCGGATGCAGCACTGCCAGACACCCTATTTAACGCCATCGTCTGTCTCTCCCCATCAGCAACAAACCCTGAGAACCTTTCGTTCCCCAAATCACCACCACCTAGAAGCCTCTGCTGTGCGGTAGGATCTCAATAAATACAAGTTGTATGAGGTTATCATAAAAATGCATACATCTTAAGTATGCAGCTTAATGTATTTTTATATCAAACCACCTCTCAGTTCAAAGTATAGGACATTTCCGGGAGGCTCCCTCCTGCTGCCTCCCAGTCTACCCCCACCCACTGAAGTGACCATTATACGGACTTCCGTCACCATGAGTTAGTTTCACCCGTCCCTGAACTGCATGTGAATGAGCACTATCGTCCTGTGCACTCTCATGTTCAGCTGCTTTTGCTCCACATAACATTTCCAGGACTCACCTGTAATCCACCTGGTCCATTCTTTGTTGCCGTTCTGTTGTACAATGTCCTGCCACGGATTTATCCATGCTCTAGTTGCTGGGCATGGGACATGTTTCCATATGGGGACTATGAATGTTCCTGTACACGTCTGTGGTGGACACGTGCCTAGCAGTGGGACTGCTGTGTCACAGGGAAGCATGTGTCAACAGGCTCAACAGAAACCGTTGTCTAAGGTGGTGGCACAACTGACATCCCCACACAGGGTGAGTACAGCAGTCGCCACCTCCTCTCCGGCACTTGAGATGTGGGGCCAAGTTTCCTGGCTCCTGGCAGCGACAGGTGCATCTTGTTTCTGTTTCCCTGTGTCGGTGCTTCGCGGACATTTGCTGGCTGGGTCCTTAGATGAGCCGTGTGGGAGGCTCTCCATGTGGCAGGCCGATGCCCTTCACATGAAGATCACGGTCCTGGACTCCCACACTGGCCTCAAAGCTACCCCATTTCACACACCGTTCACACGTCCAGCGGAGGGCACAGCTGAAGCCAGCCAAGGTTCAGCTCTTCAACAGACAGAGAATAGAGAAAGAAATTCACTGGGTTCCCAGGTGGAGCTCTGCAGATGGGGTCCTCACAGGCCACCCCAGTCCAGTGCCCAGAGGTGCCCACAGGACAGGCCCTCTTTCCCCACTCCCAGGAGACACGCAGACACGCAGAACCGGGTCGAGTCTGCAGCAGTGTCTGCCCCGGCCCCTGTCCTCCGACCAGAAGGCTGCATTCCTAACTCCTGGCCAAGACTGAGTTAGGCCCTTCCCAATGGCCTGTGAGGTCCTGCAGAGAAAATGCCTGGTCAGTCACCCAGGTTGGCTGGACCACCTTTCCTAGTCTTCCCCAGAGAGAACCTAGTGACAGGTCCAGTGGGGTCATTTCTAGGCCCAGCCAAACCTTCAAAGGCTCTAAGCTTGTCCCTTCCACAGTGACCTTGGAAGTCATGGGTGGAGAATGATGAGGCCACAAGATGGAAGGAACCTGGGCCTTCAAGTTCCTCTTGAAGAAGTACCTTCACCCTAATAGGTATAACTGGGGCATACTATATATAACTAATATATAGGTAATGTTACAGATGAGAAGATTGAACATTAAGAAGCTACAGATCTTGAGGTTAATAAGTGAAGAAGATGGGATTGAACCCAGGGCCTGATTCTAGTGGTTCCATTCATCAGGACGTTACCAACCCCCACCTATGCCTCGAGACTTTTGCCTGGATGAAGGTGCTCCCCACACCCTGGCATCCTTGTCTCCCACAGTTGTCACCCAGTGCTGTCATCCAAGGCCCTCTCAGTTCAGGATCTCGCCTTTCAGACAGACCCCAGCAACAGGCTCACGGGGTCTCTGCCTCTCCCACCGCTGCTCCTCTCCGCGTGCTCTCTGCTCTGTGGGCCCAGGTGCTGCCCTGCCCTGGGACAAAGCCCAACGTACTGCTAGAGAAACCCACTCCCGTTCCTGGGCCATGGGAACCGCCTCCCATCCTTGGTCCCTGTCAGCCAGAACTTTTAGTTCCCAGGGACAGAAACCCAGCTGACGTTGAGGCGGGGAATGTCTCTTGGCTTAGGGGATGAAAAAGCCCATACACGCCTCAGGCAGGTGTTCAGATGTCACCAGACATCTGGCTCTGAGCCTCCCGGTACCACCGTGCTGGCCCTGTCCGCAGTCGGGATTGCCTCTCAGGCTCAGAAGCAGTTTCCAGCAGCGCCCGGCCCACATCCCACCAGCTCTGCTGCCCTCACCTGAATTCTTGACAGGGTGTCCTGCTGTCCCCCCAGCCACAGGGAAGACAGCAATCATGTCAAAATCCTTCCCTCATGTTCCCACCTAAAATCCCAGTGGCCACAAGCTGCCTGCACCGCTCACTGTGGCCAGAGCACAGGTGGTGCTGTGATGGCCCAGGCTGGTGCCATGTTCCCGTCCCCAAACCCCAGGGAGTAGCGTCTGCACAAGGTGAGTAGAGGAGAGGTGGCTCCCTGAAAAAAAGCAGGGGTGCTATACTCAGAGGGCAAGCAGAGAGGAACCAACACACACGCCAACAGCCTACTTCCCAGGAGTCAGACACCTCGGATAAAACCCAGCACCTCAGCCCTCCCACTACACCTACTCACCACGCTCCCTGTCAGGCTGGGGTTGCCTCGGGCACCCCCCCACCTCACTCCATTAACTCTCCCCTATCCTGTCCCTTTACCCCTCCACCACCACAAGCTTGCATTTCTGCCAACAGAAACAAAAGCTTCCTTCCTCCTTTCCCTGGGTCACGGCTGTCACCACTCGGTCACAGCCCTGAGCAGTGTTGCTTCCCTCCAGTCACCTCAGCTTCTCACCTCCAGCTCCCCCTCCTCACCAGCTCCCCTGTTTCCCACCTCCAGCTGCCCCCTCCTCACCAGCTCCCCTGTTTCCCACCTCCAGCTCCCCCTCCTCACCAGCTCCCCTGTTTCTCACCTCCAGCTCCCCGCTCCTCACCAGCTCCCCTGTTTCCCACCTCCAGCTCCCCCCCGCCCCCCCCAACAGCCAAGCCACCGAGGCGGCTCTGGCGGAGGCTTCCCTAAAGCCTGCAAGGTGTCCTGGTGTTCAACAACTGGTGTCTCCCTCCCCGCCATCACCCCCGGGTGGGCACCGCAATGGCTCCTGGCGGCCTTGGGTCTGGCTGCTCTTTAGTCCCCTTTGGTGGACTGCCCTTGCCTCCACACAGGGAGGTCCCCTACGTCCAAGGACCCATACCTCTCCTCAGCAGCTCCTCAGACACCTCAGATTCCTTGGTGCCAAACTTGAGATCCTCAGGCCTAACTCTGTTCTTCCTTTTGTGTCCCTAGCTTAAAGGTCTCCTGCCCAAGAGGCTGCAGAAAAAAGCCTGAGAGTCCTTAAAGGTCACCCCCGCCCTGTCTCGGCCTGTGTCCAGTCAGCCGTCAGTACTTTTGACTCACTGCCAACATGGACGTCAAGTCCGTCAAGTCCGTCCACCACTCCCCGGGGCTCCCGCCAGCCTCCCCGAGCCATTGCTCCCTGGGAACACATCTGCCATGTGGACACTGCAGCTCCAGGCCACTCAGAAACGGGTACAGACTGAGCGACCGTGTCGCTACCCTGTGCTGCACAAGCCAGACTTCCAGGCCTCCCGCTATCTCACCCGCCTCTGCTCCCACTGCCCCTTTCCCACCTTTCATGGCACCAGGTGGAGTCTCACCGTTCCTATCACTTGTCTGTCTATCCTATGCAGTGGCCTACAGGGGGCAGAATGTCCCCATCAGAAAAGAAGTTGCTCAGAGAAAGGTAGGAACCTGCCCAGGGTCACAAAACATGATACAGGTTGTCCTGCCCGTATGAGTGGCACCTGCCAGCTGGGCCCCTATACCTCTCCACCCGCCTTCCTTCTGTCGGCACCCCTGGTCCCACCCGGGCAGATCCATGGCCTCCAGCCCTTGCCTCCACTCCGCCACTGCCCAGCCCACCAGTGCTCAGTGTGGGCAAGTCAGCTGGGTGGATGGGCAGGTGGCCACAAAGCCCTGGACAGAGGCTGGGACAGACACTGATGTTTCCTTTTATTTATTTTTTTAATAAATTTAAGAACACCTCTCTTCCCCCCAGAACAACTAAAATCAACTAAAAGGGGGTGTGGCCTGGGGGGCAGAGGGCGCTAGGAGTCATAATCCTCTTCATCCTCTGCATCAGGTGCTGAGGGGCCAGGGGGTGCTGGGGGCAGAGGCAGCATCGAGGTGAAGGACATGAAAGGTGCTGTGGGGCTGCAGGGATCAAAGCAGAAGAGGAAAGTCAGGCCACTCTCCAGTGCCCACTGAGCCCACATAGGCAGCATGGAGCCCACCACCCTCTGTACCCAAGCGGAGTCAAGCCTGGGTCCCACAGCCCCTGCCCAGGACCCATTCACTGCCCTCCCCAGGGCAGAAAGGGACCTACTCAGAGCACAGTCTCCTGTCTTAAAGCCCTCCTCACTCCCTCCCTTCATTCCCCAAATCTGCCACAACCAACAGAAGCAAGTGGCCAAGGACGTCAGAGGAGCAAGTCTGCTAGCCCTCCTGTGGCCTCTGAGCTGTTTACCTCTGAAAGTGTGCAGGGGGGTGGCTGGACTGGGGTGGGACCTGTGGCATCTCCTCTTCCCCATCGGTGTCAGTGTCCTCAGACTCATCCTGGGAGCAAGGCAGGGGCCAGAGATGACAAGAAAGGCATGGGCCCATCACTGGAAAACCTAGACCCCTGGAGTGGCAGGGACAGGAGGCTGACCTCCACAGTCCCCATTTACAAACAGAGGTCAAAAGAGGTCAGGGGTGAAGATGGGATCAGGCCTCAAGGCTGGGGCCTCACTCACCTCCTGCTCCGAATCTGTCCCTGACAGCTTCTTGTCTTTGCCTTTGCTCCCCATCCCGCCATTCTTTCGACTGCTGCTGCTGCCTGGCTTTCGGCCCCTTTGGGAAGAAGGTACAGTCCACCCCTCTGCTCCTTCACCACCCCAAGCCACTTCCAACCCATGGCCTTGGCCTTCTACACCTGGACACTTGGTCCTGGGTTCTGGCTCCTCACCTTCGGGCACCCTTGTCCCCATCCATGTGGTTGTCTTCCCCATCCCCCTGCATGTCCGGCACAGATGCTACCAGGTCCTTTAAGAAGTCAAACTGCTGCTCCAGCTCAATGCACTGCTTCCTGAAAGAGGTGTGTGGGGGGGGGGGTGGCATTTGGCAGGGCCCAGATGTCTGGGCTCTCTGCAATGGGTGGCAAGAAGCTCTGGATGTCAGAAGAATGAAGCCTGGAAAACTTCCACCCCATCTGCACCATCAGACCCCGCCTCTTTGCTGTAACACCCAACCCTTTCTCTCCAAGTTCCAACCCATCAGCCTTAAGGCCTTGCAGATCTCCCAGTCCTCTCCCACCTGCAGCCTCCTGGCCCTGGGGCACGACTAGGGCACAGCCTCCCTTAAGTGTGTGAATCTCTGGGGCAGAGCCTCACAGGGCCCTTTCATCTCACCAGCCACTTACAAGTGGGACGTGGTCATGGTCTTGGCGTTTCGGGACTGGGTCACCTGGCAGGCCTTCTTCAAAAGCGATTCCAGGAAGAGCTCCAGCGCCCGGGCTCACGGACGTCAAGGAGAACGCAGGAGTGGAGCCCCAGCCCACACCAGGCAACCCGGGCTGCCTCCCTCCCCTACATCCCTCCACCCAGCCAGCCCCTGACAGGATACAGATGATGACAGGCACAGCCGCCGCCACCTTCCCAATCTCTTCGTCCGTCTGCATTATCTTCTTGATCCGCGCCTGGGGAGGAGGAAGAGAGCTCAGACCCCGGCGCCTCTACCCCAGAAAACAGGTCTGGGGGAAGCGAAGGGGTATCCCAAAGAAAGGGGGCGGGGGGGACCGGTGTGGGGAGGGCACGGAAGGGGGCGGGGCATCTGGGCCCCCAAACACTGCGATGCGCCCTCCCTCCCGCGGGGCCGGGGCTCGAGCCTCACGGGAGCCGGGCCTTCTCCTCTCGGTCCCGACCACGTGCTCACCGGCGGGAACCGCGCGTTGTACTTCTTCTTCTTGCTCGGCATCTCCGGAACTCTCTCGCCGTACCGGGCCCAGCGCCGCCGCCCGCACCCTCCCGGCCCAGGGGCCTGCTCGCAGCCTGCCCTCCGAGGTTCCCCCGGGTCCTGGTGCCGCCCGCTCCGCCCCCGCCGCTCCCCCTCGGGGTCCTAGCGCCGCCGGTAGGGCCGCCTCTCACAGGGGCCCGAGTGCCCTCCCTCGGAGCCTCCCAGGCGGTGCGCGTCTGTCCGTGACAGCACCGACACTCCTGCGGGTTTCCTGGGCCTGAGGAGCGAACGTTAGCCCCGCCCCCGCCCCGCCCTCTCCTGGTTCCTTCTGACCCCGCCCCCGCGCCCCGCCCCGCCTCTTCCCCGGTAGGCCCCGCCCCGCGGCGCGGTGGCTTCGGCCCGGTAGCCCCGCCCCGTGTCGCGCTTGTCTATAAAGTTGTTGTTGAGGCGGCGGGGCGCTAAGATGGCGGCGGCGGCGGCGGCCGTGGCGGGGGTGGGGCGCGGCGGCGGTGGCGCGGAGCCCCGGCAGGAGCGGAGCCGGGCTCGGAGCTGGGCCGGTGCCGAGCGCAGCGAAGGCCGAAGGTGACCGCAGGGCGGCGGGAGAGGGCAGGGTCGGGCGGGAGCCAAGCTCTGGCCGTGGGCGCAAATGGCGGGGGCGCGGCCCTCCCGCGGGCTCTAAGAAGCCTGGGTTCGAGCCCGAGCATCGCTCTGTTGGCCACGGACTCGTCGTTGTCTTGTCTGGGCCTCAGTGTCTTCATTTTTATGTGGGCTGGATAACGTCCGCCCTGGAGGCCTGGCCCTGTAGGGCCCGCCTCGGTGCTGCGCGGACGAGTGCTCCTTCGCTTCTGTGCATTAAATGCCAGCGTTCGGGATACCTGCCAGTCACTGGTGGGGCCGGGAGGTGTAGCGGGGCCGGGAGGTGTAGCGGGGCCAATTGCTCCCACACCTGAATTAACATGAACATTTCAGCGCTGCCGCTCACTGTAGGTGTGACCTTGGGTAAGACCCTTCTGCGTGAGCTTCGTTTTCCTGTGAGTCAGGGGCAGTAATAATAACACTCTTGGTAACAGCACTAAGTCAGACACAGTTGTTATCCATTGTGAATATGAGGCACCTGAGACGCAGGAACATTAAGCCTTGTCAAAGCCACAGTTTAGTTTGGTGCCTGGGACCCACTAGGGCCCAGCAAGCTGTAGATCTGTTATGAACCCTAATTCGGTTCCCTCACGGCAGGATAGAGCCAGGTGAGGAGCTGGAGGAGGAGGACTCCCCAGGTGGCCGTGAGGATGGCTTCACTGCTGAGCATCTGGCTGCAGAGGCCATGGCAGCTGACATGGACCCCTGGTTGGTGTTTGATGCCCGCACCACACCTGCCTCCGAGCTGGATGCCTGGTTGGCCAAGTACCCACCATCCCAAGTTACCCGCTATGGGGACCCCAGCTCACCCAACTCTGAGCCTGTGGGCTGGATTGCAGCATATGGGCAGGGCTATATCCCCAACTCCGGCGATGTGCAGGGCCTGCAGGCAGCCTGGGAGGCCCTGCAGACCAGTGGGCGGCCCATCACGCCCGGTACTCTGCGCCAGCTGGCCATCACCCACCACGTGCTCTCAGGCAAGTGGCTGATGCACCTGGCACCTGGCTTCAAGCTGGACCATGCCTGGGCTGGCATTGCTCGGGCAGTGGTCGAAGGCCGGCTTCAGGTAGCCAAGGTGAGCCCACGGGCAAAAGAGGGTGGGCGCCAAGTCATCTGTGTTTACACGGATGACTTCACGGACCGCTTGGGTGTGCTGGAGGCAGATGCAGCCATCCGTGCAGCAGGCATCAAGTGCCTGCTCACCTACAAGCCTGATGTCTACACCTACCTGGGCATCTACCGAGCCAACCGTTGGCATCTCTGCCCCACTCTCTATGAGAGCCGTTTCCAGATAGGGGGCAGTGCTCGTGGCTCCCGTGTGCTGGACCGCGCCAACAATGTGGAACTGACCTAGTAGCGCCATGTGTGGAAGACCACGCTCTGCACCCCCTGCTAGGGGTGGATCCTCCTGTCTTCCTCCTCCCTGTCCCAACAAGGCCAAGTCCCCCAGCTCTGAAGACTAGGTTGCTCTGGAACTGCCTGCATCTTTGATCTCCTTGAACTTCTGCCCTCTGTTCAGGGCTGACTCAAGTCCCCATCATCTGGAGGCTCTGGCTTTCTGAGGGCAGGACCCTCAGCCTCTCTTTGCTGCTGCTCCCTCTGGCATCCAGGACCTCAGCAGTCTGGGTACAGACATCCAGGAGGAGAAAGTTCCTTGGCCATCCCCATCCTTGGGTATACCTTCCTCTTCTGCATTCCTCCCCGTTTTCCTCCCTCACAAGAGAGGAAACTTAGTGCTTCCAGTCCTTCTCCTTGGCATTCATGGTCCAGGGTTCAGATGCCCTGCAGGCCTGAGCATGCCATTTTTTTGGAGGGAGTTGGTGATTGTACCTTTTGGCCCTTGGCAAAGAAAGGGGATGCCAGGGCCATGGACATGGGGTCGGCCTGTCCCTGTCACCTCACAGCCTGCACTACCTTCCTGCCTTCCTTCACTACCTTGTCATGTGCCTGCTCTTGGCATTTCAATAAAACCCAGCTTGGGTCTGTGTCTTGAGTGGTTTTTAAAGTACTGTGTTGGTGGTTACCTGCTTTGGTTGCTGGAGAGAGGCAGGCCTGGGAAAGATGGCTCTTAACCAAGCCCTCCTAACTGCCTGCCCCCCATCAGAAGACCCATGTTGCTGCCAAGGCTGGGAACCTCTGAGCCTCTGCAAAGCCAGCCCTGCTTTCCCTCCATCCCAAGACCCTGGATCTGTTTCTCAGTGATTTCCCCTAAATCCAGGGGCCACCAGTAGTCCATGGGGCATATTTATTATGACATTTAGTGAAAGGCACTCTCTTGATCCTGGCAGTTCTAGGTTAGAGCACACGGGCTGGTGAGCAGAGTGGGCTGGACATGTTTTTGCCATGGACAACCTGCACAACCAGAGGTGGCCCTGGAAGCCCTCCCACTTATCCTCACCTCTCCACCCCCTTGACTGTTGGCGGGGGCCACTGGACAATTTGCAGAGATATCCACGTGCATTATTTAATTCTCACAACCTGTGTAAAGGAGATGTCAGCGCCTTTCTGTGGTCAAGGAAATTGAAGCCAAGAGGGGAAGGGAGTTCCCGCAGGGCTGTGTAGCGAGCCAGGTGGGGCTAGGACTTGCTGCACCTGGCACCCAGCTCCCTGCTTCCTCCTTAGGCAGAATATGGGCCCCTGCCTTACCCACTGTGGGCGCTTCATCTTCACAACCTACCAGGCACATTCACTCACGTGATCCCCTGGGCCGTCCCACTTAGCTGAGGCTGTTGCGGCCTTAGAGCCTAACTCTGCACCCTTCCAATGCCGTGTCTGGCCTTGGCCTTGGTTGGAGGCCAGGTTGTCTGGCAGGAAGCCCCTTGGGATGCTGCTCTCGTGCAGGAGCTGACTCAGCCTCCAACAGCCTCACCAAATTGGAATTTGGAGCAGGGGAGCGGAGATGCCACTGGGCTGACTGGGTGGAAGTGGATGAGTCATGAGATTCAGGCTTGGCCCCCTCCCCAGCTTCCTCCCCACCCTTAGCTTCCCCAGGTCTGAGTCCTCCATCAGCCCAGCCTTGGGAAGTCCCCAGAGCTGGGTGGTCTCCATATTGGAGCGTGGTACCCTGCTTCTCTCAGGCCATCTGTGCTTTGCACTTGGCCAGAGTGGGCCAAGGCTCCTGGGGATCCTGGCCAGGTCCTCAGGGGTCCCACAAAGATGCCCACGTGGTGTCAACTGAACATTTCAAATACTCATCCCTCCTTTGTCCTCAAGGCCCTGCTTTAGCCCATTCCTCAGTCCCTCCTCCAAACCATTGCAACTTGCCCCCTCCTACCACTCCCCTCCCACCTTCCCCGCTGTCCCCACAGCCAGCCAGCCAGCTGTCCTACAGAGCTACCGTCTCCTGCCCAAAGCCCTTCTGTCGGCTCTCCAGCCTGTAAGAGTTCACTCCTGAGCAGGCCATGACCACCTCCCCCACCAACTTCCCTGCTTCCCCCAGGTGCCCCTTTCTGCCCATGCTCACCCCGCTAGAGCAACTGGCACTTCCTTCACCCCCTGGCACACAGCCCTGTGCCTCAGGCTGCTCTTTCTGCCGGAACACCTGTCTTGTAGCAAAGATGGGAAGTTCCTTATGCAATCACTTGATTGATGTGTGTCTCCCACTCGCCCCTAAGCCACATGCCCAGAAGATGGGCTCAGTGAAGGCAGTGCCTAAATCTCAGCCTTATCCCCAGAGTCTGGCACAGGACTTGGCTAGAGCAGCCTCCCCATAAATTACTAAATGAGTGTACAGCTCGAACCCAGCCCCTGCCAGTCCCTCCCGCCCCAGCTCTCCACTCCCTGCTTCTCCCTCCATGTTCCAGAATCATGAGCTGCCTGTGGTTTTCTTGCACACACTTTGGCCTTCCTCACTTTTGTGCCTCTTTTTATCCTGTCACCTCTGTTTGGTGTACCTGACCTTCACCTGCTTTCCTGGCTGACTCCATTTACTGGCCCACCACCTACCAGCCCATGTTCTCAAAGGTTTCTTCTCCCCCATCCATCTGCACCCCAGGCTCTTCTAATACCCACCCACCTGTGTCCCTCACCTGTGTGTCTGGGGCCCCTCAAGGACAGCGGCCGCGCTTTATCCCTCAGGGTGGCCTCAGTGACCAGCATAGGATCTCAGCCTAGCACAACTACCAAATCAACATTATTTTTTTTTTTAAAGATTTTATTTCATTATTTTTAGAAAGAGGGGAAGGGAGAGAGGCAGAGAGGGAGAGAGACATCCATGTATGGTTGCTTTTCACCTGCCTCCAGCCACAGACCTGACTGGAGACCTGGTTTGCAACCTGGTTATGTGCCCTGGCTGGGGAATCGAACCTGCGACCTTTGGGTTTGCAGGCTGGCACTTTATCCACTGTGCTACCAGCCAGGGCTACAAATCAACATTATTGAATACGTAAGTAATTGAATGAAAGTTATTCCTGCCTCTGGGCCTGTTTCTTCATTCCATTCCTAGTATGAACCAGACACTTCTAAGTGTTTACATGCATTATCTCATTTAAGCCTCACCTGGCTTTATTGTTATTACCATTTTGCACAAGAGAAATCTGGGGCCCGGAGAGGTTCAGTTATTGGTTCGAAGTTGTAAAGCCATAAGTAGCAGAGCATTGATGCATGGTTGAGCCTCCACTGTAAGAAAGTCCTTTTGGAGCTGCAAAGACAAACGAGACCCAGCAAAGACTTAGGATCTGGTTTATAATGCATACAGGCTGGGTCCTCAGAATTACCTGGGGGAGAGGCTGGGCCAAGACTTAAAATACCCATCTTACTGGTGGCAAAACTGAGGCCTGGAGAATACAGTGACTAAGCCTACCCGGCTGGGCAGGAAGGATATCCCAGGCCTACGGTAGGGATTGCTCCCCTGCCAGGCCAGGGGCTCCCAAGTCCCAGTCCCTTAAGCTGATGACTTGTTTGGCCCCTTCCCACATGGGAGTAAGGAAGTGGCCCAGTCCAGGGTGGGCTAGGCTGGGTAAATTTGGACAAGGCCCTGTGCTCTGCTCCCATTGCTAAAACCACAGAAAGGATGACTGAAGTCAGAGAGGGGGAGATCCCCGTCTCACTCACATGCACTGTGAACCCCCAAACCCAGGGAGGAGGCTCAAGATGGGCAGGCCAGGGAATGGGGAGAATCTTTGATTACCTCCGATGCCAGCTGGGGCTGGGCACCAAACCTGGAACAAGAAATAGCTGAATCGGGAGAAAGCTTCAGCCAGAGCTTTGGCAAGGTTTTGGGGATTTTCCCAGCAGGCAGTTGCACCCCACTCCTGCCTGCTGGGAGGGGCCCTGGCAGGGACCAAGGCTTGGGTCACACAGCTGATTCATCCAAGGAGGGAAACTCCCCACTTCTCTGACATGCGTCCCCCAGACACTGAGGGGTAACCTGAGGGCACCTGGCTAAGAAACCCATCAAACCCATCTTTCTTTGAGGACTGACCTCCCAGCAAAGCATGAAAATGCTTCAGGCTGGACAAAGGGTGGCAGGGTATAGGGGCAGTTTCCCTAGGGACTGAAACCAGAGCAACAGCTGGACAAGGGGCACCCCTGGTATCCTCCCTGTACCCATTTTTCAGATGAGAAAACTGAGGGTTAGATAGAGCAAACACATACCAGACCTCCTCTGCACCAGGCACTACGCTAAGCAGTTCTCATTTTGGTCCTCACAGCCCTCCCTATTACTAGGAAGGGAACTGCAGCAGAAAACAACTTGGCCATGGTCAAGGCTAGAAATGCTCCAGCAGCCTCCAAAACTCCAAGAGTGCTTGTACACACTCCCGTGGCAGGGAGCTGTGTCCCTGGTCCCTGAGCAGCCCTGGCTCCTGGAAACCCTAGGAAACACATCCTCCGGGCGCTGGCTCCTCCCAGCAGGCTAGAGGGAGAAAGCTGGCTCCTGGTGGCGTGGGGGATACCAGCTGAAGCTGCAGGGGCCAGGAGAGGGCAGCGAAGCATTCCCGCCAAAATCTTCCTGGCTGGGGCCCTGACCCCTTTCCAAACCCAAATCCTTGCCTCCCTGCGTCAGCCAGAACCTCCCTTTCCGGTCTGCCACGCCCCTCCCCGCCACCACACACTGGGGCACGCACAGAGAGGCGACTGGTGAGCCCTGCAGGGACTTGCTGGGTGTTGCGGGGGAGCCGAGGACCCACGGGGCACGGCCCAGAGCACCGCTCAGGCAAACTGCCCCATCTGGCTCCCACTCACAGGCTGCATGACTCACCCCCTTATCCCCATGACTCAGTTTACACGGGTGCCTGGAGGTCCTCCCAGTGAGGGTGGGGCAGTTTACTGGTCCAGCCCAGGCCCGTCAGCCTTTCATCCCAAGGTGAAAGCTTCATCTCCCTCCTGCTCAGAGCAGGAGCTGGCACCCTGAACCCAGGGGTGGGGGAGAGCCTCGGGTCTGGGAGGTTGGGAAGAGCCCAAGAACTGGGTGACAGGCCTGGACCGCCTTAGGCCCAGGTCTGCAGGGAACAGGAGCCGCTCCAACAGCCTGAGGGCCAGGCTGAGTAGGTAGAGCGACCCTGGGCACAGACCAAGGAGCCCTTGATGCCCTCCATTCAGAGGAAATGGTCTACATGGCACAAAACTAGCGACAAGAACATTTTCATGAACGTTTATTACTGTACAGTCCTATGCTGAGTGCTATCTGCTCCTTATCCCCTTGACTCCCACAACAATCCTCAAAGCAGGCTAAATCCTGATCACACCCCTTTTACAAATGAGGAAACTGAGGCATAGAGAAGTTAAAGGAATGGCCCGGGATGTGGCTGAGCTGGGACTCAAAGCCAGGCCACCTAACTGGAGATTCCATGTTGTTGTGCCCTCCTGCCTCCCTAGCTGCTGGGCCGGCTGGAGCAGGGATGAGGGGCCCAATCAAGATCCCATTGTCCCTCCCCTGGTGGGTTGCCACGGAAACCTCTGGTTTTAAGGATCACAGTGTGTAAACCACTAATTTGCCAGGAGAAACTGGGGCTCCCAGAGGGAAAGTGACTGACCTGAGACCAAGTAGTGGGTCAGAGATGGGCCAGGACTGGGACCGTGTGTCTGAGGCTCCCCCAACTAGCCAGGGAGCGGAATGGAGACTGGTGAGCGGGGGTCACCAGGGGAGAGGGGAAGATGGTAGTCCGGCGCCCTTCCCTCTCCGGAGTCTCAGAGTCTTCATCTGCCTCAAAGGGACATCTGCCATTTCAGCAGGGTAGCAAGGGGCTCAAAGGACAACAGAGGGACATGTGTCAGTGCTCAGCTGGCATCTAAGGAATGGGAAGAGTGATTACCAAGACTTGGAGGCAACAGCTCAGCCCCCTCTCATCACCCCCTTCCTTTGCCCAGCCCCCGCCACGTGGCTCCCTAAGATCCCAGGCTGCAGCCTCTTTAAACTGAGTGCCACTCTGATATTCCCTTGTCCCCTAGCTCAAGTCAGGTTCCTCAGCCTGCCTGCCATTCAAGGGTCCTGGCTGAGGCCTCACCCAGCCACCCTTCCAGCTCCGGGTCCCAGCACACATTCCACTACCTGCCCTGGACCACAGGGATACTTCGGCCCCCGCTTTGCCTACTCCTGGCTTTTGTGACCACCAACTCCAACTCCGGGAATGTCTCCCCGGCCTCAGATACTCCTTTGACAGGAAGACTGCTCCCCCACCCCACTCCAGTGGGAGAACCATTCTTTCCCAAGGGGCTGGAAAGAGGCTTGAGAAAACTTTCTAGGGGGCAAAAGTAGTCTTTTTATGATTAAAAAATTTTTTTAATATATATTTTTCATATTTACTTATTTGCTTAAAGAGTTTATTATTTTTAGAGAGAGGGGAAAGGAGAGAGAGAGGGAGAGAGACATCAACGTATGGTTGCCTTTCACCTGCCTCCAGCTACAGACCTGGCTGGAGACCTGGATTGCAACCTGGTTACATTGCCTGGGCTGCGAATTGAACCAGCGACCTTTGAGTTTGCAGGCCGGTGCCTTAGCCATTGTGCCACCAGCCAGTGTTTAATGTATTTATTTTTAGCAAGAGGGTAAGGGAGAGGAACATCCATGTGCAAGAGAAACATCAACTGGTTGCCTCTTATGCCGCCAGCCGGGGACCTGGCCTGCAACCCTGGCATATGCCCTGACTGGGAATCAAACCAGCAACCTTTTGGTTCGCAAGCCAGCACTAAATCCACTGAGCAACACCAGCCAGTGCTGGTATATTCTGTCTTTTGATTAGAACGTGCTGACATGGGGTATACAATAGTCAAACACGTGCCAGTACATTCAACAGGCGTGAATTTTGCCTTGACTGGTGTTGCTCAGTGGGTTAGGCTGCCTCCCACAGACCAAAAGGTCACCAGTTCTATGCCCAGTCAGGGCACATGCTGGGGTTGTGAGCCAGGTCCCCGGGTAGGGGCACAAGAGGCAACCAATGGATATTTCTCTCCCTCCCTTCCCCTCTCTCTAAAAAATAAATAAAAATAAAGGTGTAAATTTCATTGAATGTAAAATATACCTTAACAAAGTAACTGTTAGTTTGTTTTTGTTTTGTGTTTTGCTTTGTTTTTTAATGGGGCAGATTGCCGTGGCTTCGTTGCTCCGTTGACTGGAGCATTGTCCCATCCACCAAAAAGGTTGCGGGTTCAATGTGGGTTCAACCCCCAGCCAGGGCACCTATGTGGGTTTCAGAGTTAATCAGTCAGGGTACATACAGGAGGTGATCTGATTGATGTTTCTCTCTTTCTCCCACCCTCTCTCTCTCACCCCCCTCCCTTTCTCTCTCAAGTAAAAAAGCATATTTTCAGGTGAGGATTTAAATAATAATTACTATTATAATAATGATAGCCCTGGCTGGTGGCACAGTGACACCAGCCTGCAAACCCAAGGTGGCTGGTTCAATTCCCAGCCAGGGCACATAACCAGGTTGCAAGCCAGGTCTCCAGCCAGGTCTGTGGCTGGAGGCAGGTGAAAGGCAACCATATATGGATGTTTCTCTTCCTCTCTGCCTCTCTCCCTTCCCTTCTCTCTAAAAATAATAAATGAAATCTTTTAAAAATAATGATAATAAAAAATAAAATAGCAAGGAGCAAAATAGGATGTAGAGTGGGCTACCTTCTTGGTAAAAACGTACACGAGGCACTGGTTACAACAAAGTGGGAGGCTTCTCACTGCGTGCTGTCTCATGGCTTCTAGATCTTGAGGCCCAGAAATGGATCATAGCTGAAAAAGAAATGCAATGACAAATGTAAAAATATAAGGCAAAGTAAAAAAAAAAAAAAAAAAAAATCAGGTTTTAAAATAACTTCTTCTCTCCCACACTATATATGTAATCTCCCCCAAATGCAAAGTCTGTAAAAATTATTCTAAGCAGGTTTAAAATAAAGTAATATCCT
Organism: Noctilio leporinus; assembly: GCA_004026585.1. NCBI lineage: Eukaryota > Metazoa > Chordata > Mammalia > Chiroptera > Noctilionidae > Noctilio > Noctilio leporinus. The sequence continues at coordinate 271,730 of PVIW01001222.1, forward strand.
GCATGGTGCTATGGGACTGTTAAGGCTTTAACCTAGGCAAGGACTCATGGAGACCTCCCAAGGAAGTGCTGGGGAAGATAGAACCAGATGAGAGAGGGGTGGCCCGGTGAGGGCATGGGGAGGGCCCCTTGGGTAGGGGAGCGGCCTGCCCACAGCGAGCAGCTCAGTCCACCAGGGAGCCCAGAGTAGAGAGAGTAACTGGGTGCTGGTGAGCGAGGAGGCTGGGCAGGGGGCCCAGGGCTGGAAGAGCCTGGAATGCCATGTTAAGAATTCTGGCCTCTGTTGAGAGACAGAATGAATAAGGTGGTGAAGAGCTTGGGCTCTGGACACTGACTGCTTCGGTTCAAATCTTGGCTGTGTGGCTTTTAGCAAGTTGCTTAATTTCTATGTACCTCTCCATTCCTTCATTTCTAAAACAGGTATAATATTATTATCAGGGTTGCCATGAGGATTAATTACTTTGAACCATGTCTGGTTCCTAAGAGCTCAATGAGAGTAAGTCACTGGTGTCACCCTTGAAGCCCACTAAGCCGCTGCAATCAGTGGGCTACCAAAAAGAAAACAGGATGTGTCAGGCATCCCGCCCTCATTCCCAGGCTTTAGGCCCTCCTGTGTGGCATTGCGAAAGGTGCCACAGCTTGGAAAGGTCCAAGTCTGAGGGTGAAATGCTCAGAATTTTTGAAGATTCCTCTATGAACAAAGTCAGGATTTTATTTTATTTCATTTATATTTTATTGATGATTTTAGACAGAGGAAGGGAGAAAGAGAGGAGAATGGATTTGTTGTCCCACTTATCTATGCATGCATTGGTTGATCCTTGTTTGTGTTCTGACTGAGGATCAACGCTGTATCAGGATGACACTCTAACCAACTGGGATACCCCGACAGAGCAACATTATCAGGATTTTAACTACCCCTTGGGAGCTGGGTGGCCAGTGGAGAGGAGGGAGCTGGGTTGGAGGCTGTGGAGAGCACCCAGAGAGAAAGGTTAGGTCCAGAACTGAGCGAGAAAAGTGTTTGTTGAAGCGAATTGAAATGTCACCTCCAGATGTGGGGCAAATGGATGAGGCCCTACCCAGGGCTGGTGGGATGGGAAACAGCACAACCTCTTTGAGGAAGTGTTGGAGAGAATCAAAGCCAAACGTGTACCCTATGAGCCAACAATTCCACCCACCCCTGGCCACATACATATCCAAGAGAAATGAGTGCAGTTGGCTGCCTAAGGACAGACATATCAAGAATGCTCACAGCGGCCTTGCTCATAATAGCCCCAAATTGGAAGAGCCCTCAATATCATCATCATGAGAGCAGAGGGAGCAACTGTAGGATATTCGTGCAATGGAATGCTACATGGCTCTAAAAAAGGCCACACTTCAGCTTCACCCAATAATGTAGATGAATCCCTCAGACAGGTTGAGTGAAATAAGCCAAACCTAATAAAGTACACATAGTATGGTTCCATTTCTATGAAGTTCAAGAAAAGGCAAAACTAATCTATAATGACAGAAGTCAGACTGGTGGTTACTGATGGGTAAGGGGGAGGTGGGAGGAGGCACAGGATGCTTCAGGGCTGCTGGAAATGTTCTCTATCTTGATCAGGGAGGCAATTACATGGGTTTACATACATGTACAACCTCATTGAGCTGAACATGTTGGATGAGTGCACATTACTATATGTATATTTTTAATTGATTAATTTAGAGAGAGAGAAAAGATGGGAGAAACAGAGAGATTGATTTGTTGTTCCATTTATTTATGCGTTGATTAATAGATTCATATATGTACCTTGACTGGGGATCAGACTCTCACAACCTTGACGTATTGGGATGATGCTCTAATCAACTGAGCTACCTGGCCAGGGCACCTGTATGTATGTTTAACTTCAATTTAGTCAACAACCTAAATATAACAACCAAAATTATGCAATCAATAGAAGAAAACAGGGGTAAATATTCATATATCTTTAAGGGTTTTATAGCCAGAATATAAAAAACTCATAAAATTCAACAACAACAACATCAAATAATCTAATTAAAAATGGCCCTGGCTGGTGTGGCTCAGTGAATTGGCACTGGCCTGCAAACCCAAAGGTCACTCACTGGTTCAATTCCCCAGTCAGGTACATAAACAGGTTTCCAGCCAGGTTTCCAGCCAGGTCCTTAGCTGGAGGCAGGTGAAAGGCAACCATACATTGATGTCTCTCTCCCTCTCTGACTCCCTTCCTCTTTCTCTGGAAATAATAAATAAAATCTTTAAAAAAAAAACAAAAAGGAAATAATAAATAAAAAATTTAAAGATAATAAAATAAAATAAAAATAGACAAATGACTCAAATAGATATTTGTCAAATATATAAAAAGATGTTTATTGACCATTAAGGAAAATGATTGGTGTAAGGAAATGCAAATCAAACACAATGAGAAACTGATTCACACCCTTTAGGATGTCCTTCATTTTGAAAATGGAAAACAATGTGTTGGCAGGAATGTGGGGAAATTAGAATCCTCATGCACGCTGGTGGAAATGTAAAATGGTACAACCACTTTGTAAAAACTGTCTTCCAGTTCCTCACAAAGTTGAACAGAGTTCCCAGATGACCCAAGATAAGATACCCACACAAAAACTTGTTCCCAAATGCCCATGGAGCATTTTTCATACTAGCCAAAAAGTAGAAACAACCCAATGCCCATCAACTTATAAATAAGTAAATTGTGGTGTATCTATATAATAGAATATTATTCAGCCATAAAAAGGATACCAGTACCAGCTACAATGGGGGTAAAACTGGAAAACATATGCTAAGTGGAAGAAATCAGATGCAAACAGTCACGTTCTGTAGGATCCCATTGGTATGAAACATCCAGACTAGGCAGAACCACAGAGAGAGAAAGCAAGTTAGTGGTTACCAGAGGATGGGGAGCAGGGAATTGGGAGTGATTAATTAAAGGGTACGGGGTGTTTTCCTGGGATGATAAAAAGTTAGGAGACTAAATAGAAGCTGCGGTTGCACAACATTGTGAATGCACAGAAGTCCATTGAAGTGTACACTTTAAAACAGTTAATTGTATGTTAGATGGCTTTCACCTCAATTTTAAAAATAAATAAACTTTAATTTAAAAGTGAATGGAAACTGAAAAACAAACATCACCTCCAAGGCCCCGGGGCACTGACCAACAGAACCTGCTGGAGGCACAGAGCACACTCCGCCCTGGCTTCCTTGCTCCTCACTGCAGCCCCCAGAGGTGGGGCTTCTGGGAAAGCTACGGAGCCCAGCTCACAGGGCAGGTCGCTCAGACCTCCCGGCACCTAACTCCCCTAATCAGTGGCCCCTGGAATTGTCCCCCAGGCTCCCTGGGTGGGAGCTGGTGAGGTCAGGGGCCAGGAACGTTTCTGCAGCCACGAGGCGGGAGCCGGTGACTGAGGAGCTTGGAATGTGCTGTCTCTGAAAGGACCTTCTTGTGGCTTCACCGACGGTTAGAGCAGGAAGGGACTTTCGGAGTCGTGTAATCACACACACACACACACACACACACACACACACACACATGTCTCAGTCCTGTGAGACTTGAGTCCCTGCTCATTTGCTGCCTCTGGGAGCAGGCAGGGTGGTATTTCTGGAGCAGGCAGACAGGTATAGTGAAGGCTGACCTGACTCTGGCCTTGCATGTGCTACTACTTGGCCCCCTGTGTCACCCTATCCAGCTTGGACTCAGCCAAGGAGTCCAGATGAGCCTCTGTGTGTGTGTGTGTGTGTGTGTGTGTGTGCTGCATGAGTGTCTTTAGTGTATGACCAGAGACCCAAGGGCTCTCCACCCTGGGGCTTTCTATTTTATTTTATTTTAAATAATATATTTGTAAAATATTTTATTTATCATTTTTAGAGAGAGGGGAAGGGAGGGAGAAAGAGAGGGAGAGAAACATAAATGTGTGGTTGCCTCTCACTCCTTCCCAACTCACAACCCAGGCATGTGCCCTGACCCCTAACTGGGAATTGAGCTGGGACCCTTTGGTTCACAGGCATTTAATCCACTGAGCCACACCAGCTAGGGCGAGGCTTTTTATTAACATGTGTATTTATTTTTGTTCTGTGTCAAGTTCTTACTATATGCTGTGCTAAATATGTGACATTTTATTTCTGGTCTCAGAAATTCTGAAATGTAATTATCATTATGTCTCCATTTTTAAAAAGATTTATTTATTTGTTATTATTTTTAGAGATAGGGAAAGGGAGAGAGGCAGAGAAGAAGAGATAGATCAATGTATGGTTGCCTTTCACCTGCCTCCAGCTACAGAGTTGGCTGGAGACCTGGCTTGCAAATCTGGTTATGTGCCCTGGCTGGGAATCGAACCAGCGGCGACCTTTGGGTTTGCACGCAGGAGCCTTACCCCCTGTGCCACCAGCCAGACTCTAGTCTCCATCTTTTAAAAAGATTTTATTCATTATTTTTAGAGGGAAGGGCAGGGAGAGAGGAAGAAAGGGAGAGAAACATTACTATATGGTTGCCTTTCACCTGCCTCCAGCTCTGGACCTGGCTGGAGACCTGGCTCGCAACCTGATTATGTGCCCTGGGGAATAGAACCAGTGCAGCCATCTTTGGGCTCAGTTCCTATCCACTGAGCCGCCAGCCAGGGCTCTATGTCTCTATTTTATAGATGAGCAAACAGAGGCACTGAGAGATTGTCTGCCTCATCAAGGTCGTACAGCTGACAAGGAGCAGAATTCAAACTCATGACCCAGAGCTGTCTGATTCCAGCATACGTGCTATTTTCCATGTGTCCCACTGCCTCAGAAAATATCTCTGTAACTCTTGCTGGTGTGGCTCAGTGAATTGCACACCAGCCTACAAACCAAAGATTGCTGTTTTGATTCCTGGTCAGGGGACATGCCTGAGTTGTGGGCCAGGTCCTCAGCTGGAGGCCTACAAGAGGCAGCTGGTCAACACTTCTCTCCTCTTTCTCTCTCCCTTCCCCCTCTAAAAATTAAATAAATAAACATTTCAGAAAAATCTCTCTCGTGCGCGCGTTCTCACACACGTCTATATTGTTCACTGTAAACTGCAGTTGGTTTCTTTCCTCTTTAGGAAAACATCAGCATTGAGGAGAGCAATAGCAAGGGAGGGGGGAGTGGCACTAGGCCGGTAACCACCTTCTGAGTGCGTGGCAGTTTATAGCTTACGAAGCACTTTTACTTTTGTGATCTCATCTGATCCCACAGCAGCCCCATGAGGTCAGCAGGAGGCTCAATTATTACCACAGGGACTGGGACTCCGAGGGGAGGTCACCATCCAGGGTCACAGAGATAGAAAATGGTAAGTAGCTCTGGACTGGAAGCCCAGGGCCAAACTCGCCTTCTGGTTCTAAGTCTTTCATGCACCTATAGTCCCCTCCCTGCCCTCTGTCCCCAAGGAAGTCAACCTAGGATCCCACCTTTCAATTCTTTCTCCCCTGAGGACAAAACTGGAGCCAATCCTATGGAGGCACCAGCGGAAAGTGGAGAGCCCCACGTCCTCTCTGTAGCTGTGTGACATTGGAAGCTCAGTTTCCTCAGTAGAATGGGAGGAAGAGGAGGAGAAATTTGGGGGTGGTTCCCTCAGCCCTGCCATTCTTCACGTGTGAAAAGGTGCCTGGGCTTGTAGCTTCCACAGCTCAGATCTGGCAGCTGGTTTCAGCCACTTGGTGATCTTAGCAATTCATTTCAACATCTGTCAGCCTCAGTTTCCATCTGTAAAATAATAGGATGCGAATGATGCCTACCTCCCAGGGTGGTTGGCCTTTGGTTGTTGACACTTGACCCTGGCCCTGGAAGAACATAGACAGTATTTAAAGAAGAAGGTGTCTTTCAGGCCACAGGACACTTGTGTCCCACTGCAGGCTCTCGTTGCTTATAGGGGCATTGAGTTGGAATTTGTTACAGCCCCTGAAATTACCCTGTGAGTAGCACAATTATTTTGCATTGGACTTGTTGGTAATTCAAACCATTAATTTGTTCAGTGTAAGGATTTAAATTATACAAGCATTTTTGTAACTCTGCTTCGTCATTTAGTTACTTTTTATTATACTTGAATCTTAAAACAATGCCAGTGGAAGGCTCCCACGCCACGACGTGAAGCCTTGGATGGTAGTGGTACGGTTCCTGGTATGAAATAAGCAGCCAGTTAATAATAATAACAATAAGCAATAATAGTAATCATAATAAACCAATCGCATTTGTAATCCACTTCAGTTTTCAAACCCTTTCAACATGGTTTATTCCAATTCCCATGAGCAGTAGGGTACGTCCCAAGTTATAAGAAACTGAGGCTGGACCGCGCGGTGAGAGGGCTGGGGGCGCAGGCCCGAGATTGGGGCTCATCTACGAGACTGCGCCGACAGGCTGAGCGGGGCGGGGCTGGCTCCTGGCACCTTTCAGGTGCCTGTGACCAGCCAGGGAATCCTCCGCTCCACCTGGGCGCAGCGAGGAAATTGCACCATGTATGGGCAGCTACGTCAGAGGGGGCGGCCCCCCGCTGTGGCTGGGGGACGCCTAGCCCTCCCCTTTCCCCTAGAAAACTCGGCCTCGGGACCGTAGGAGGCGTTAAACCGATCTGGGCAGAGAGGCAAAAGGTGGCGCGAAGGGAGAGGCGGAGCCCCGAGGTGACCGGCTGTGCAACGCAACGCCCCCACCCCCTAGTCGAAGTGGTTCAGCCCGAGAACTCTTCATTCATAAAAAGAAAAGACTCCGCGAGGAGCGGGTGACTCAGAACCTAAGCCGCCGACGCGGACCCCATAGAGCAGCTATCCCAGGGCATGTTCCGAGACTTCGGGGAACCCGGACCGAGCTCCGGGGCCGGCGGTGCGTACGGCGGCCCCGCGCAGCCCCCAGCGACAGGCCAGCAGGTGAGGAGGAGAGGGTGCCCGGGGTCCCCGGGGAAACAGCCCCCGGGACGCTGCGGTCCGCTGCGGCACGCAGTGGAACGGGAGCCGTGGCCGCGGTCTGCCCACTCTCCGCCGTCCGGGGGCACTGCACCCCCCACAGCCCAGGGAAACGCGCTCGAGGGGTGGGCGTAACAAAATCTGCGAACCTCCCCTCTCTCGCATGTCCCTTTTCCCCTCGCTATCTGCCCCTGCGTCCTTCCTTCTGTCCTTACCTTCTGTAATTCCTCCTGTCCGCCGCTAATTTCTTTGTCCATCTGCGTTAGGAGGAGGACCGGGCACCTGCGTTAGTTCTAGCCCTTGACAGGATCACAGGGTCTGATTCATCTCGGGATGGGACTCGGGATCGAGACTGCGACCCGGACGTCCCGCACCGGAGGGAGGCGGGCGGGATCCATCTGCAGGCTCGCCCCGACAGAACGGGAATCCTCGGACACTGTCTGTGATCGTCTGTGCTTCGTGCTTCTGTCCATTTGTCTGTCCTTCTCTACCCCGTATCCAAGTCCCTGCCCCCCTTCTCGGCGCAGTGGGGTCTGGTGGGCTCTAGAGACTCGTTCTTGACCCCTTCCTTTCCCGGCTGGGGCCAATCAAGACGCGAGGTGCGGGAACGTGCGCGGGGTCTGCAGCGGGCAACTGCGGCACCCCTGACTCTTGGCGCCCGCTGGCGGTTGGGGGGACCTGAGAGGTTGCAGGTGCCCGTTTCCTGTCGAGGGGGCCAGGAGCACGTGTCGCCAGGGGAGGGAAGGAGCGGCGTCCGTTCCGCCGAGTCACGGCGGCCGAGTCACGGCAGCTGACTCACCCAGGGTGCCCCTCCCTTCCTGGCCCGGAGCGGCCCGGGCCTGGAAAACCTCGGGAGCGGGAGATACCGCTGGCGGTGCCTCGAGCCCGGAACTGGGGTCACTGAGCCACTGGCCCCAGCGCTGGGCTAGGGACACCGCTGCACCGACTTGCCTGGGCTTGAGCCGGCTCTTCCCGGAGGACTGGGCGCACACACCCAGAGCCCAGCCCCGGGTCTGAACCCAGTTCTCCCGAACACTGAACCCCCATCTCAACCTATTCCTCCCATTTCTGGCTGAAAGGAGCGCTAACAGTACGACCTGGCATCCCGGTGGGCGGTTTTCTCCTCCTGTACCGCATTTCACAGAACCTAAGACCCCATTGCTTTTAAAACCCACCATTCTTTTGTGCACTAATTTTTTTTCAAGCTGCCAATTATCATCGCTCCTGGGCCTTTTGGCTAAGATGAAGTGTAGAGATTTGTTCTTACCAGTTTAACATCTGATCCGTCCTGAGGGCCACATATTAAGTGGATTTTTGGAGCAGGGAGATGGAATAGGAGCTTGTTCCATCCACCCCCACAGACCCGGTATGGCAGTACCTCCCTGAACGGTGCACCCCGCTCAGGGACTAAACAAACAAACAAACGAAAGCTTGCCAATTAAACTGATTTCAGAGCTACTGAAGGGTACTTCTTAGCATCAATGGAATGCCACAATCCTCACCTATGACTATTAAAAATGAGGAACTTGAAGCACATTGAGGTTAAATAACTTGCCCAAAATCACAGCCAGTACGTGGCCAGGCTCATATTAGAACTGGGATAGCCTGAACCCAGAGCAGTGGCTGCTGCCCTCCACAGCCTGTACCAGGCTTTGTCACACACATTCTCTTACCTGGTTCTTGTAGCCACCCTTGGAGTTAGGAGCTATAATTATCCTCTTTGTGGAAATGTGGCTCCGGCAGGGCATGGTAGTGGGGAAGAACTTGGTGGCCTGGGCCCAATCCCACTTCCCACTTACCGGCTATATGTCAAAGGACAACTGTTTTCCTGTCTGAAAATGAAGATGCTGTTGTGCAAATTATGAGTCAGTATTTGTAAAGTGGTTGGGACAGTGCCTGGAATTCATACTTTACAAGTATTAGCTCTGATGGGGAAATGGAGGTACAGAGAGGATATGTATGTGACCTGTCTAAAGTCACAGAGCTCAGGAGCAGGGATTTGTTATTCAGTCTAACTGCCAAGCTAAGCCCTTGCTCTTTCTGGTGTCTCAGCATCTGTATTGAGGGTGGACAGCAGTGTAGCTTCTGTCCACTGGAAGCCCCTCAATTAACACAGACCTTTCATTTCTTATTCCCTGGCCTTCCATTTCTCGTCCCTTAGAAGTTCCACCTTGTGCCAAGCATCAACACAGTGAGTGGCAGCCAGGAGTTGCAGTGGATGGTCCAGCCTCACTTCCTGGGGCCTAGTAGCTACCCAAGGCCTCTGGCCTATCCCCAGTACAGCCACCCACAACCCCGGCCAGGAGTCATCCGGGCCCTGGGGCCTCCTCCAGGGGTGCGTCGCCGGCCCTGTGAACAGGTAAGGAGCAGAGGCCTTGCAATGGTTCTGATGTGCACAGGGGTGCAGAGGTGCAAAGCATAGCTCTTGCCCCAAAGGAAAGCACAGGCTTAGGAGGAAGAAGGTAGCCCCACTAGTGACTGTTGGCCAAGGTGGAAAGTGAAAGGGACCTCTAGGAAGACCCAGAGGGCAAAGAACTTCTGGATCAAGGAATGTCTCCTGGAAGTGGAAGCCTATTAGGTTGGAAAGATGGGTAGGATCTGCATAGATAGGGTTGAAAGAAAGGACATTCTAGGTAGAGGAAATGGCAGAAGCAAGAATGGAGGTGGAGCTCTGGCTGGGTAGGTCAGTTGATTAGGGCATCTACCCAATACCCTAAGGTTGTGGGTTCAATCCCTAGTCAGGGTACATACATGAAGCAACCAAAGAATGATAAGTGGAACAAATCAATCTTTCTCTCTTCCCTCTCCCCTTTCTTTCTCTAAAATCAATCAATAAATTTTAAAAAAAAGAAAAAGAATGTCATTGGAGGTGAAACATGTATGGTACATGGGGAAGGGTGCCCATGTGGATAAACAGTAGAGGCTATCCACCTGCTGACATGAATGGAGGGGCTAAGCTCATGCTGTCTATGTCTCTGTAGCTGGGGAGAGAACAGAAGGAAGGTTCCCTTTAGCTTCTCTCTGCGTCTTAGTTTCCCTATCATATTTAAAACCTCACAAAAACCCTCTGGGGAATGTACTCTGGTTTTTCCCATATTACAGCTAAGGAAATGAAGGCCCAGAGGTAAGCCACTTGCCCAAGATCACACAAGTGTTGAGTAATGAGACAGGTCTGCCCAATTCTAAAGTTAGATTCTGACCACCAAGCCACACTGTCTCACCCAGAGCTCAGAGAAGGCTTGGAGAGTGAGCTGGGAACTTTCGCCTTCCCAACTGGGTTTCCTACCCTCGTACTGGTAATAATGTCCATAACAAAATAAATAAGAGATCGTCTTTAAGGGAGTGGCACCTCTTTCCTCTCCTGGGAGCATTTTTAAAAAAGATTGTATTTAAGGGAGCAAAAAAGGGATGGATGTAATACAACAACAATAAAATTAAAAAAAAAAAAAAGATTGTATTTAGTTAGTTTTTAGAGAGAGGGGAAGGTAGGGAGAAAAATATTGGATGTGTGAGAGGTTGCCTCACACAGGCCCCTGACCTGGCCTACAACCCAGGAATGTACCCTGAGTGGGAATCAAACCTGGGACCTTTCAGTCTGCAGGCCACCAATCAATCCATTGAGCCACACCAGCCAGGGTAACCTTGGAGTATTTTAGTATATGACAATGTAGGGGTGAGGTTTGCACATTAACCAGATTGCTCTAGCACCTGGGTAGAGGATGGCGAGGAAGATTGGGATCCTGGGAAAGATGTGCTATTGGCCAGGGGAGACTTTCCTGGCTGGCCTTTGTGACCACCTGGAAGAGGACTATGGTGTGAGTCTCAGAGTCAGGCTTCTGGACTTTCTTTCTTCAGTCCCATCCTGAGGTGTTTTGATCCTAGGGACTCTTAGACTGGGGCTACATGCTGTGAGTGGGTCCTTTGGGGTTAAGATGCTCACCACCCGCTGGCCTTTCGTTCAAAGTTAAATAGAGTGAATGGATTTTAATTTCTGCCCTAGGATCATAAACAAGTTACTCATCTTCCCTGGGCTTCATTCCCTTACATGGAAATTTTGTTAAGATTCTAAGAAAAGCACCCTGGCCTGTGTGGCTCACTCGGTTGAGAGTTGCCCTGCAAACCAAAAAGTTGCCATTTCGATCAGGGCACAGGCCTGGGTTGCCGCCAGCCAGGACCCTGGTTCGGGCCCATGCAAGAGGCAACTGATAGATGTTTCTCTCACACATCCATGTTTCTCTCCCTGTCTTTCTCCCGCCCTCCCCTCTCTTTAAAAAAACGAAGTAAATTAAATTTAAATAATAATAATAATAATATAAGGCACTTTGCTGGCACCCGGTGCATTCCCAATAAATAACAGCTTAGCAACATCCATTAGCCCTTCCTAGTGCTTACAGCCTCTGGAAATAAGAGGCCTTGGTGATAAGGAGATTGAATACGGATCCCTAGAAAGAGAGTAGTCGGCTCCCAAAGGCTCCAAGGAGGAAAGACTGCTTCTGGCCGGGGAATGAGGGAATGATTTCTGGAGGAAGAGGCATCTTAGTTGAGTCCTGGGAGATGAAGAGGGTTAAGGTTAGTACATTCCAAGAGAATTCCAAGAGGGAAATCGCAGTAGGCAAAAGCTGGGTTCCAGGAAGGAAGAAATATGACTCGTGAAAGTTTATCTAAGTTAGTGGCGTGGTGGTCCTTAAAGTAGAGGAGGGTGCCCCTGCGCTGTCATGCCCTCCACCAGGGTCCCACCGCTGGGCGACCACACAAGGGGAATGCCTGGCAGCCGGTGGAACAGGACACACCTCACTGTTCCCTCCATCCCTCAGATCAGCCCGGAGGAGGAGGAGCGCCGTCGGGTGCGGCGTGAGCGGAACAAGCTGGCCGCAGCCAAATGCAGAAACCGGAGGAAGGAACTGACCGACTTCCTACAGGCGGTGAGCACTGGTCGGTGCTGAGGGTGCCCAGACCCTGGTCCACCGAACCTCCGAGGGGCCACTGCTCCTGTGAGCCTGTGGGGACCCAGAGGGCGCGGAGGGGCAGTCCTTCGGAGAAAAGGACGAGGAAAAAGTACTCGAAGGAACAGCAGAGCAGAGCTGAAGCTTCAGAGGACCACCTCCTGAAACGCCCCTGGGCTCGATTGGAGACCTGAACACTTTCTCTCAAGGGCTCATGGGAATTGTAGTCCAGACTTGCTGGAGACTCCCCACTCACCCCACCCACAACCGCCCAATCACCACCACCGTTTCGAAGGCTCCGAGGTATTGGGACCTCATCTTCTTGACTCCTCTCCTGACCTTCTCTCTACAGGAGACCGACAAACTGGAGGACGAGAAATCAGGGCTGCAGCGAGAGATTGAGGAGCTGCAGAAGCAGAAGGAACGGCTGGAGCTGGTACTTGAAGCCCACCGCCCCATCTGCAAAATCCCAGAAGAAGCCAAGGAGAGCGACACTGACCGCACAGGCAGTGTCAGCGGCGGGGCACCAGCCCCTGTGCCTTGTATCTCCCTGTCCCCGGGGCCTGTGCTTGAACCCGAAGCATTGCACACTCCTACACTCATGACCACACCCTCTCTGACTCCTTTCACCTCCAGTCTGGTCTTCACCTACCCCAGCACCCCTGAGCCCTGTGCCTCAGCCCATCGCAGGAGCAGCAGCAGCAGTGGAGACCCATCCTCTGACCCCCTCGGTTCCCCTACACTCCTGGCATTATGAGGCACTCTGGCCCCCCGCCCCTGCAGATGCCACCCCATCCAATGTCTCCCCACCCATTTGCCCAGCTGGCCTGGGCCATATTCTGTACTCAACTCCAGCAGGTTCTTCTCTATCCCTCCAGATGAGACTGAGCCTATTTTGCTTCCTGGTAGAGTCAGCTTGGGGCCACCAAAGCTGTCCCCTGTTTACAGAGTTGTCCTCTCTAGCACAATTTGGTTTCAATCAGAGAGAAAAATATTTCCTATTTGTACAAGAAGACTTCTGGCAGCCCTAAAGGACTTTGCAGATCGCTAGAGGTTTCCTGGAGCCCTAATCCCCTCCAGACTGCCTCTAAGTCTTCATCACCTTCTTCCTGTGATCCACCCAACCCTAGCCCTTGACAGAAGTTGACACCTACCAGCCTAGAACACTAACTCACCCAGCCCCACTGCCAGCAGCACCAGGCGATTGAACCAGGGCCCCTCCAGAAATGGCACAGCTGAAGAGGGTGCCAGAGACTTCTGTGATGAGCTGAGCTGCAGCCCTGGCTCTGAGAAGACTTTAGCTCCAGGGTATCTAAGCCTCCACCACAAAGGCAGCTGCTATTTATTTTCCTATATAGTATTTTTATACAAATCTGCCAAAATGGAATAAAAGGCTTGAAGCTCTAACCTTATTTCATTGGCAGCAGAGGATAAAGGGAGAACACTTGGATCCAGAAGTCCTGGGCTCTCAAGTCTCAGCTCCACAGACTCACTGCATTACCTTGGACAAATTATTTTTTATTTCTGGGCCTCCATTGTCTTATCTGACATATGAAGAAGCTGTATCTGCTCTGCCCCATGCCAGGACTGAGAGGACGAGTGCTGTGGGACGCCAGCCAAGAGGATTATCAGCCTCTTCCTAGTGGGGACCCATCTTACTCCTGCATGTAGCACAGGGGGGCGCTGTTACCATTGTTAGACCCCTTTCAAGCCTGCGAGGAGGCGGCTGAGTGGGTACTAGGCCCCCAACACCTGCTTCCTGCCCCATTGTCTTGGACAGGAAGGAGCCAGGAAGGGAGCTGGAGCCACTTTAAGGACCGGATCACGACCAGTCCCGGTGCCTGCCGGCAGGGCGGAGAGAGAAGGGGGTGTAGCCAGTGGCTACCGAGGTCTCACATCCTGCCCTAGGCTCCAGGTAATGGGGCCGATCAGACACCTTAGTTCTACAGCCCCACCGGGTCGGAATGATATCCCTTGCGAACATCTCCGCCCTTGTTCTAACCCCGGCGAGTCCCGAACAGACGCTGCCCGTGGGCTCTGCTTGCATCCCAGTTTATTAGCCCGCACCAGCCCCCTGCAAGTCCCTCCTCTCCAGTTTCCAGTACCCCTGTTGCCCCGCCAGCGAGAGCAAGGGGCCCTCCTCAGTCGCCGGAGTGTCTAAGTCCATGCCAGCTGCCCATCGTGTGCAGCTGGGAGGCTGTCAGGTCCCGAGGTCCACTGCAATTCGGGCGCTTGGGGAGCCACCCGGGCGGGCGTCGACGCGAAGGAAGCTACGCCCTCAATCATCTGGGGAGCAAGCCAGGGGCAACTGATCAGGACTTCCTACGCTGCCGGTGCTGGAGCTTCCATCGCCCAGGTCGCGGGGGCCACAGGGGGGCAAGGCGAGCTCGGGGGTCGGCCCGGCGCCTGAGCCCCCCACGCCACCGGGGCTGCCGCGGGGGCCCCATTCCTCGCCCAGCGCCAGGCAGAGCTCCTTAAGCGCTAGGTTCTCCCGCAGCAGCTCTTCCTGGCGACCCTCCAGCTCGGCCAGCTTCTGCCAACAACCGCCCAGGTCCTCACGCACAGCCCGGGATGCCTGGGTCCCGAAGAGCTGCCACTGGCGCGCGGCACGCCGCCCGCGCTGGCGCTCCGAGTCCAGGAAGCAGCAAAGGTCGCGCAGCTCGCGATTCTCGGCCTGCAGGCGCCGGTTGAGCTGCTTGAGCTCACGGATCTCGCCTAGGTGACCCTGCAGCTGTCGATTCACCTCCTGCATGAGGCGGCCGCGCTGCACCAGAGCCGCCAGGCGCGCCGCCTCCTCCCTCCGCAGGCGCCGCACCAGCTCCTCCTTGCCCAGCGCCGCCATCTCCTCGTCCGTCAGCTCCTCCAGGCCGCCCGCCTCGGCCTCCATGACTGCTCAGGTCTCTGGAGCATCGCCTGCCCGCCGCCGCGGTCCAGGTGCCCTACGTCGAGCACCACGCAGCTCAGGCTCAGGACCCGGCTCCGGCCGCGGCAGGCTGTGGCCGGCCAGCATAGGCTGCAGCAGCCGCGCGGGGGCGGGCACGCGGCTGGGCGCGCGCCGGGGAGGGGCCGCATGACGCTAGGGAAGGACAGCCAATCCGGGGAAGGCTCCACGAAAGGGGCGGGGCCTCAGCTCCGCGGCAGCCCCTTCCCTGCCCACTGCCGCTTCCTCTGTGGCAGCTCAGGCTGACGGGTCCCTGAACTAGCGCCTGTCAAACCCAAAGCAGGGGCTTCGTTCCTCCCAATCCTCCAGTTCGAGTCTAGGCCTCTCTCTCCTTCTCAGAACCAAAACTCGGGAATCTGCTCTGGAACTCTCCTGATCCCCGCCCCCAACCCCGGGCAGAACCCAGACCTGTTGCCTTAACATCCTTCCTACTGTAGGTAGACCTGGAGAGCGAGCGTTGGCTCACTGAGCATCGCTCCCAACTCCCCCGAAAGTCCAGGCTCGCTATGAACTTGCTCTCCCTTTCAGGAGGCGTTTCCTGCTCAAGGGTGGGGAGCGCAGGGAACAAAGTATTCATTTGTTCAATAAACCTTTATTGTGTGTAAGATTTGTGCGGAAATAAACTTGATCAAGATTCTTTTCTTGTATTCTGAGAAGTCTTAATCTTGTCAGAGAAGGCAAGCTGAGTTAAGTAAGCAAATGGAAGAGGGACACAGTCTGAGGGAACCCTATCCAAAAAAAAAAAAAAAGTTTTCCTAAAGGTGATGATACCTGAAGGTCCCCCAAAATACAGAGGGCTTTGTCAAGCATGAGAGACCTACTTAAGGGAGAGGAAATAGCATGGTGAAAGATGCTGGGGCCTGAGCTGTGGCTGGTGGCACAGTGGATAAGGAGCCAGCCTAGGAGCTCAAAGGTCACTGGTTCAATTCCCAGCCAGGACACATAACCAGGTTGCAAGCCAGGTCTCCAGCCAGGTCTGTGGCTGGAGGCAGGTGAAAAGCAACCATAGGTTGATGTCTCTCTCCCTCTCTGCCTCTTTCTAAAAATAATAAATAAAATCTTTTAAAAAATAAGAAAACACATACACACACGCACAAAATGCTGGGGCCTGAAAGGGCCTAGCTTAGCTTGATTTGTTTGAAAGGCAAGCATGTGCATGGAGTAAGTGGTAAGAGAGCTAACAGTAGTCAAAAGCCAGATTCTTAAGGGCTTTCAATATGAGGCTGGCGCATTTTCACAGGTTAGTAAGGATTTTAATCAGGGGAGTAACATTTTAAAATATCTATTTTAAAAACGATTGTTCATTGTTCAGGCTGCTCTGTGTGGGATGGGACAATGTGGAGGGTGTGTAGGCAGGGAGATTAATATGAACACTGTCATTGGGCAAGGAGAGAGAGACGCAGAAGGACTGCTCCAGGACAGTGTTAGCTGAGGTGGAGAGGACAAAAGAGATACTAGAAATATTCAGGAGGCAAATCAGCAGAACTGAATGTGAACAGAGAGGAGTCTGAGAGAAAGCCCAGGTTTCTGATATGAGAACTTGGTGGATGTTGGGGCTGTCACTGAGATAGGAACACAGGAAAGAAATATATTGGGGGGACCCACAGGTCGATCTAGCTTCCGGGGACTTGTGGGGAGGCAGCATGGAAAGAAAGACGCACAGAGAGGAAGCCCTCCTGATGTGGACTTCCAGGCAGAGCTCTGAGATGCAGAACAAGAGAGGTCATTAGTAAGCGGCGGGGCGGGGAGGGTGGAAGGCATTAAAAACAAGAGACCAAGTGTCCCAGCCCAGAACTGATGCTCATCCGCAGGATGGACTGAGAGCCTTTGGAAGTCAGCTGCGCACCTTTATTACGCAGAAAAGATTGAGCATTGAGCCCTGTGAAACCCCTAAATTTAGGATACAGGTCAAAGTAGAGGACCGGAAAAGAGGAGAGAGAGCAGGGCGGGAGGAAACGGAGGAAGTGACGAGGAAGGACTCCAGGATGGGAGAGAATGGCTGGGCCCGGGTAGGGGTGGGTGTGGGGACCGAGGCGCCTGGGATTCCCCCGCCTGCGGAAAGGGGGAGCTCGTCCATTGCCTCTGCCTCTTCCCTCGCAGCTCCCGCCCCGCCCTCCCTGTCCCGGAAATGGTCCCTCTGAGGTTCCGGGTGCCGGGCGCGGAATCTCGGCGCTCCGGGAAGTGGCCCGGGGGCTGGGCTTTTCCTTCTCCGGCTGGGGCGCTGCGGCTGATCCCGGCCTGCGCGGCTATGACCAACGAGCTGGACATCTTCGTAGGGAACACGACCCTCATTGACGAGGACGTGTATCGCCTCTGGCTGGATGGTTACTCGGGTCTGTGAGGGGCCGTCGGGGGGAGCCCGTCAGGCCGAGCGGTTGTTTCGGATGGGTGAAGGATGGAGCCTGGACTTGGGCATCTTCTAGGGAAGCGGGCAGAAGAGAAAAGGGATGCGTGGAGGTGGGGGTGGAATCCCTGGAGGGGCTTTGAGGTCGGTGAGGCGGAGCCTGATGCTAGCACCTGCTCCTCAGTGAGTGACGCGGTGGCCCTGAGGGTGCGCTCGGGAATCCTGGAGCAGACGGGCGCCACGGCAGCGGTGCTGCAGAGCGACACCATGGACCACTATCGAACTTTCCACATGCTCGAGCGCCTGTTACACGCACCGCCCAAGCTGCTGCACCAGCTCATTTTCCAGATCCCGCCCTCCCGACAGGCACTGCTCATTGAGAGGTGGGGTGCCAGCCCCTGACCACATACCCAATTTGCAGGCTGAAACTGACGCTCAGGAAGGGACAGGACTTACCCAGGTTATGAGGAAGTTGAGAGCCCAAGGGGTCACACCCAGGCCCCCCCTCCCTTTTCTGGAAAGTCAGTAGTGTCCCCTGCCTCCACTCAGGTACTATGCCTTTGACGAGGCCTTTGTTCGAGAGGTCCTGGGCAAGAAGCTGTCCAAGGGCACCAAGAAAGACCTGGATGACATCAGCACCAAAACAGGCATTACCCTTAAGAGCTGCCGAAGACAGGTGGGCACTGCAGCCCGCTTCTCACCAACCCAACATTTCCTCTGCAGTCCACCCTTTCACCCCTTTGGCCACTGCCCCACCTAGTTGCGGCAGCAGCTTCACACCCAGTCTCCTCTCCCCTGGTTTGCTTCTTTCAAACCACCCTCTACTCTGCAACCCAGGCGACCTTTCAGAATCCCTACTCTGACCATAGCTTTCTCCTGTCCATGAACTTTCGTTGGCTCTTGCTCCCTCCTGCAGGAGCCACACTCTGGCCTTGCCCTCCATACTCTCCTTTGATGTGATCCCTGCCAGCCTCTCCATGCTTACATTTCCCCGGGGCCTGGCTTTGTTTTGCTCAGGCTGCCCCAGCCTGAAGGGTACTGTTCTTGGCCACATCTATTCCTTGAAATCCAAGTCAGGGTCAGATGTTCTCCATAAGACTTCTCCATAAGACTTTCTGATGGTGCCAGTGAGAAGTAACCCTTCTGGACCTTTCATGTCTTTTCTCTGTGTCTCCTGTGAGCCCTCCGCATACAGCTTAGCATTCACTCCTTTTTTACTTTCTGGGCCTTAGCCAGAAGGGTCAGTTCCAGCACAAGCTTGTGAAGAACTGGAGAGTGTGATGCTAAAGTAGGAGTGAGTAAACGTTTACCTGAGACATGATAGCAAAAGCTGGTTGACGTCTGTTGAATTGATAACTTTCTGAAGAAATAACAGGTGCTACGTAAGCATCTGTTGACCGGATAGGTAGAGAGAGATGAGGGATGGTGTTCAATAAACAGTTTATTGGGTGAACAACCTCTGACCAGTCCTCCCTCCCCCAACTGCCCTGCAGTTTGACAACTTTAAACGAGTCTTCAAGGTGGTGGAGGAAATGCGGGGCTCCTTGGTTGATAACATCCAGCAACACTTCCTCCTGTCCGATCGGTTGGCCAGGTGAGGGACCAGGCAAGAAGCCATCCATCTCCCCCATCCCAAACACTCCTTCCCTGGACCCCAAGGCTGGTCGGTTATCCTTACTCCAACCCACTTGACCTCCTGTCTGTATTGAGGGAACAGTTATCTTACCTCTGGTCTGCAAGTTGGATCAGACTGACCTGGGTTCAAATCCTAGCCTGGCCGTTTACCAACTGGGCTATTGCAAGGAGCCATATAAAAAGCATGTGGCACAGGCCCCCAGGGCTTGGGAAGTGCTCAGTAAATGGTAACTGATACCACTGTGGTCTCCTGCTGTATCCCTGAGGAGACCTGGGTTGAAACCTCTTCACTGATGAGGAGGCCCAGAGAAAGGTGACTTGAAACATCACACAGTGAGTTAGAGCAGGGAGAGGCCAGAACTCAGACACCCTGCAGACGTTGCAGGTGGGAGCTGGTTGCTAAGAATGCATGTCCAGCCCTGACAGGTTTACTTTGCCTCCCTGCAGGGATTATGCCGCTATTGTCTTCTTTGCCAACAACCGCTTTGAGACAGGAAAGAAAAAACTGCAATATCTGAGCTTTGGCGACTTTGCCTTCTGTGCTGAGCTCATGATCCAGAATTGGACCCTTGGAGCCGTCGGTGAGGCCCCCACTGACCCAGGTGCCCGGACATCTCCCACCCTTGCAGGGACTGCTACCCCACTGGCACTTTCTCCTGCAGGCCTCTGGCTCCCAGCATTCTTTCTTCAGGGCCCCTCCCCAGCCCCTAGGTCACAGTCCAGTATCCCCATGCTCTTCATCTGCAGACAAAGGCCCTACTACCTCTCTGTAGACTGGGCAAGGCATTCCACCTCTCTGACGCTGATTTGTCTTCTGTCTCATGGGGGTGGCTGAGGAAAGCTTGGGATATCACAGGAGGGTATTTGCCACACAACCCCCTCAACTCCCTTCATGGACCTCACTCAGACTCCCAGGTGGATGACATGGATGTGGACTTAGACAAGGAGTTTCTTCAGGACTTGAAGGAGCTCAAGGTGCTGGTGGCTGACAAGGACCTTCTGGACCTGCATAAGAGGTGACTTGGGAGGGAGGTCCATGGGGTGGAACCTGAAATGGAGTCCCAGGCAGCTCTAGGTTTCACCCTCTCTCCCTGCAGCCTGGTGTGCACTGCCCTCCGGGGAAAGCTCGGTGTCTTCTCTGAGATGGAAGCCAACTTCAAGGTCTGAGGTCCAAGCTAGGCTGTGTCCCTTGGGCATCTTCAGCTTCCAGTTCACTGTCCCATCAGGCAACCCTGCTCATGCCCTAGATTGGCCGGCAGGTGGTGCTGCTGCTCCCTCTGCCTGCCTGTGATGGGGGAAGCCAGCTCCTCATCATTGGGGAGTTCCTTCATTGAGGGAGGTGGATAGAGTTGGGGAGGGGCCTGCCCTTCTGCCTCCGGGGCAGAAGGCAGAACTCCCAGGCTCCCTGCCCCACAGAACCTGTCCCGGGGACTGGTGAATGTGGCCGCCAAGCTGACCCACAATAAGGATGTGAGAGATCTGTTTGTGGACCTCGTGGAGAAGGTGAGCTCTCCTTCCCACTGCCCACTCATCCCAAGCCTGGCCTGTCTCAGAGCTGTACCGGTGCTAGATGTTCCCTCGGGCCCACAGTTCATAGAGCCTTGCCGATCTGACCACTGGCCATTGAGCGACGTGCGCCTCTTCTTGAATCAGTATTCAGCATCAGCCCACTCCCTGGATGGCTTCCGGTGAGAGATCCCAGGCCTCCTGTTCAGCATGGCCTCTCCCCAGCCAGCCTCCTGCCGGGGCCTGGCCCTCCTGCAGACTCAGGGTCCCTGTTCTGGGAGTTTCTGTGGACCAGAGACTTGGCTTCACCTCTTAGAAGCTGTGACTCTACTTTGGGCAGGTTCCTTAATTCCTCCATGCCTTCATTTCCTCCTATATAAACTGGGGATGATACTGGTAAGGGTCACAAGAGCATTGTGAGGATTAAAGAGGGAAGATACATGGAGCACTTAGTGCAGTGTCATGGCGTGGTGGGTTGCAGTAAACCTCAGTCATTACTGTTACTGTTGTCCTTGCAGGCACCAGGCCCTGTGGGACCGCTACATGGGTACCCTCTGTCGCTGCCTCCTGCGTCTCTATCACGACTAATGCCCCCTCCCACCACCTTACGCACACTGACAATAAAGTTGCTGTGACTTTGGAGGAGCCTTGTGTGGGTATGCACAGCAGACCATGTGTGGGAGGTGTGCACGTGTGTGTATCTGAGTGTCCTGGTGTATAGGGGTCTACGTGTACACTGGCCCTGCAGGGACTAGGGCATGTCTGGGAATGGTGTCCATGCCGTCCCTCTCCACTTCCCCACCCAGCTGAGTACACTTGGAATACAGGGTCTTATCTTGGTTTATTCAACGCAAAGCAAGAAGATTGGGAGGACAGGAGAAGAGTTGACAGGAGGAGCTGAGGGTGTGGCCAGCAAGGAAGCAGCTGGTCTAGCAGGAGAGAGCTGCAAGACAGCTCAGGGAGGGCAGGAGACTCGGTGCTTCTTCTTAGCTGGTTTGTCCACTCGGGCAGTAAGTGGGTACTTGGTGATGCCACAGGCATTGACCCCTCGCTGCAGTCGGAAATAACCCTAGGAGGTCAGAGGACATCAGGGTCAGAAGGCATGGAGGGGCCTGCCCTGTCCTTCCCCCCCTGTAGGTCACACTTACCTCCTCACCCCACTTGGCCCCCCACGAGTTCTTCAGGATCCAGTATGGGATAGAGCGGCGACGTTTAGACTTGGTTTGGGATGAGGCTGCCCCTGGCTGCCTCCTCTCCACTGACTTGGTCTTACCAAAACCCACCAGCAGGACAACGTGGTTCACGTGCTGAGGGTCACAGTTGGTTGCCGTGGCCTCGAGCACACCCGTCTTGTAAGACTGCAGGGGCAGAGGGGCTGAGTCTGGGGCCACATCCCCTAGAAGTTCCTCCCCCCATTCCCTATCTTATCCCACCTGCAATAGCGCCTTGTTGATGGTCACAGTGATGGGGCCCTCTGTGGCCAGGTACCGGGCAATCCCTGGGGGTAGAAGTACCATCAGGTCGTGCTTGCCCTGTTTCCCCTGCCCTCAGCTCATGGTTTCATCCATCTCTCTCCCACCTACTTCATTCCTCCATCTGTCTGTAGCCCAGTCTGTCTGCCTCTGTTCTGGTCTGTCTATCCCTGTTGTTCCCCCCACCCATGTCCTCCTGGGTCTCCACGCTGCCCGCACCCTGCTCGTTGTCCGACAGCATGATGAAGTCCTGGATCCAGGCCACCTTTTTGAACTTCTTGGCCTGGCACTTGAGCCTGGCCTTCCCCTGGAATGGGTAGTCCTTTTCCCTGGCCAGGCCACCTAGAAATAAGCAAGACCAGGGGGATACTCAGCTCCAGAACATCTCCCATCGCACAGTCCCCCAGAGAGGTGGCACTCACTGTTGTTGAGGACAGTTATGAACGCATCCCAGGGAAAGCCACCAGTGCAGCCATTTCCACAGCGGTCACAGTCGAGGAGCTCTGGTGCAAGAAGGGACAGTGTGGGTGACCAAACTCTAGGCCCTGTCCCCTCACCAGCACACATGCTCCTCTCCCCTGCCGTACCCTGCACAGAGAGCTCCACAGACTGTTGGTTTTTGACGGCCCACTGGGCCTCGATGTTGCCCGCCACCGCCATGGCCCAGCAGCAGTTGCAGCTCTTCTAGTAGGGAGTGGTTTAGGGTTAGGTGAGGGGTCTGGGCCTGCCTCTCTCCTCTCCCTCCCACCACAGGGGCTGCACTGGGCCAGGCTGGGTGGAGCAGATACCTGGTCCTTGACCGGTGAGATGACGCCGGGTGCCTTCCGCCAGTCGCAGGAGGAGGGCACTGACTCTCCCCCCTCATCAGATCCCACCTTTCTGTACATATTGGGGATGCTTCCATCTGCCCTCTGATGTCCATCCAGCTGGCCAAACTCCTCCTCTGAGGGACAGATGGGACCACCAAGATGGCAATGTTGACCCCTTCTCCCCATGTTCTGCTGCTCCCCTTCCAACTATCCTCATCCTCAGCCATTGGAGTCCCATAATACCCTGGGAGACAAAGGCAAGGATGCTGAGGTATGGAGAGAGACTGTACCTGTCTCTTACTCTCAGCGGTTTGCCACAAATGCCCAGGCCTATGTTCCTCAGGGTCCCTGGCTGAGAAGTGAATGCCAAAGGTCTGCCTTGTCCATCTGCCAGGATCCCTGGAGAAGGCCTTAACTTCCCCACCCACCACCTGGGGGCTGGAAGGTGTCCCAGTACCTGTGAGATCACTGAATTGAGTCACCCCAAACTCTGCTGTGCCCAAGTGCTCCTCCTGCAGCCGCTGAGCCTGGGCCAGGTTGTGGGCAAAGATATCCAGGCGGCGAGCACGCTCTGGATGGAAACAAGGTCTTTCTAGGCTGGCTCCCAGACCCCTGGGGGCAGGAAGTGGTCACCTGCTTCGTGTCCTCCCACCCACACTCACCCAGAGGAAAACTGCTGCCTTTCCTGTGGCCTCTGCAGGCACCTGGGCCCAGGAAGTGGCTCCCCAGCCCATCTAGGATTGGGTTTTCTCAGGAGGCAGGACTGTCATCTGCCCACCCTGGGGGGAGCAAGTAAATTTATAGAGTCTAAAGGCTGAGTGCCGAGAAGGGAAAAGTGGTGGTCGGAGACAGGCTTCCTGTTGTCAGGTCGCCTCCTTCACACCTCTGATCACAGACCTCTCCTTCACACCTCTGATCACAGACCTGGGGCTGGAACATGGCGGGGGTTGGGGTAGGGTACAGGTCCATGATTTGGGCTGAAAAATACCCAGATTATCCTAAAGGAGATGAGACCCAGAGAGGGCAAAAACATGGCTGGCAACTCAAGGCGGAGGAGTCCCCAACCTGGGGACAAAATGGGTGTCCTTAGGTGTCTGCTATATGAACTCATGACTAGATGGTGGTCTCCTGCCCACTGCCAAGAGTCAGGAATGTGGCCATGGAGGCGAAGAATCCCCTGGGACTGACCCGCAACAGCTGCCACCTCCCTCCACATTCACAGCAAAGAATGACCCTGTCCCGCACGCGTGCGTTCAGGAAACGGAGGGCACCTCAAGCCCCGCTGCTGTCTCACCGAGAGCTTCAGCCAACCCCAGTTCCCACCCTGAGCCTTGACTTCCTCAGCAATTAAATGGGAGACGTGGGGTTGGACTGGAGGTATACGGGGCCCACGGTACCTGCTGGGTCCGAGTAGCTCCGGTTGTACTGGATCTGGAACAAAGTGAAGACCTCTTCCAGCTTCAGCGGACGGGGACGTGTGTCCTGGAAGGAACCGAGGGTGGTAGGTAAGGGGGTGGGTAAGTCATTGCTGCAGCCGCACCTTGGCTTCCAAGGGCTGGGCGAGGGGATCCTCCGGTTAGTCTGTTTTCTCCCCCTGTGAGAGCTTGGGCATGTCAATCACCGCTCCAGCCTCATTTGCTCCCTCTGAGAAATAGGCACAAGGCAGTTGTTTCTGAAGGGGTGAGCCCCAGGCTTGGGGCTTGCAGATGGGAAGTGTATGGGGAATGGCTTGTAGGCACTCACCTGGTCCCTGATGCCTTGGGCCAGACCTGCCACCAACAGGGCCAGGAGGCAGGAAAGGTAGGTAGTTAGTGCCATATTGCTGCAAACCAGAGTACTAGGGTGCAGGAAGCTGCGCATGCATACCTACTTGGGAGGGAAGAGGTGGAGCTGAAGAAACCACGAAGGGGAAACCAGGCTGGGAGGGGCAAGCAGACCCCTCAAGCAAGGGTCGTTTATTTAAGTGTAGTCTCTACATGGTTCTCTGCCTGCCCCCTTCCTGCCCATTTTTCTTTATTCAACAGAGGCTCTCTGTCCATCCTGTTTCCGGGCAATTTGGGGGATCCAGAGATGGATTTGCCCTTAAGGAAGCAGGAGGAGACAGGTCCTCAGAGGGCAGTGACACAGAGCCATCAGTACCAGGATGGGGTAAGCCCAGGGGCTATGGGAGCCGCACACCCCAGATGACCAGCTGGGTAGGGATGGAGGGTGGTCACTACCCTCTGGGGAAGTGCTCCTGCTCATCCTGCAAAGCTCCTCCAAGAAGCCTTCCCTGCTCTGCCATCCTCTGGTATGTCCTGCAGCCCCTTGAGTCCCTGCTGCATCTGTGCCAGCTTGGCACCTGCCTTCCAGCACACCAGAGGTGTCTGTGACACCTGTGTTCTCAGCTCCCAGGAGGCAGCTGGACACAGCAGGCTTGATGGGTGTTGTTAACTAAACAATTGCTTATGAGTTTAAAACAGGGAAATGCCACTCTGACTGATGTGGCTCAGTGGATTGAGCTCCGGCCTGCAAACCAAAGTGTCACTGGTTCAATTCCCAGTCAGGGCACATGCCTGGGTTGTGGGCCTGGTCCCCGGTTGGGGGCGCACATGAGGCAACTACACATTGATGTTTCTCTCCCTCTATTTCTCCCTCTCCTTCCCCTTTCTCTAAAAATAAATGATTAACATCTTAAACAAGGAAATGCAAGTGGCAGGTGCAAGTTGAGGGATGGCCAGGGGCAACTCCTGCCTCCTTTCGTTTCTCATTACTTTCACAATCTGGGTAGGGATGAGGGTGCAGAAAGAAAAGGGGGCAGGGCAGTGGAGAGCAATGGAGGAAAAGTTGGGAAAACTAATAGAACAACAATTTTTTTTTTGTTAGAACAACAATTTTAAAAGAAATTTTAAAAAATAAACCCTGGCTGGTGGCACAGTGGTTAAGGCTCCGGCCTGCGAACCCAAAGGTCGCTGGTTTGATTCCCAGCCAGGGCACATAACCAGGTTGCAAACCAGGTCTCCAGCCAGGTCCGTAGCTGGAGGCAGGTGAAAGGCAACCGTATGTTGATGTCTCTCTCCCTCTCTGCCTCTCTCCCTTCCCCTCTCTCTAAAAATAATAAATAAATTTTTTTCTTTTTTTTTTATAAATAACTTTTTAAAATAAATAAATAAAATTAAAAGGAGGGAAAGATTGGCCTCTCAGTGTAAAGCCAAGCCTGTGACGTCAAGGGCTGGGCAAGGGTGCACCTGTCACTATTGCCTCGGTTATAAGGGATACTTAGGCTGCGGCTCTCCCTTGTGAGCCTCCAGGCTGGGAACCAGGCCTCCAAGGCCAGAGATGGGGGAGATAAAACTTGCCTTCTAGGAGTTCCTTGCATATGGGAGAGAGAGGAAGGGAGGAGGCTTCAATCCTGGGAGTCATTTATTCCTGCGTTCACAACATTGTTTCTTCACTCATGAGGAATTTGTCGCATTTTGCTGTGCTACCCCCACGCCCACCCCAGGCATAAGACAACGGAAAAGGCATTGTGCTGCTTTTATTAAAATTCAGTAAACAAATCATCCACAGAGGGGCACCTGGCTTTGGTTCCAGACTCCAGTCATTATGCCCCAAGCTAGCCTTGGACTGTGTGACCTATGACTAAGGCCCCATGTGTGTCAGCCCTCGGAACTTGAGGCCCCAGTATGGGCACAAAGAGTGTGTCATAAAATCTCTGTGGTGGTAGGCATTGTGAACATTTGGGGGAGGAGAGACTGCGTGTGTGGGGCTGTGTAGCCTTCCTGTTTGATCCACTCCTTCCCTCCCTTCAATGTGAGCCCCATGAGATCACATTTGATCAGTGCTGTGTCCCTCCCTCATGCCTAACACAGAACCTGGCCAGTGGTGATGGCTACTCAGTAAACATTTGTTGAATGAATGAATGAAGCTTCCCCCTCATTTTGCTCACTCACTAGTTCATTCACTTGCTCATTCTGCTACTCCTGGCCAGTGAAGACTGGGACATGGGCCCAGGGACCTCAGGAGCTCGCTGCCTGGGAGGAGTTCATGATTTGGTAGGAGAGAAACACCAACCAAGATAAGGCCTTGTGACCCAGTGTGGAAGGGACGAAGGCAGCGAAATTTGTCAGGGTCACAGAGGTTAGGAGAGGTGCTCTGAGGAAACAACTGTGAGTGGCAGGTACACTCAGGCCTAACAGCGTAAACGGGAGATACCAGCTGTGCATCCAGCCATTCCCTCTTGGGCCTCTTGTACCCCTTCTCGAAGTGGCAGTAACAATTCCTTTGATTGGAATGATACTTTACGGAGTACCTTTGATCCTGGCTGGCATAGAGCAGGTGTTCAAATGGTGGGTTCTTTTCTAAAAATGTATTTGTAATTATTGATTTTAGAGAGAAGAGAGAGAGAGAGAGAGAGAGATGGGTTTGATTTTCCACTTATTGATGTGTCATTGGTTGGTCTCTCACATTCCCTGGCCTGGAATCGAACCGGCCACAATCTAGCCAACTGAGCTACATGACCAGGGCTTTAAATGGTGGGCTGTACTGTGGGGCAAAGAGCTGTGAGAGTCCTGGAGTCAGAGTGACTGGAGTTCAGATCCTGTCCTTACCACTTTGGCTGTGCCTGGACAAATCTCAGCCTTTCTCATCTGTGAAATGGGGTGATAATGACACCCCTGGCATCCCTTTCCTGGCTTGGCTGGAGGATTGATTGCACGCATATGCTGATGCCTGGAATGACTAGATCTTAATAATCAAGCTCTAGTATTTTTTATTATTTCAAATAATGGATTTATTGAGATATATAATTCATATACCATAAAGTCACCCTTGAAAAGTGTATTGTTCTGTGGGTTTGTGTGTGTGTGTGTATCTGCATAATGGTGTGATCATCGCCAGTAATTTCAGAGCATTCTCATCGTCCCAAAGAAACCCCAGGCCCATTAGCAGTCACTCCCTGTGATCTTTTTCCTGGTAGACACTAATCTACATAGTTTGTCTCTGATTTGCTTATTCTGGCTGTCACATAAGCAGAACATGTGTCCTTTAGCATCTGGCTTCTTTCACCTAGTATAACATTTTCAGGCTTTATCCATGTGGCAGCACCTATCAGTTCTTTATTCCTTTTTTTTTTTTTTTTTTCTTCAGTTCTTTATTCCTTTTTAAAAGGAATAAACTATTATGGCTGAATAGTATTTCATCGTATCTTTTTTGTCCATTCTTAAGTTGATGAACATGAAATTGTTTCTAGATTTTGGTTCTTATAATTAAATTGTGTTGCTGATGAACAGAGTGTACTTTTTTTTTTTCTGTGGACATGTTTTCCATTTCCCTGGGTATATACCTAGAAGTGAAGTTGCTGGGGTCATTTTGAGGACCTGCCAGAATTTCTCCAAATTGGTTCAGCATCTTACATTCCCACCCGCATTGTATGAAGGTTCCGTTTTCTCCATGTGCTCACCAACACTTGTTAATGCCTTTTTGGTTTTAAACGGCTTATTTTTAGCCTCCTCACCCAAGCAGCTGGGAAAGATTTGGAGGTGGGAGAGACGCTCTCCAGTTCACCCAGAAACTATGTAGTGCTCCCCTAGGGACCCACCGAAATGGCACACCCCTCCCCCGGCCGGGCTGCGTTCGCGGCGACACTGAGGATAAACGGGTAGGGAAGGGGAGGGAGGCCAGGCTCGGTGGACAGCCGACGAACCCCCACCCCGGGCGCCAGGGGTGGGGGGGATCCCGGGACACGCGGCCCTTTCCCGTCCGGCTCCGCCCTAAGACGTGCGCTAGGAGCGGCCCCGCCCCTTCCTGGGAGCCCCTCCGCCCAAACTCCGCCCCCAAAGGCGCTCCCTTCACTCCCGGCAGGAGGAGGAGGGAACCCCGGGGGAGGGGGGCACCGCGAGTGGGTGGGAGGGAGGCCGGGAAGGCGCTGGCCCAGCACCCCCGCGTCCTGCTCCCTCGTTTGTCCCTGCCCGCCTTTTTAGGGGCTTCCATTCATTCCGGGCCAAAAGGGAACTGCAGCCCCCGCCCCCAAAATGTCGCCTCCAAAACGGAGGGCTCCGGGAGGCTGTCCTGGAACGCGGGGACCGCCTGGCTGAAGACAGCCCTGGGCATGGAGGGGCGAGGGGACAGAGAAGAGCAGTTCTGGGCCTGGGGGCGACTTGTCCTCGGGAGAGGGTCTGGGGACCCTGAAGGAAGTGTCAGTATCCGTAGAGTGACTGTCTGGGTGCACAGAAGACAACTGTAGGGTCTAGACGGAGGACCTGGTAGCCCCAGTATTAGGTGAGCTCTAGGTGTCCAGGATGACGTTCTGGAAGGTGCAGAAAAAGTCTGAGGGCCTCGACATTAAGACGTGGGTGCACAGGATGGAATTCTGGGGGCGCAGATTAAGTAGGTGTCTGGGGGCGCAGGGTGACATTCTGGGGAGCACAAAGTCAGGGCCTGGGGACTCCCGGGTGAGTCTGGGGGCCTGGTGTCAGGGCCAATGCCACCAGGATCTAACGCCAGGGGACCCTGGCCCAGAGCCGAGAGGCGGCTCCGGGAGGCGCCGCGGGGGACCGGGTGGGAGCCTGCGGCCGGCCAGGGGTGGAGAAGCGGGGGGTCGGGGTCCCTCCCCCTGGCGCGGGCTCAGGAATCCGCCGAGGGGCGGGCGGAGGCGCCGGGGTGGGCCGCGCCGCGGCAGGCGGGCGGGCGGGGGGCGCTTCCTGGGGCCGCGCGTCCAGGGAGCTGCGCCGTCCGCCCGTCCGTCCGCCCGCAGGCACTGCCGGAGCCAGCCGAGCCGTCGGAGCCGCGGGCCTCGGGGCCGTCGCCGGCCCAAGTGAGTGGCGGCCGGTGGGGGGGAAGCGCGAGCCGGAGTCCCGGCCCAGGCGGCGTCAGCGAGCAGGAGCGAGGCCCGCGCTCCTCTGCCCGCGCCGCTGTGGGACCGGGCGGGGGCGGGGCGGCCCTGGGCCTGCGGACGAGTCGGCCTGCGCGAGGAGTCAGCCGTCGGCTCTGGGAGGCTCCAGGGTCCTAAGTACGGTCCCAAGCGGGAGGTGGCTGGGGCCGGGGCTCTAAGCCCTGGTACAGGGAATGGGGGTGCCGTGGCAGAGGCGCCCTGACCCCTGCCCACCACCTCCCAGCCCCAGGATGCTCCCCTTCGCCTCCTGCCTCCCCGGGTCTCTACTGCTCTGGGCGCTGCTGCTGTTGGTCTTGGGGGCAGCGTCTCCCCAGGATTCGGAGGAGCCTGACAGCTACACGGTGGGGACCGTGGGGCCACTGGCCTGGGCTGGGCTGGGCAGGGACGCAGGCCAGGATCCTGGGGTGGCTGCTGCTGGGGAAGATTCTCCCCTGCCCTGGTTGGTGGAGCAGCTGGGGCCATTGTTTGGAGCAGTCCCAGGAGGGTGGTGAGGCTCAGGCCCCTGGTCTTGGCCTGGTTAGGTGGAGGGGGACAGGGGGTGAACACTGGCCACCGCTGGTCCCCTTGTAGGAATGCACAGATGGCTATGAGTGGGACCCTGACAGCCAGCACTGCCGGGGTGAGTGTGCCTGGGGGACTGACCCATCCCCCAGGAGCCGGGAAAGGGACTGCAACCCCAGCTCCAAGAGCTGCAGCAGGAGGCCAGTGGCCTGTCCTCGTCCCAGCTGTTTTGCCAAAGCCGGCTGTGGTTCAGTGGGGGCCAGCTCAGCTAGGGGTAGAGAAGCCATCCAGGCCCCTCCCTCAGAGAAACCCAGGACACCCTGCCCCCACCTCTGGGTAGGCAGGCGAGCAGCAGGGCACTACCCCCAGGAGCACCTTCTGTAACCACTCTCCTACCCAGCTGTGTCCCTCCCACTACATCCCTGGAGGGCAGTGTCTGCGGGGAGGGCAGTGTAAGGAGGCCTGCAAATCACTCGTGGGCTGAGCCAAGGTTGGAGCTCTGGGGAGGGATAGAGATTCTCTCAGGGGAAGGAGAATGGGGGTGACTGTGAGAACAGCCACCCCACTATCCGCCCTGGCAGACTCCTGGGAGGGGTCCTGGGCAGGCAGCCTTTGCTTGTTGAGTACAGAGGGAAGGCCCTGCCTCGGTCACATGGCTTAGAGAAGGCAAGGCTGGGCTCCTGCCTCCCGCCCCCTCGATGGCCAGGCCAGCCCAGCCCAGCCCAGGAGACTGGCTGTGCCCAGCAGGCCCCTCTCTGCAGATGTCAACGAGTGCCTGACCATCCCTGAGGCCTGCAAGGGGGAAATGAAATGCATCAACCACTATGGGGGCTACTTGTGCCTGCCCCGCTCGGCTGCCGTCATCAACGACCTGCATGGCGAGGGACCACCACCACCAGTGCCCCCAGCTCAGCATCCCAACCCCTGCCCACCAGGCTATGAGCCAGACGAGCAAGAGAGCTGTGTGGGTAAGGGTCGCCCTGGCACAGAGGCTTGCTGTCCTTTTACCAAGTGTCCCGCTGCATCTTAAAAGCTCAGACCTTATGTTCCGCCCCTGCTCAGAAGCCTCCTCAGGGCCACTGGGGTACCATCCGGACCCTTGCCCAGATCCTTCCTTTGTGTGGGGTCTGCCGCAGGCAGCCCCAGCTCCTGTTCCACGGTCTTAGCCAGCCTCTGGGGCCCTCCCCACCATTGCTGCAGACACACTGCAAGAGCTCTGCCTCAGCCTCTGCCCCTTTCCTGACCTGGCCCCTCCCTGGGCACCATGGACCTTGGAAGAGGGCCCTGGGATTAGGCAGGGCCTTTTTCCTGTATTTCTCTGGCATGGGCTCTCACAGGTTAGGGGTGCCTCTCCTGTTGGCTTTCAGGCTGGTGGACTGTTCTTTGTGCTGTTGGGAGGGTCTAATCCTTGTGTTCCTGCTTTGGGGTGCATCACCCACATGCCCATGCGAGTTGGTTCCTGACCCGTGTGTGTCCTCCAACACTGAGGCATCTGTCACATGGGGTGGTGCATGGGCTGAATGGTGTCACCTGCAGATGTGGACGAGTGTGCTGAGGCCCTGCACGACTGCCGCCCAAGCCAGCAATGTCACAACCTCCCTGGTTCCTACCAGTGCACCTGCCCTGACGGCTACCGCAAGATTGGGCCTGAATGCGTGGGTGAGTCTGGAAGCTGCCTCGCTACTTCCTGCTCTGTGGCCCTGGCCTGGCCCTCGCATTCGCACCTGACCCCCATTTTAGCACACTCCCAGGCTTCACCCCAGGCCCCTGCCATCTGTCAGCAGACATAGCACTGTGTGGGTGTACATGTGAGTTCTGGCTGACCTGGTCCAGCCCAGCCCCTACACACAGACAAGATTGGGTGGCAAGGCCTTGAGCTCCAGCTGGCTTGGGCCCCACCTAAGTCTGCCCCCTGCCCCCTGCCCTCCTTTCCCTGCCTCCACCCAGATATAGACGAGTGCCGCTACCGCTACTGCCAGCACCGCTGTGTGAACTTGCCGGGCTCCTTCCGCTGCCAGTGTGAGCCAGGCTTCCAGCTGGGGCCCAACAACCGCTCCTGTGTGGGTGAGGCCGGGTCCTGGGTAGGGTGGGATCAGGTGGGGAGCTCCGTTCTTGGGCAGCCCAGGTAAACAGGTGAAATGCACATCTGGGCTTCTGCCCCTTGGCTTTTACTCCTCTCATTTTCCCTGGTACCCCCAGATGTGAATGAATGTGACATGGGAGCTCCATGTGAACAGCGCTGCTTCAATTCCTATGGGACCTTCCTGTGTCGCTGCCATCAGGGCTACGAGCTGCACCGAGATGGCTTCTCTTGCAGTGGTGAGAGCTCCATCCCTGCCAGGTGTTCCTCCCTCGGCATGCTGTGCCTCCCGTGTCACACTGCGCCTCCTACCTCTATCTGATACTTCCATGTCCCATTTCATTCTGCACCCATGTACCTCTTGTATACTGCAGACCTGCCCATCACAACTCCTGTCCCGGAGTGAAAGGCACAGAGGGGAGCAGTTAGATTCCCCCTGACCCTCAGTGGGGAAACTGAGCAAGGATGTGGGTGGCCTCCTTCATGGGGGTCAGGCTGACCTGCATTGAAATCCTGGATTGTGACAAGTCACTCTTCTCTCTAAACCCATTAATTCATCTGTACAGTGGGTTGTCTTGAGAATTAAGTGGGAAAATGGTGGTAGGCTTGGTCAAATCCAAGCAGCAACACTTTATTTATTTATTTATAAAATATTTTATTTCTTATTTTCAGAGAGAGGGGTAGGGAGAGGGAGAGAGACATCAGTGTAAGGTTGCCTTTCACCTGCCTCCAGCTGCGGACCTGGCTTGCAACCTGGTTACGTGCCCTGGCTGGGTATCGAACCAGTGACCTTTGGGTTCACAGGCCAGTGCCTTATCCACTGTGCCACCAGCCAGGGCCCAAGCAGAAACACTTTAAAAAGTGAGTACTATTTGTCTAGAACCTTCCGTGTGCAGGGCACTTCCCTTACATACTCAGCTTTATTTAATCCTGCCAACAATCTTGTGAGGAAAGTATATATTTTTCCTTTCTCTGCAAAATGATGATGTTGATATCTCCTTCAAGGTTTGTTGGGAGGCTTACATGAAAATAGTAAGCAATCAGGTTGCAAGCCAGGTCTCCAGCCAGGTCCGTAGCTGGAGGCAGGTGAAAGGCAACCACACATTGATGTCTCTCTCCCTCTTTGCCTCTCCCCCTTCCCTTCTCTCTAAAAATAATAAATAAATGAAAGAAAAAAAGAAAGAAAGTAGTAGGTATCAAGCCCTTCAATGAAGAGAGGTTAAGTGATTTGCCCAGGGCACAAACTAGGGTGAGAGGAGCCCAGGGCTCCCTCCCAACTTCTCATTCCACGTCAGCTGGCCGTTTTCCCTGTTATGCTTTGCTGCGCGTCAGGCGCCATTGGTACCTGGCCTCGGGCTAGGCAGCAGGAGGGAAGCCAAAGTAGAAAACCTGGCTCCTGCCTGTGCAGGTCAGTTGGCAGGAGCTGACCGCATGCTTGGGCTGACTGTGGGTTGCAGAAATTTCGCAAGTAATCGAAAACCAGAGCAGCCTGGGCCCTCAAGTCTCAGGTAGTCTAACCAGTGGTTCCAACCTTTTTGGCACCAGGGACTGGCTTTGTGGAAGACAAATTTTCCCTTGGACTGGGGGTTGGGGGGGTTGGGATGATTCAAGCTATTATAACGGTCCTGGGGCTGTAAGTCCCATGAGCTGGGGGCTCTGGCAGGCCTTTTTTTGAATTGTTTGTACCCCTACTGTGCTTTGCATCCTGCTCTGTCTTCCCAAACTGAGCCTAACAGGAGACTTGGCTCTCTCTAAACATTTGTGGGACTGAACTGAAAGGCTTGCCCTTGACCCAGAGTCTTCATCCCTACTCTCCCTCAGATATTGATGAGTGCAGCTACTCCAGTTACCTCTGCCAGTACCGCTGTGTCAATGAGCCAGGCCGCTTCTCCTGCCACTGCCCGCAGGGCTACCAGCCGCTTGCCACGCGCCTCTGCCAAGGTACGGGTTGCCTGGGTGCAGTGGGCAGGGCAGTGTCAGGGATTAGTGGCCTGATACTCCGGCCCTTTTCCCCTGGCACAGACATTGATGAGTGTGAATCCGGCGCACACCAGTGCTCTGAGGCCCAAACCTGTATCAACTTCTTTGGGGGTTACCGCTGTGTGGACACCAACCGCTGCGTAGAGCCCTACATCCAGGTGTCTGACAAGTGAGTTAACGGGACACCTCTCCTCCCACTGCAACTCTCACTGGGCTCTGTGGCGGCCGGGATTGGTTAGGGCTGGCAAGTGCCCCGGGGGCTGATGGGAGTTGTAGTCCTTCATGACAACCTCCCATGCTATTAAATATAGGAGGGGGAGGATCCTTTTGGGATCTCAAATTTTGAGGGTGGGCCAAAGTTGGGGAACGGGCGAAGTCCTTACTCGTGACCTCTTCTCCGGCCCCCTAGTCGCTGCCTCTGCCCAGCCTCCAACCCCCTGTGCCGGGAGCAGCCCTCGTCCATCGTGCACCGCTACATGAGCATCACCTCGGAGCGGAGCGTGCCTGCGGACGTGTTCCAGATCCAGGCGACCTCCGTCTACCCTGGCGCCTACAATGCCTTTCAGATCCGTGCGGGAAACTCGCAGGGGGACTTCTACATTCGGGTAAGGCTTTCCACTAACCCCACCCCTCCAATGACACACGTAACCCAAAATTGACTTCCAGGAAACTGGTTTTGCCACCGTACCCTGCCTTTTCTCAAAGCCCCGTCCCAGAGAGGCGGAATTTCTGTAGAAAGGTAGGGGTGTTCTCAGTTCCCTTGGTGCAAACTGCAGGTTGCTGAATGTAGTTCTAACGAGGCACACGGACACTGGGGTTTGAGTCCCCGCTGCTGGTATATCAGGCCCTTATTTTTTCACCTTAGAACAAGTGACTTAGAACAAGCAAGGTCTTTCCAGGTGACAGGCAGAGTCCAGGCAGGGCAAGCAAGTGGAGGCGGGCCTGAAGAGGGAGAGGCAGCGCTGGCGCAGAGACCTGGGGTCAGAGAATCAGCTCTGCTGGTCGAGCTATTAGGAGGGAGAGGGAGGGGTCCAGGCGTCTCAGCGAGGGGTACAAAAGTTTGGTACCAGTGCCTGTTCTTTCTGAAATTGAAGGCTCTGAAGGGGAGCCTGCCTGCTCCAGGTCCCCAAAGGGCCCACCACTCTCCAGTCTCACACCTAGCCCTCAATCATCAGTTGACCCTAGTTAGACAAAAGAACTAGCTGGACAGCGTGGGAGGATTTCTGAGGGCAAGAGCATGGGTGCAGGAGATATCG
This sequence comes from Noctilio leporinus, assembly GCA_004026585.1. Classification (NCBI taxonomy): domain Eukaryota; kingdom Metazoa; phylum Chordata; class Mammalia; order Chiroptera; family Noctilionidae; genus Noctilio; species Noctilio leporinus. The sequence goes on from PVIW01001222.1 coordinate 306,979, forward strand.
AGGGCAGTCATAGCCCGGCCAGTAACTGGGTTGTGGGTACAAAACAAGGGACAGGGAGGTGATGCAGGTGGAGGGTCCTGGCACAAAGGCTGACGCAACCTACATGTACCCCCACCCCACTGTACCCTACAGCAAATCAACAATGTCAGCGCCATGCTGGTCCTCGCCCGGCCTGTGACAGGCCCCCGGGAGTATGTGCTGGACCTCGAGATGGTAACCATGAACTCCCTCATGAGCTACCGGGCCAGCTCTGTACTGAGACTCACCGTCTTCGTGGGGGCCTACACCTTCTGAGTGGGGAGAGCTCTCAGGGAGGGGGAGGTCCCTGTAGCCAAGGAGCCTGGGGTTCAGGGATGACGGTGTTCTGCTAAAAGGGAGGATGCTATTGTGAAGGATAGAGAGGCAATAAAGGGAGAATGAAGGAGTCCTGGTGGCTGAGGTGGGAGGATAACTGTAGAGAACCCCAGACTGGAGAAGGAGCCAGGCTTGTGGGAGGCGGGCCAAGTCCGCCTAAAGTCAGGGTTAGCTCAGCTGAGGGGACCCCTATGGACAGAGGTTGGGAGCTGTGTTCCCAAGGCCGAGATTGGTCTACCATGGGCATCAGAAACCACCCTAAGAAGGGAGGAGGTAGTGAGGCTACAGAACGCAAGCCCTAGCAGAAGTTTGGGCTTGGCTGGAAACTCTGCTCTAGACAGTGTCAGGAGGCCTTGGTTTCAATCCTCCCTTGGCTTCAAACTCTCAATTTGGACAAATCCTAGTTGCTCCCTGGGCCTCAGTTTTCCAGTTCATAAAATGAGGCAATTGGATTGTTAGTGCTTTTTAAACTTATTTTCTGCAAGCTACAGAACCTTTGCTGAAAGGAAATTTTATTTGATCACGGACCCTCTGATGACATAAACTAGATTCAAAGTTGCAACACCTCACCGACTCCATCTTCTTGCCAGTCTCAATGCTCCCCCAGGAAACCCTGGCATCCCAAGGGCCTCAATTTAAAAACCACCTGGATATTTTACAGGGCCCAGGGGCCTGCATCTCTTTCATAACATGAAGCTGCAAACACTTAAATATTTATTGAAGCCCAAAAGATTCTGGTTAAAAGGCTGGCCAGCCTGGCAAATGGGGGCTGGGGTCTGTCTTGTGGTAGAGCTCAGGTCAGGGAGTCGTAGCTGCAGTAGAGCTGGGACAAAGTCCTACTCAGAGCAGGCCCCAGATTCCTGCAATGGAGAGAAAGGCTAACAAGGGTTAGGTCCTGGACCATGGCAACTCTGGCCCAGTCATGGTCCCCAGGTTCTGCCCCTTGACTCACCTCTGCAGTCTCCCGCACTTGATGGTGCTCAGCAGCATCTCCTGCTCCTTGGGGGTGGCACAGGCATCATAGGCAGCCAGGAGGCTGGGGATCAGGGTGAGAAGGGGGCAGTGTTTGGGTTTCTAAGGCTTGCCAATAGCTGACTGCTGGCCCAGCGGAGCAGCCTGGGCCAAAGGCATGGGAGACAGGCAGGCAGGGGGTCAGCACTGGTCCCAGGAGTCAAAACCATGGTCGTGTTTCCTGAAAGTGGTATTCAAAGCCCTACTCCATCCCACTGCCCCCCCCCCCTTACAAATGCCCTTCAAGTTCTAAGCCTTGTCTTTAAGGCCAGCCCTCTCAAGGATGCCACCTCTGCTGCAGCAGGTCTCCCTCCCGTGGGCTCCCCCAACACCTGAGCACTGTCTGGCTCTGGCCAGCACTGTGTTCCTCACCACCCAGTCTCCATAAGCTCCCCAGGTTCAGCTGAGTCTGTACAGCCCTCGCAGAACCAGACCCCCCACAAAGGCACTGGCTGAGCTGAATTCACGCAGGGAGGGCAGGGGCAATGTGGGGGCCTACCTGGCGGGGGTGCTATACCGGTCCACCAGGGCTGCGGCCTTCTCCCCACTCACTCCTCGCACCTGCATCAGCTGCCGGGCGAACACCTCCCTCACAGACTGGGCCTGGGGTTAGGAGAGGACTGTGTTAGAAATGGCCTGGCACTGGACAACATCGAGGAGGATATGGGCAGAGGCAGTACCTTGTTCTTAATGGCTCCTGCGTTGAAGTCACTGAAGGTGAGGAGTGAGCAGAGAGGATTTGGGGAGGGCCCAGCCCCTGGTTCGGGGTGCCCTGGGGTTCCCCAGGGACGACTGCGTAGGGTGTGGCCCTGAGGGGAGAGGGGATTGAGGCCAGGCCAGAGCTTTGGGGAAACCCCCAGCCAGTCTTTTGTCAAATCCTAGGCCCCAGTGGGCCAACCTGAGAAATAGGAACCTCAGTCACCCTGCCTTCCTTGAGGGAGCCCAGGGCCCCGGTGAGGGACCAGCACCAGGTGTGCACCTGCTCACCTGGTAGAGTCTCTCCAGGCCCCGTGTCAGGAGAGCCAGGTAGGCAGCTGACTCCTTAATGTCTGCTGTGCGCTTCACAAAGAAGCCATCGATGACCTGGAGAACAGGACCCAACAGAGGGCAGTGGCTCCAGGTGTGAGCTGGACTCTGGTGTCCCTGCCAGCCTGGCCCTGCCCTCCCAGCTCACCTGAGTGTTGGTGACAGCCTGCAGCAGCGTGCTCTCGGGAAGGCTGAGGCTGTGCACTGAGCCATGCTCCTCCACCAGGTATACCAGGCGCCCCAGGCCACAGCGCTTTAGTCGGAACTGGGGAAGCAGAGGCCGGGGGTGGGTCATGCCTGGATGCCCCAATGCTGGGCTGTCCATCATGTCACACCACATTTTCATGGGACCCTGGTCCCACCCATTTACCTCTCATCCTCCCTAATCTACCTAATTTCAGAGTGGCCTCCACCCCTTTGTTCATGCTGTGACTCTTGCATGGAAAGCCCGTCCACCATCTTTAATGGTACCCATTCTTCAAGTCTCCCCCAGCCTGTACATGGTCCAATTATGGGATCAGCTAAGGAACCAGCACTGAGAAATAGCATTCCATTCCTGCACCCTTGGGCCATGTTTACACCATGCTGCAGGGGCTGGACACTCCAGGGGTCGTTCACATTCTCCTCAACCCAGACACCTGCTGTGTCCCTGGAGGGAGTGGAAGAAGTTTGATCTTGGGGCTGCCCTGGAGCAGCTCAAATGGGGTATGGCTGGAGTTGTGGGAGCTCTGCCTTGAGGCTACCCAGAAGTGCCCCACAGATGCCTCCTCACTGAGAAGGAAGCTCCAGGGGAGTCAGAGAGTAAGGGGTTCAGTGAGGCCAATAAAGAAACCTTCTGCTCCCGGAATCGGCCATCAATGATGCTGCTACACAGGTCATCCAGCCGCTTTCGCTCCACAATGTGGTCCAGGACTAGTTCCCCAGGCCTTGCTGCCGAGAGGCCAAGGAGGTTACCATTGGCTGACATCCCCCACCCACCAGGCCCAGTCTCTGACACCCACCTGACTGTCCACACCCCTTACCTGGGTCCCTGGGCCTGGTCTCCTGTGCCACCCACACAAAGTCTCCGACATGCAGTTTGCGAACTGTGTGGGTCACGTGCAGCCGCTGCAGCTGACGGAGCAGCTCTGTCCGGTGTCCCGCCCTGCACCTCAAGGTGGGTAGGTTAGGTCAAGGTAGGCAAGTGACACCCCATGCCCCCCACCAGCATCTTCTCCCTCACCTTCTTCCGCCTCACTCACCCCTTGGCCTCGCCAGTGTCCACACACAACAGCACTCTGTATTCCCCAGGCCTCAGCTCCAGTGGTGGCTGCTGGAGGCTGCCTTCGCTGGCGCCACTGCAGGAAAGGGGGTGTCAGGTCTGAGGGCAGTGCCATGGTAGTTTCCCTCCAAACCCAAAGGAAGCGGGATAGCCACAGCTCAGCTGTAGGTGATGCAGACGGGGATGGGGGGTTGGCCTCATTTCTGGGACTCCTGCTGCTTCCCTTTCCTTTCCATCCCCCTTGTCCCTCCCCTCTTCCTCACAGCTCAGCTGCAGCTGATCTGGACACTTCCGGCTCCTGCCCTGGGGACTCCTCTGGCTCGATACCCACATCCAGTGAGCTCAGGCCCTCTGACTCGGCCAACTTCTGGGCCAGCTCCAGACCCTCTGAGGTCAGTGAGTACCTGGTAGGCAGAGGAGACAAACACAGAACACAGCTCTCTCTTCTTCATTTATAACTGGCAGGCTCTCCCACTTGCTCCCAGCTAGGCTGGCCTCACCCCCCACTTGGTGGCCCTGCACAAATAAAGTCCAGTGGCTTCCACTCCCAATGCCCTGGCTTGTGTTCTTGCCCCTCAGATCAGCTTTCTTTGGACCTGCCCAGGGCCATTTCTCAAGTGTGCAATAAGTTCATCTCAAGCAAGCTTCCCTTCCTCCCAATTTTATTCACTGTTCCTTCCTCCCTGGAATGACTTTCCTGCATCTCTACCCTCTGAATTCTAAGACATGTCAAATACCATGTCCTCAGCAAAGTTTTTCTGTTCCTCCAATAATCTGTGGCACTTTCCCCTCCCCATCACTGCTTGTTCTCCCAGACCCTCCTGGTGCTTCCAGTGTGGGCTTCTAGGGGTAAGGCCTCCCTCCCCCAACTTCAACATTATCAGGCCCGGAAATTGCTGAGTGACTGACTACAGGCCCCACTCAGGGCATCAGGCATGGTCCCTCTCCCTGCCTCTTACGTCCCTGTAGTTGGCCCCACCTGGCTGGCTGGTGTGTTCTAAGGACCAGGTTCCTGTGGAGAAGAGATCGGAGGGCTGGCCAGGGTCGAGCACTCCCAGGGACCATCTGTTCACAGGGGAGGAGGCCCTTAGCAAGTCCAACTAACTTGCTGTGCCCCAGTGCACTGCTTGCTCCCAAGAAGGGCCTCCTCTGGTAGACTCAGGGTCAAATCCAGAGCTGCTTGACCCCATCCTTCCCCACCTCAGTGCTCACCCCAGGAGCCTCCTGGGCACATCTCTGTAGCAGCTCCTCCTTGGTTAGGAAGCCATGACCATTAGGATTCTGTAACCAAGGCAGGTTCAGTGAGTGCACGGGCTAGTCTCCTCCACGAGCCTTGTGCCCTACCACCTGGGCTGCCCTGTGACTCCAGGTGTGGCCAGGCACTCACCAGGTGTTCCCTGTGGAGCAGCAGCAGTACTGCTCGTGCTCCCGAGTGCCGAGCTGGCCAGTAGCTGCCAGAGCCTCCCACTTTGGGCTGGGCAGGAGCCTGAAAGGTACAGAGGGGCTTTGACCATGAAAGCCAGAGAGCCATGCATTGGAGACTGAATCCCTCCCTGGCTGGGTTGAAATTGAGGTGCTATCTCAGCAGGCTGCATGGCCCTGGATAAGTCCCTCAGCTACCTCTGTTTCCAAATCCGTAAAACAGGCCAGATGATGGGATGGTCTGCAAAGGTGGAATGAGCTGGTGGAGAGTTGTAAGGAGGTGGTGTAATTCGCCTGACCCAGCCTCAGTCCTACCACCACCTGCTGCAGGTCAAGGGTATTAGAACCAGACAACTCAGTAACAGCAACCCCCACAGTTTACTGGGGTTGGCCCCTAAATTGCTTGATCATGGAGCTGTTCCAACTGACTTTATTATCAATCAACATACCCACCTACAGATGTGAAAAATAAGTAGTGTTTGCCCAAGACCAGGCATCACCAGTGAGACCATTGGGACCCAAGTCTGCTTAATCCTAAATCACCCAGGCCAGAAGCTCATTCCTGGCGCTCCCACTTTCCCTTTTTCCTCCTCACTGGCATAGAAGAGTCCTGGACTTCGGCAGGTGGCCCTTCCGGGGCTGGACTCTCTGCTCCAGATGAACCTGGGGCGTGATCACCTGCGGGAGCAGAAAAGTCAACCCAGGACCTCACGGAATCCTGAAGGCCAGAGGGTCTGGGGCGCTGCCAGTTCGTGTGGTAGCCTAGGGGCGGTGAGGCTCTGAGCGCCAACCACTAGCCCAAGGTGCAGCAGCAACTTGGCAGGAGCGAGTTAAGGTATCTCAGGTGTTTACGGAGGCTGCACCTGAGAGAGGCTCAGGGGAACACCGCCCCCCGCCCCCCGCCCCCCAGCGCTCACCGCCAGACGATCGATGCTGCTGCAGCCGCTGGTCCAGCATGCGGCAGATCCTGTTTCCGAAGTGCAGCAGGATCTTAGCTTCTTTGCCACTGCTCAGGGGCAGTGGGTAACGCCGGAGTGAGCGCAGCGCCTGGCGAGAGTACACGGTGAGGTGCCGGGTCAAGGCGGGACAGGTCCTCTGGCTCTGCCAGCACCAGTCCCCATCGAGTCCGGCCAGAACCCACCTTCTGAAATACAAATTGTGTGCGGCGCCCCCTGCTGGCTGCTTCGTCCCGCCACTCGGTCAGCCATCGTACAAAGAGCGGGTTAGGGCAAACCGGCAACGGGCGTTTTCGGCCCAGGCGGACCGGCGCCGCCATGGACACCAGGATTGGTCCTTTGGCGCCTCACGCCGGTGGGACGCGGAGGCCTCTAGTTCTGGACAAAGGATTCGAACATCTAGCTCGAAGGACTGAGGGCAGGAACTCTCCAATCACGTGGTCCGATGTGGGGCACTAAATAGCGGATAGCCTCCTGCTGCACTCTCGGTCTCTGCCCTACTTACAAAACAAAACACCAAAACCCACGGTCTCTAAAGTCTTTCTTCCCACCCCCGCGCACCCCACCCATGGCCCCCAGAGCCTTGACCCGCCCCTTCCACCAGATTACAGAGCGGTCTTATTTGTACAAGCAAGAGAAAGAACAGCGTCCCTTGTGGTTGGGAGGGTTGGCTGGGGCGGCCCTTAAGCAAGTCAAGTAATCTGAGGCTGCATCCTAGCCGAGGCTGGAGTTTGCGCCGTTGAAAAGCGGAGAGGGGCAGGGGGCAAACAGGTGCACATGGACTTGCAGGAGAGGGTATCAAGGAAGGTGAACAGGGCATAAGAGCACAAAGGTAACGCCGGAGGAGCTGAAGGGCCCTGGGGAGAAATTATGCTCCCGAGCTGGGTGGAGACAGGAGAAGGAGTGTAGCAGGCGACTGAGATGGGCAGGTGGTTAGATTTGGAGGAGCAACCTGGAGGTAAGCAGCCGAGACAAGAGTGCAAAGGGAACACTTCGCTGCTTGACTTATAGGAAGTGAGGGAGCCTCAGGGAGATGTAAGATGAAATTTACGCAGAGAGGTCGCATGCTGAGGGGCACGTATTGAAGGGTTGGGCGCAAGAGTCTCGGCCAGGGACTTGGAGAAGACCCCGGCCCTTAAAACGGAAGTGGCGAGGTGCGGGTCTGGATCCGTGGCTCCTTCAGACCCCGCCCACTCCCCCGCCTACACACCATTCCCGCCTCCCTCCCTTCGCTACCTTATAAGGAGCCTCCAGCAAGCGGTAGGGTTGGTCCCGCCCACTCTAGCCTCTTGTCCTAATAAGGACATCTAGGGCATCCCGCGGTTAGGGGCGGGCGGGAGCGCGTCTCCAGGGTAACCACGATATTCCCCCCCCCCACCCGCTCCCTCCTCTTTGCTCTTGCAAACTTTAAGGCTCAAGAAAAGTGGACCTCGCCTCTTTTGGCAGGGTCGCTAGCGGGATGGAGAGGGTCGAGCTGTCGCCTTCACCTGGGGCTCCGGGTAGCTCGGTTGGTGGGCGGTGCTGCGTAATGCCCCCGACTACAACCCCCGGCATGCTCTGCGAGGCCCCCCACTCCCGGGCGTAGCTCCCCTTGTCCTGAAAACCGGGCTTACAGTTCCTTTAACCTTTATTTTACTTAGGGGATCAATGGCCCTAGTTCCTATGTTTGCGACCCTATTTTCTCTACTTGCTCGGTGTGAGGCCAGGGTCATTGTTCCAGGCCACAAAATCTTTCGGAGTCCCCCACACCAGTTTCTTTTTGTGCAGCTTATGTTTCCACAGAGGTTGTATCAATTTTTGCGGGTATTAAATTAACCATATTCCTGGTATCAACTCGAGAACGAGATTCGAGTCTGATCATGTTTCCTTTTTTTGCTGTCACCTTGAATGCACAACCCTGTCCTCCCTTTATTGCCTCATGAACTTGCCAAACATTTAAAACAATAACAAAACTCTATTTCCAAATATTTCCTTGTAGCCTTCCCTTATATTTTCCCTTATTGAAGTTGCACATGGCCTCTTAGGAGACAAGACTGGCTTTGCATATTCTTGGAGGGTGATGAATGAATGTTTTATTAGATGGAAGGCGTGTGACACTTGCGATTGATTTTTCTTGGTCGAGGACTCGATTCCAGGCCAAGGAATAGTTGCTTCAATTCAGAAAAGAAAATACTAACTTCCAGACCAAAAGACCCCAAAGTGCCAAGATGGATCTTAGAATAAGGCCTTTTTGCAACGGGGTCTGGGCTCGTTTTCGGGGCTCCTACCAACTCAAGCCCCGGGGCCTTTCTGAACTCAGAGCGTTTCCTGGGAAACTTGACCAATGAGCTCGCGCTCGGTGCCAGTACCCCGCCTTTCCCAGACTACATTTCCCGGCATGCAGTATGGCCTTTTAATTAAAAAAAAAAGGAAAAAAAGAGTGTTACCCCTCGAAATAGAGGGCGGTGCAGTACTCTCGGACTTCACTACCCGTCTGCCCGCAGAAGGAGCGCCGGAAGCCCGCCCCGCCCCTCATTGTGCGGATCATACTAAACGGAAGGGGCCGGGAGAGGCCGCGTTCAGTCGGGTCCCGGCAGCAGCTGCAGCGGTTCTCATCTTCTCAGGCTCGTCTTACTATCTCCTTTTCGCTTCCGGAAATATGGTGAGCGCCAGGCCACGATGCCCGAGGGGAGGCGGCTTCGAGTCGGTCCTCTGCGCGCGCCGGAGGGAAAGGGAGAGCGACGTCGGCTCCCCCCTCCCCCAGCGCCGCGAGCGGGATAAGGGTCTTGTGCTGAGGGGCGGTCGACACTGGAACGCGCGTGCGCGCCCACGGGCGCCCCGGAGGGCCGCTTGAAACGTCGCGCGCGCGCCCCCTGGGCTTTCCCCTCCCCCACCCCGCTGGCGCGCCCCCGCGGACACCGGCCGTGGGGGAGGGGTCCGGGGCGCGCGCGCGGCCGCCGGGCTCTCGCAGAGCAACCGGTGTCGCGCGCCACTACGGCGCCGAAGGGAGTCGGTTCACGGGGACGCGCGCGCGACCAGAGCAAACAGTGTCCGCACTCGGCCCGGGGCCGGCGGAGGAAAAGCGCGCGAGCGCCCCACCCAAGGGCTGTTCCTGTCTCCGCGTCACCCTCCCTCGGCACGCCGGTCTGTCTCGAGCAGGTGGTAGGGATGCCTGCTCCCCGGAGGGGCCGAGGTGGCGTGGCGAGCGGGGATGCTAAGGTGGCGGGCGCCTGGGATTACGGAGTTGCACCGCGCGACGCGGCGCCGACGTCGTGGACTCCGCAGCGAGCGAGGCCAAAAGGCTGGGTCCTTGCCTCGTACCCCCGGCGAAGGAGGCTCGGGACGGCGCTGTGGGTCGGCGCGTGCGCACACCTTCGGGCCTGGACGCTCGGCCCGACGCCCCAGAGGAGCAGGGCCACCAGCTTCCCCGGATGGGGCCCGAGGGGGGAGCCGAGTTTAGGGAAGTGACCCAGGCGGGCACCGCCCGGAAACCGCCGCGCCCCCTGTGTTCAGCCCGAGGGCTGCGAGCACCCACGGTTGGGTAACTTGCCCGGGCTCCAGCCCGCGGCCGAAGGCGCTGATGTACCGGCTGGGAAAGGCCAGTCCTTGGGGAAGAGGCCCTGCAGGTGCCGATGCGTCTGGGTAGGGCGTCTCGGAAAGCAGGCCGATCCCGGCCGACCTTTCCCCGCCTACTCCGGAAGCGGCTGCGTCACGTGGCCCGCTTCCTCTGCAGTTCCGGGAGGGGGTGCGCGGCCGGCCCCGCTGTGGACAGGCGCTGTGTTCCGGGTGTCCCCGTGTTGGGACACGACCCATAATAAGCAGCTTAAAAGAGGCACAGGGAGCGTGGGGAGTTGAGTTTGGCTTGTTTAGGACCTGTATTTCCGGCGACAGGGAGTTGTTGGGTAGGGTCGCAATTATGAGTTATAAATCCTTGTTTTGATTGAGGAAGACCCCAGCAGAAAAGAGGACAATTTATGTAGTAACTGCATTGAGCGGTTCTGATGAACTTGCTAGAATTTAAGCACTTTCGGTGCCCTATTTAGCATTGTGTAGGGTGCTGATTCATTCTAGAAGAGATGTGTCTTATGTTCCCTTCACTTGTCTAAAGTTTTTTTTTTCCCTACATTTTATTTACTTTTAGAGTGGGAAAAGGAAGGAGACAGGGAAAGAAACATTGTGCCAGAGAAATGTCAGTAGGGTGTGTCTCGCATGCCCCTAACTGGGAACCTGCCTGCAACCGAGGCATGTGCCCAACCTGGGAACTGGCAACCTTTCGGTTTGTGGACAGGTGCTCTGTCCACTGAGTCACACCAGCCAGGGCCTATGTGAAGTTCTGAGTCAGTAGTATTAATCCAAAAGCTAAAAATGAGTACTGTGCTTAGAAGCAAGTCAATAGTCTGGAGAGTCTTAATTCTGTGCGCCCATTGCAGCCAAGGCTCTGCTTCTTAAAGCTCTTTAGTTTTTATCCTGTAAGATGTCAGGGGGAGGGGGGAGGATGCTGAATTAGGTGATCAGAGGGCTCCTTCTGTAGCTGCTGTCCTGGAGTTGTAGCTCATCTTGGACTATGGCTTGTGTGGGAAAATAGGGTCACTTTGGGAAGAGGATTAAATGCTCTTTTGGGGCTGAGATTTAGACTGATATTCTGAGAAAGCAAGCAAGGGACTTCCAAGTGGAGTCCCAGAAACCTTTTCTTTATGAGGTTTCTGTGGCTCATCCCCCAGGCCTCTGGTGTGGCTGTCTCCGATGGAGTCATCAAAGTGTTCAATGACATGAAGGTGCGTAAGTCCTCAACACCAGAGGAAGTGAAGAAGCGCAAGAAGGCGGTACTCTTCTGCCTGAGTGAAGACAAGAAGAACATCATTCTGGAGGAGGGCAAGGAGATCCTGGTAGGTGATGTAGGCCAGACTGTAGATGACCCCTACGCCACCTTCGTCAAGATGCTGCCGGACAAAGACTGCCGCTATGCCCTCTATGACGCAACCTATGAGACCAAGGAGAGCAAGAAGGAGGACCTGGTGTTTATCTTCTGGTGAGCTCCTCAATCTAGTCACCTGCCCCAGCTCTGCCCCACCCCCTTTCTGAGAGTGGGAACTTTGTGGCTCCTAATTAATCAGAGGTGGGGCGGGAGGGCACTGAAACAGAACCCTTGTCAATGAGGTACTTGATAGAAGCGTGAATGCTAGGTGCCAGCCCAAGTGTTGCTTGAAGTCACCTATAGCCTGAGGACACTACTAGACTTGGAGGGGTCTTTGCTGCAAGTTGTTCTTTTCCTCCAGGGCCCCTGAATCTGCACCCCTTAAGAGCAAAATGATCTATGCCAGCTCCAAGGATGCCATCAAGAAGAAGCTGACAGGTAAGGGCTATTGGTGGTACCACATACGCTTCTGATCAAGCCCTGATTGCAGAGGAGGGTGGCTAGCATGGGAAAGGAGGTTCTTTTCCTTCCTCTTCCTGCCTATTTGGAAGGTAACCTTGTCCCTTCCATCTGTTCTGATTGGCTTCTTCCCATCCATCACCACCACCACCCTGTCCCCTCAACCACCGTCCCCAATGCTTCCTGCTCACAGATGCCCCCCTTCTTCCCCACAGGGATCAAGCATGAATTACAAGCAAATTGCTACGAGGAGGTCAAGGACCGCTGCACTCTGGCAGAGAAGCTGGGTGGCAGCGCTGTCATCTCCCTGGAGGGCAAGCCTTTGTGAGCCCCCTCCAGCCCCCTGCCTGGAGCATCTGGCAGCCCGAGACCTGCCTGCGGAGGTTGCAGGCTGCCCCCTTCCTGCCAGACCGGAGGGGCTGGGGGAATCCCAGCAGGGGGAGGGCAATCCCTTCACCCAGTTGCCAAACAGCCCCCCACCCCCTGGACCTTCCTCCCCCCTTCACCCCTGACGGTTCTGGCCTTCCCAACCCGCTTTTGATCTTCTGATTCCTTTTGGGTTGAAGCAGACCAAGTCCCAACCAGGCACCCCAGTTTGGGAGGGGCATGTATTTTTTTTAACGACACCCCAACTCCCCACCTGTTCCTTTCCCATGCTGCCAACTTCTAACCGCAATAGTGACTCTGTGCTTGTCTGTTTAGTTCTGTGTACAAATGGAATGTTGTGGAGATGACCCCTCCCCATGCCACCAGGTTCTCCCCTTTTCCACCTGGTCATGGCCACTCATGGAAGCAGGACCAGTAAGGGACCTTCAATTAAAGAAAAGAGAAAAAAAAAAAAACCAATAAAAAGACTCACTTAATAGGATGTTTGTTTCAGGGTTGGGACCCAGGATACCTTGTGGGGGTAGTAGGCTAGGTGAATGAGTAGCATCTTTTTCTATACCTCCAACTAGCCCCCATACCCTTAACTGGCCTCGGTGATGGTCCAGGTCTCCCTTCTGACAGTTGCCATTTTCTACAGGTGATGCCATAGTTGGCACGAGCCTCTGGCTATTTAGGAGGTAGTCAGAGTGTGTCTGCAGAGGGGGTTCCTTAACAAAGGGGATTTTGTGTCTGAACTGCCTTCTTCTATAGCTTTGACCCTGGGAGGAAACAAGGCCCCTTCTCCATGTCCCTGATCAGTCCTTCCCAGATGTGGGCTGTGAAACTAAGTCACAGATTACCTCTTGAATTACTTTCTCCCTCTTGAAGATTCTTTTAGTCTTTTCTCCACCTTCTTCCCTGGGTGGCTGACTCATTTATGAGGGCTGGGTCCACTGGCTGCTATGAGTCAGAAATCAAGTTGAGTCTTTGGCCTGCAGCAGATGGGGCTGGAGTCCAGGGTGGGGTCGGCTAGGCGGAGCCCAGGACTTCAGACCCAGGTGTCTTGGGTTCTACCTCCCTCTGTTTAACTAAGGGGGTGTTGGCTAGTCTCACACCATTTGCCAGCGTTGCAGTGGGCTCTCTCCAGCCTGTACTTTGGGTTTTCACCTGCCCAGCAGTCAAATCCCCACCCTCAATCCCAGTCAACTAAAGTGAGAACCTCAAGGTAGAGCTGGTTCCTTAGTTCCCTGGAGCTTGCCAGTACGGCAGGAAGGCGTGGTTCTATTTTCCTGTTTAGGACATGGGTATATAGAGGGTTTGTGATGGGTCTTCTGTGAAGACTGTACTGGGTCCTAAGGACTGGCTCTCAAACCTTCCCATGGAGTCAGTCATTGGTACTCTGGAAAGTGGGTGAGAGTGGATGCTGTAGGAATCCAGTCATGTTCCCCCAGGATCTGGTTTCCATAGTGCACTGGTAGTGTATGTGCCTGGTAGGCCTGGAGCCGTGAGAAAAAAGCACGCTCCACACAGGCAGGCTGGGGACAACAACTTAGGCCAGAAGATGGAAGAAGGGTGTTCCCAGCCTCCTGGGGGAAATTCTGGGCCTCTGGGCTCCCCCAGGCTGGGCTCTCCTTACTTATGACCAAGTACATTTCCATGCTGCCCTATCCCTTTTCAGGGGCCTGGCGCCTTGGGGTGGGGTAGGGGCTTGGACGTGCACTGGGAGGTCATGGGCAGGCTAGGGCTGCTGTGGATGAGGAAAGAGGCATCTTGCTGGGTGGGGCCTTGGAAATTACTGTCCCTGGTAGTCTGGTTGCTCTAAGGCTCCCCCTTGAGGAGTGAAAAGGATGTTCTGAAGAAGCACAGTTTTTTTTTTTTAAGATTTTATTTTTCAGAGGGGAAGGGAGAGAGGGAGAGAGACATCAATGTATGGTTGCCTTTCACCTGCCTCCAACTATGGACCTGGCTGGAGACCTGGTTATGTTCCCTGGCTAGGAATCGAACCAGCGACCTTTGGGTTCACAGGCTGGTGCCTTATCCACTGTGCTACCAGCCAGGGCTACAAGGTGTATTATAAAGAGGACAAAGGTCCTGGATGTCCCCTGTCTATGGCACCGTGCTCCCTGAGACTGTTGCTCTTCAGTCACCTCAACTGCCCCCACGCTCCTCACATTCCTGCCCTTGGCAGTAACAGCTGCCATTTATTGAGGGCTTATTATCCTGCTGATGAGGGCAGGGTGCTGTAGGAGCTGAGGGAGTTGGGGAAACATGGCTGGAACCTCAGCTGGGACTTCCCACAGCTGCCTGACTCCCAGCATCACTCGCAGACCCTTGGAAAGAACCGCGGCAGTTGGGGGGTGAGAAGGTAGTGAGGGTTCGAGGCTGGAGGGCCCAACCTGGGCATGCTTGATCACAACTCTCCTAACTCGATAAGATTCTTGTTTAAAGGGGAGACATGGCAGGACTTGGAATGAGTTGTGGGGAGGAATGGGAGCCCTGGCAGGGTAGGCAGCCCAAGTGGCCAGAGCTCCAGGGCAGCAGGGTTCACCCTGCTTGGCTGAGTCAGGGACATGAAAGCATCGGTGGCTTTGGCAGCCTGCACTTCCGCTTGCTGGTGCATGCCTTTCCAGTCTTGGCGTTCTCAGCCAGGGCCTCACCAGCTGCTGGTATAGCAGGTTATGGGGCGAGCAGGGATGCAGGGTCACTGTTGCCCACCACCCCATGTACCTTCCTTTCTTGCTGCAGTCCCACTGGCCTCTCACCCTGAGATCTCTAGGGCCGCCACTCACCTTGGCTGCCTATAAGGCTCACTTGTATCTTAGCATGTCTGACAGCATCAGGTTCCTGTCTAAGGCCACTCCACCTTGCAGCTTCTGAACCAGGAAGGTGGGGACCAGGGAGAGAAGTTGTTGAGGAGAAGCTGTTTGGGGAGCTGCTGCTTGTCTATCTAGAATCACTTGGTAACCACTATGGATCGAACCCTGATGTCAGGGCAACAGGCCAGGGAGGGCTTCACAGAGGAGGTGGTTATCTGATTCGGATCTTGGAATTAGCAGCCAAAGGCTTTGCACCTGTGCAAGCCTGGTACGTGTTGAAGGAATCTGAAGTTCGATGGGGGCACTTGGGTGACTGGCCAGATCACAAAAGGCCTAAAATGCACAAAGAACTTGGTGCTTGTGTCATGGGCAATTTCTGGAAGGGGGCAGGGTCCCTGAAGGGCCTTGAGCACGGAAGCCATGTGACAAACGCATTTTAGAAAGATTGGCACGTCCCCTACTGGTGTGGCTCAGTTGATGGAGTGGCAGCCTGCTAACTGGTTCAATTCCCAGGCAGGGCACATGCCTGGGTTGCAGACCAGGTCCCCAGTTTGGGGGTGCGCAAGAGGCAACCGATCGATGTACATTGGCGTTTTTCTCTTTTTTAAAAAATAAGATTTTTAGAAAACAAAGGTTGGCATGCTTCAGCGACTGCCTTGGAGGAGAGTTCAGAACGAGTGGGTTTGGGCAAGGTGTCTGCACGACCGGCCTGCCAGAGGCACGAGGCCAGCCCACGCCCCACCCTCCTCCCTCGTCACCAGGTGCGCTGGAGGCTACGGAGGCTGGATCCCTGTCTCCACTTCACCTGTTTACTTTTCAATGCAAAACATGTTTGTTTTTTCCTTGAGAGAGAGAAACAGCTTTGTTGTTGAGGCATTCGTTGGTTGATTCTTGCATGTGCCCTGACTGAACGTGGAACCTGCAGCCGTGGCGTAACAGAATGGTGCTCTGGTCAGCTGAGTGACTGGCCCGGACTCCACCTCTTTATTAAACTAGCCTGGAGGATCCGTCCAGGGAATCATGAACATGAAGATTCCGAAGTTATTCTGGAGCTTGACACCAGGATTCTTTTCTCCCGGTGTGGCCTTTCCACACGGAAGGTAGTACTCAGCCTTAGTCTTTCCAAGAGCTCTGCTAACCTGAGGAAGCTTCTAGGAGGCAGTGGGGAGGAGTTGGGGCAGGGGCTTAGGTGGCTGTTTACAGCCACCCACCCCTTACCCCACCCTTGGGTAAATCTCCCTCTTGTTCCCTAACCCCAGGAGGCACTCCTGCAACTCACACCTGGAACGGATAAAAGGCTTCCACAGAGTGATCCCCTTGTGGGCACAGGTGTCCAGGTGCAGAGAAAGGGCAGGAGGGGAGAAAGGGAGTCCTCGTGTGTTTAGCTAGTTGACTCCCTGCGTTCACAGACTGCTCAGCACAGCCAAACTAGGGGTGTAATTGTCCGCCTGTTGGAGAGGAGCCCACCATCAGAGCCCATGGCAAGCCGAGCCCCAGCCATGGTGTCCGGCCATGGATAGACACAGCGTGTTTCCTGCCCTTCTGTGTCCTGGGAAGTTGGACCAGCTGGGGAGAGGGGCAGGGAATACACGTGGGAGTGCGTGGCCTGCATGCCCGCAGGCCAGCATTTAGCACCAAGGTTCTCGGGCTCAGTCCCCCACCTCCCAAGGGAACAAGATGAGACCCACTTACAAAGTCACCAGGAGCATAGCACTGCAGACCACCAGGTGTGCTCCAGTTTCCCTCCGGGCCAGGTCCCATTTGTGGCTTCCCTCCCATAGCCACTTTGAGTCTCAGTCTTTGCTGTGGACTTGCGGCCCTGGGTCAAATCCAGAAAGGGGCCCTTATGGGTCAACTTGAGCCGTGACATGCCGGTGATGAGGCTTCAGCTGCAGATTTAACAGTATTCCTCAGAAGACCCCCAAGGAGCTGCTTCTGGTCCTTTCCTGGGACACAGCCAGGGTACACAGCGGGAGAGGATGATGTTAGGGTGGACACTTGCACCTCCCACCCCCAGGCATATGCTGCTCACAGAGCTGACAAGAGGCTTGAGCTTACCCACAGCCCTGTCCCCTGCCCCAACGGGTGACCCCTGCGCTCTGGCCCAGCTCACATTCTGGCTCTGTCCCAAAGGGACAAAGAGGCTCTGGTCTTGGCCCTGGCCAGTGTGGCTCAATTGGTTGGTGCGTTGCTCCATATTCAAAAGGTTGTGGGTTCAATTCCCAATCAGGGCACATGACTAGGTTGTGGGTTTGCTCTCAGTCCAGATGTGTAGGATCCTCACTCCTGGCACATAAGAGAGGCAACAAATTGATTCTTCTCTCTGGCATCAATGTTTCCCTCTCCCTCCCTTTTTAAAAGCAATAGAAGCCCTGGCTGGTGGCACAGTGGATAAGGCACCGGCCTGCAAACCCAAAGGTTGCTGGTTCGATTCCCAGCCAGGGCACATAACCAGGTTGCAAGCCAGGTCTCCAGCCAGGTCCGTAGCTGGAGGCAGGTGAAAGGCAACCATATGTTGATGTCTTCCTCTCTGCCTCTCTTCCTTCCTCTCTCTAAAAATAATAAATTAAGTCTTGCCCTGGCTGGTGGCACAGTGGATAAGGCACCAGCCTGTGAACCCAAAGGTAGCTAGTTCGAGTCCCCAGCCAGGGCACATAACTGGGTTGTGGGCCAGGCCTCCAGCCAGGTCCTTGGCTGGAGGCAAGTGCGGGGCAACCATACATTGATGTCTCTCTCCCTCTCTCCCTTCCTCTCTCTCTAGAAATAATAAAATCTTTTTAAAAATTAAAATAATAAAGTCTTTACAAATAGAAAAAAAAAATTCCTTGGGCAAGGATAAAAAATGTTTTGGTCTTGGTGCAGGGTGGGGTGCCAGGTGCTAGAGATAACATGCATCTCAAGGATCTTAAAGACAGCCAGGAGCTCCCTGCTCTCCACCTTTGGAAACTAGTGAAATTGTTCCAGGGAAAAAAAAAAGTTTTCTTATACTGATCACTGGCCGTGAAGGTGGGTGACTAGGAGGCTGTCCTGAGAGATAGGGAAGGATGAGAATCCTCTCTCCAAACCTTGAAGAGACAGGACTAGGGGGTTAGCCTGGCTCAAGCTTCTGCTGCCCAGTACTTTCCTATAGTTGCAAGTCTGAGGAGGCTGGAGGAGAGGGAGAAATAAATGTCCCTGTACCAGCCACCAAAATGTTAAGGTGGCCGGTGATGTGGGCTGTGAAAGAACTCACAAAGAGGAATCAGTGTAAAGATTTTACTCACACTCCAAGAAAGGTGAGGGGCCATGGTATGGAGATACACCAGCCCACAGTGTCCTAAGTACTGTAATTGATAGGCAACCCTGAAATCAGACAGAATTAACTAGGTTCTTTTTCACATTTATTTAAGCTATTATAAGTTCTTTGCATCTCTACCTAAAATTTATAATCAGCTTGCTAATTTCCAGGCCAAAAAACTTCCTGGCAAATCAACAAACAACAAGTGTTGGCGAGGATGCGGGGCAAAGGGAACCCTCATACACTGTTGGTGGGAATGTAGGCTGGTGCAGCCACTGTGGAAAACAGTATGGGGTTTCCTTAAAAAACTAAAAATGGAACTGCCTTTTGATCCAGCAATTCCACTACTTGGACTATACCCAAAGAATCCTGAAACACCAATT
>PVIW01001223.1:0-39024 GCA_004026585.1 Noctilio leporinus
AGGGGGGAGGGAGAGGTAGAGGCAAAGATGGGGAGCAGCTTAGACAAGAACCTAGTATAAAGGAACCATGGACATGGACAACAGGTGGGATTGACTTTGGGGGGAATGGGTGGGTGGGTGGGGGGACAGAGGGGAGCAAAAAGGGGATGGATGTAATACAACAATAATAAAATTAAAAAAAAAAAAAAAAAAAAAAAAAGAAATAAGGTAAGCATGGCTTTCAACTATCTCTTTGGTAGGCTACCATGTAAGTTATTTTTCATAGGACACCTTGAGTGTTGAGGCATGGCTGGTTTGGGAATGAGGTGAGCTGGAACCTACAGTGTGTACTGTCAGGGAGAAGTAAGATGTCTTCCCCATGGGGAAGAAAGGGGAACTAACAGAGCTGCAGAAGCAATGTTATGTGGTAGAAATTAACAATAGCTTCAATTTATTTCCTTAGTATCTATTTCACAAATTACTCTAAAATTTTAAGTTTTAAAGAGGTTGAGAAAGTTGCCAAAAGGTCACAAGGTAGTAAATGGCATTCTGAAATATAAACTATGTTCTTTCTACTCTGCAACAATTTTACTCATCCTAAAGAGTTTGTCCATATATGTCACTAACTCCTCTCTTCTGTCCCCAACCCCCCTCCCACCCCATCAATTGTTAGAAGCTAGCAATAGGATCCATCCTTAAGGACAAAGACTCATCAGGAGCTAGGGAGGGAGCTGGTACTCCAGCCATCAGCTTGAGCTTAGTAGGAGGGTTGTCCAAACCAAGAAAGTGAAAGGGGACAGACCGGAGAGTAGAAGATCAAGGCAGAGCTTGGTTTAATGGAACAAGGGCAACCCAAGAATGACATGGGTGCTTGGGGCCCAAAGGAGGTACATAAGTTCCACCTGAAACAATAACGTCTCATAAGAACACATTAAAATAAAAATGCATATTCAAGTCCAAGTCAGCAACTTAAGAGTTAATTGAAAAGAAGCTACATTTGACTATGAAGCCCTTTTGTGTTTCCCAAACTGTGGAATAGAATCAGAAAGGGACTGGTGGTGGTGATGGATAGAATTTTTGCTCTTGTTGCCATTTCAATGTAAAGATGGTGTTTCTGCTGGGGGAAAAAAACATCAGTTTTTCATATTACTGCATCAACAGCAAATCCCACAAAGACCATAAAAAAGCAGACTCTTTTCTAAGCCTGTCCAAATTTATCCCATGGTGTCAATACAATATAGTATCCTAAGGGGATATTACACTATAAAACACAAATAAAATTAACTTGACTTATCAACATGGAAGAACTATGTGTTTACATATTGAGGGAGATTGGCAGTTAAAGACCCATAAATCATAAGACAAGAAGAACCCTGAAAGTCAGCCTCAATCCCCCCTACCCTTGTCTTTATAGAACATTCCCTTTAATGATTTTTCACTTGGGTATAAAGTCATTGACAGCCCTAGCCTTCCCAAATAAAATAACTATAGCAACATAGCATTGGAAAAATTAGAATAGTTATCATTGACATCATCTTTGATTGAGCATACCTAGTACATCACACCGTGGTTTACCAAAACAACCTCAGGCTGATGTATGTGGGTAATTTTTTCATGTAGATAATCAACAAAGAAAAAAATTCAGATATGAGTCCACTATTTATTCATTAAATATTTCTTCCAGACACTTAGCAAGAACTGGAAGCACAGTAATGAATGACTAAAACACCAGGTCTCTGTTCTTCATGGAGCTTTGAGAGGGGGAGAAAGTTAGATGGAATTTTAATATTAAAGAGAATATGTGAAACTTTATTAGAATTATTTCCTGATCTGCCCTATATTGTGAGCTCCTCAAAGCAATTAATAATTTATTTTCATCTTTTTTATAGCCAATGAGAAAATAGTTAAGTACTAATTATTAACATTTATATATCTCAATATAATTTTTTAATAAAATATTTCTGGTTATATATAATATATAATATATACTGTACTATATACTGTATATATGACACAAATAGGTCATGGATTAAAAGGACATTTTCTCTGTATTTTTACCTGTAATGTAATTTGCAATCTTCATAGGTAAAGAAGGTAAAGAGGCTTAAATTTTTTTGTAATCTGCTATAAAATACATCAAAATACAGCCAGTCCATTTGTTTGTCATGGACATGGACATAGAAACACTCAGTGCAGTACTATGAGCTCATCAACACCTCCATTGTTACCTGAATAAACTAAGCTATTAAGTAAAAAGCACTAAGTAAACATGGGCATGGAATTCCACAGCATCCATTTCACAAGCCTGGTAGCATTAAAATGAACTTCAGAAGACATGTACCATTCAGACTTTTGGCCTCACCTGGTCATCAGTGTATAGGCAAGCTTACTCCCTTTAGAGTGTGTGCATGTAAGATACAGGCATAGGTATGCTATATTACATAAATGATACATATTGTCTCTTGCAAAAGTTCTTATTTGTAGGCCCTCTTTATGCTCCACGTGTGGTAATTGTTTAATCACATTATAATTCAAACGATTTCTATGATCTTCTCAATCAGTCTATTAAACCAGAACTCACGTTTGAAGTCATTGCTTCTGAAAAAGGTTTAGTCAAGTGACTGCCTGTAAAATTATATAACACCCACTGCCACACTCAACTCCCTTACATTGCTTTACTTTTCTTCAAAGCACTGATTATCTCCTCTTCATCGGTAATTTCTCATTTATTATGTAAGTTCCATGTAAGACAGGGACTTCATCTTTGTTATTCATTGCTGTATTCCTAACACCTAGAACAGTAGTTGGCACATAGTACATTTTCAAAAACTGTTTGCTGACTAAATGATAGTCTAACAAAGAAAAGTCTCCAAGTCATTACAAGTGATTATATAGGAATGATTATCCTACTAACTGTGATAGTACAATCAGTAATCAGTGAACTTGAGTGATTATACTCTTAATTTTATTCTTGAACATCAGAAATATGGAACTACCTGATTTCCCAAAGACAACAGTCTAATTCTCTTTATTCTACCTCTCCTCATGTTTGCCCTCTTCTAGGAATGCCCTTCTATCGCCTGAACTTAACCTAACTTTTTCAGGTACTTCCCACAGTCTTCTCATCTGAACCTCCATGAAACAGCCTTAAATATCACAGGCCTAAATCCTAAGATATCATAGTCCTTAGTAAATTGCATTGAATTGATTAATCACTTCTCTATCCCTTCAACCAAATGTAACCTTTTAAAGGAGAGATTTGTTTCATTCATCTGTGCATGAATTCAACACAGTAAGAACTGAATGAATAATTAAAAGCAACTAAGTTCAATGCTCTTAGGAGGCAACATCAAGTCATGCCAACTGAGGCAGGTGGTACATGGACAAATGCAGGAGGAAGTCCAAGGACCTGGATTCTGGTACTGAGTGACTACTGTTTTTAAGCAGTGGGATGAGAGGATGTAACCAATGCTGAGGCC
This sequence comes from Noctilio leporinus, assembly GCA_004026585.1. Lineage (NCBI taxonomy): Eukaryota > Metazoa > Chordata > Mammalia > Chiroptera > Noctilionidae > Noctilio > Noctilio leporinus. The sequence goes on from PVIW01001223.1 coordinate 3,459, forward strand.
TCTTCCAAAGCTGTAAGATGGTAATACATGTAATCAAAGAAAGTAGTTATTAAAATGTCAGGTTTTCATGCTCCATCTGCTGGTAAATTGTAAAAAATATCATGAGATCTTTTTGAAATAGAAGAATAAAAGAAATTAAGCAGTTTTGTTTGTGACCAAAGGAGGGTGGGGCAAGGAAGAGCAATGGGGAAAAAATGGGATAAATGTAAGACAACAATAAATTAGTTTTTAAAAAAGAATTTAAAGCCTGTACTGCTTATAAAATATTAATGACCTAGAAAACAGTTGAAAAAGAAAAAAATAAACATTGACAATTACCTGGCTATAGTGAAAAAAACACTAGTTTTGGCTCACATATGTGCTGTGGAACTTAGCACTCAATGAGCCCCAGAGGGATGTTCACACCCTGTTGTAGAGCCTTCCATATTGCACCAGGGTCTGACTGCATGACAATAGTACCCAGCAGAAGTGATGGCATATCACTTCCTAGATTAGGATAAAAAATCTGGGACTTTGAACTTAAACTCTCCTCTCTCTCCTCTCTCTCTCTCTCTCTCTGTCTGTCTCTCTCTCTCCCTCTCTCCCTCTCTCCCTCTCTCTCCTTTTGCCTTTATTCCTTCTTTCTTTCTCTTGTAGTTCACATCCTTGTGGGGAACCAGCTGCCATGCTGTCATAAGGACACTCAAGCCTCCCATGGACAGGCCAGCAGAATAAAGCAACCAAATCAAACAAAGAAGTAAAGTTAGCTTCATTGGCAGATAATTTCATGTATAGAAAATTCCAAAGACACCAACAAAAATACTGTTATAACTAATTGATGAATTCAGTAAAATTTTATGATACACAATTAATATACAGAAATCAGTTGCATTTCTATGTGCTAAAAATGAAATATCTGAAAAAAAGCCCTGGCTGGTAGCACAGTGGATAAGGTGCCAGCCTGCAAACCCAAAGGTCGCAGGTTCGATTCCCCAGCCAGGGCACATAACCAGGTTGCAAACCAGGTCTCCAGTCAGGTCTGTGGCTGGAGGCAGGTGAAATGCAACCATACATTGAAAAAAAAAGGAAATATCTGAAAAAAAGAAAACAACCCTGTTCACATCAAAAACAATAATGTACTTAAGAACAAATTTAACGAAGGAGATGAAAAATCTGCACTGAAAACTCCAATACATTGATGGAAGAAAATGAAAAAGACACAAATGAAGATAGAAATATCCTATGTTTATGGATCAGAGTAATTAATATAGTTAACTGTCCATACTACCCAAAACCATCTACAGAGTCAATATCATCCCTATCAAAATTCCAATGGCATTTTTTACAGAAATATAAAAAAATACTAAAATTTCTATGGAGCCACTAAAGACTCTGAATAGACAAAGCAAGAAAAATGAAGCTGGCAGTGAATCACACTTCCTGATTTCAAACTATACTACAAACTAAAGTAATCAAACTAGCATGTTTCTGGCACAAAAATAGACACATAGATCAATAGAGCAGAATTTAGAACCCCAAAATAAACTGATGCATAAGTGATCCACTTATGACAAAAAGCATATTCTTGAATATGCAATAGGGAAAGGATAGTCTCTTCAAAAAATTGTACTGGGGAAATTTGATAATCACATGTGGAATAATGAAATTATACTCCTATCTTAGGCCACTCACAAAAATTAACTTGAAATGGGTTAGATTTAAACATAAAACCTGAAACCATAAAAATATCAGAAGAAAACATAAGAAAATAGCTCTTTTACCTTTGTTTTAGCCACAACTTTTTGGATATGACACCAACGATATAAGCAACAAAAGCAAAATCAGACAAGCGGTACTCATCAAACAAAAAGTCTTCTGCACACAACAAAGAAACCACCAACAAAAAGAAACAATGATTACAGAATGAGAGAAACTATTTGAAAATCCTATCTGATAAGAGTTTAATATAAAATATGAGAAATGCAATAGCAAAAAAATAATATGATTTAAAATTGGATACAATATGAAGAGCCATTTTCCTAAAAAAAGGCATCCAAATGGTGAAAAGATACATGAAAAGGTGCTCAATATCACTAATCATCAGAGAAATGTAAAATCAAAACCACGATGGGGTAGCACCTCATAACTTTTAGAATGGCTATTATTAAAAAGATAGGAGATAAGTGCTGGTGAAGATGTGGAAAAAAGGGAACCCTTGTGCACTATTGATGGGAATGTAAATTAGTACAACCACTATGGAAAGCAATGAAAAGGCTGCTTTAAAATTGAAAAGTAGAATTATCATATGATCCAACAATCCTACTTCTGTGTACTATATGTCCAAAGGAAATATCTGTGCTCTATGTTCACTTCAGTATTATTCACAATAGCCAAGATATGAAAACAACCCAAGTGTCTATGGACACAGGGTGGAACTGATAAAACAAAGGATGGAATAGTGATAGCTGGAGGCTGGGGGATGGGGGAAATTGAAAGTTTGATCAGTTAAACAATACAAACATCCAGTTATAAAATGAATGTGTTCTGGGTGGCTAGCATGGTGACTATAATTTACAATACTTATTATATTTTTCAGACTTACTGGAGGAATAGATTTTTCATGTTCACACCAAAAAAGAAATGATAATTATGTGAGGTAATGAAATGTTAATTAACCCTACTATAGTAACCATTTTGCAATATATAAGTGTATCAAATCATCATACTGTACACCTTAAATTTACACAATTTTGAGCCCTGGCTGGTGTGGCTCAGTGGATTGGTGCTGGCCTGCAAACCCAAAGGTCGCTGGTTCGATCCCCAGTCAGGGCACATAACCAGGTTGCAGGTCAGGTCTCCAGCAAGGTCTGTAGTTGGAGGCAGGTGAAAGGTCTCCATCGATGTTTCTGTGCATTTCTTTCTCCTTCCCTGCTCTTCCCTCTAAAAATAATGAATAAAATCTTTTTTAAAAAATTTATACAATTTTGTATGTCAATTAGATCATAATAAATAAAATTTAATTCAAAAATTTTTTAAAGAATTACAGTTTCTGGACCCCAAAACCCAGGGCTTGGAAGTAGAACCTCCCCTTGCTGGACCCTCAGAGTGGACTAGCAGCTGTTCAGGCTAACAGCTTGACCTCATGTTCAAGCCAGAACCCCCAGCTCAGTTATGCTCAGTTCCTGCTCCACAGTAGCTGTGTGATAATCAATGATTTTTATTTTAAGCTATTAGGTTTTGGAGTTATTTCTTACAGCTAGCTATATGTTCAATGAATCTGGCTTGACTTTTTTTTTTTTTTTTTTCATTTTTATTAAGTTTATTGGGATGACATTGGTTAATGAATTGTATAGGTTTCAGGTGCACAAAGCTATACTGGCTTGATGTTTAACATGAAATTGCATATATCCATCTTCCTCAGTATGTTAATAATTTTGCACATATATTTGGTGCTTGCCTGCATTATCTATTTTCAGATACTCACATTTCATTATAATAAGAACCCAGAAAGATATAGACCATGGAATATACTATGGAGACATTTTACTAATGTCAATATCTGAGAGAAGATTATATGCCTTAAAAACAGTGTGTCACCATTTAATGGGTATAAAACTCAGTAGACTGTGGTAATTTATGTGTTTTTTAACCTCAATTTAGCAATTCTGTAGTCATTTTTCAAGTCTACTATTTTCCAAAGAATGAATATTCATAGACTCTTATTTTGTTCTTTCATATTTTTTTTTTTTGCCATAAAGGTACTTGCCTACTAATGTTATGTAGATGAATAAGATACAAAATGAAGAGACGCATATAGGTAGTTATATGAGATAGTACCAAGGTAATGGTTTCTGTTACCTTGAGTCTTTTGATTAAATTTTCCAGTGAGGCTTGGATTTAATGTTTAAAACCTTAAAATAGAGATAAAAATCAAGTCATCTTGGCTTAACTGAAAATTTTAAAAGATTTTATTTATTATTTTTAGAGAAGGTAGGGAGAGAGGCAGAGAGGCAGAGAGGGGGAGAGGCATCAATGCATGGTTGCCTTTCACCTGCCTCCAGCTACAGATCTGGCTGGAGACCTGGCTTGCAACCTGGTTATGTGCCCTGGCTGGGGAATTGAACGGGCGACCTTTGGGTTCCCAGGTCAGCACCTTATCCACTATGCCACCAGCCAGGGTTTGTAATTTTGAAATATATAGTAGATACAGACTTGAAATCTTGTTAGTGACTTTTTACTAAAATATAGATCATAAAAGCAAATAAAATATCTTAGCCATGCTCCAAAATCTTAAGAGCATTATAGAAATGAAATTCCAAAACAAGAGAAGGGGAAGCAAATAATTTTCCAAGTGTCTAACTATTCATTAAAATGTTTGGCAGCACCTTTCACATACTGCAAAATCTTACACCTATTAAGAGATATTTGTTTGATAGTGAACATTCATTGAAAAGAGAAAAACATGAACTTACAGCTAAAATGGAGACATAGGTAGACACATGGTGTCTCCCTCCACAACTAAGGAGTACAACTATCTCAAAACTGGACACAACCACAAGTTTCAGAAAATCAAGCTGCATGGAGTCCAATAAATGAAGATATAAGAGAGAAATACTCATACAGATAGGTGCAACAGCTTTGCCTAAGACACAGAGGCAAACACAGGAACCTGTCAAGTTAAGGAGACAAGGAAGTATGGCCCAAAAAAGGGAACAGACCAAGGTTCCAGTGGGAGAACCAACCAATAAGGGGATGGCCAACCTAAAAGACACAGAGTTCAAAATACTGGTAATAAAGATGCTCACAGACTTGACAGATATGCTTGAGTATGACAAATGCAGAAGGGAAGAAATGAAGGCTATGCTAAGTGAAACAAAGGAAAATCCACACAGAACCAATGGTGAAGGGAAGAAAACTCAGGTTCAAATCAATGATTTGGAACATAAGGAAGAAACAAGCAGTCGACCAGTACAGAAAGAGGAAACAAGAATTAAAAAAAAAAAACAAGGAGAAGCTTAGGAACCTCTGGGACAACTTTAAACATGCCAACATCTGAATCATAAAGGAAAAGCAAGAAATTGAAAACTTGTGTGAAAAAATAATGAAGGAAAACTTCCCAAGTTTAGGAAAGAAAAAATCATGCAAGTCCAAGAAACACAGAATCCCAAATAAGCTAGACCCAAAGAGGACCACATCAAGACACACCATAATTAAAATACCAAAGGTTAAATATAAAAGTAGCAAGAGAAGAGAGTTACCTACAAAGGGGTTCCTATGACTACCAGTGGATTTCTCAAAAGAAACTTTGCAGGCAAGAAGGGACTGACAAGTATATGAAGCGATGAAAAGCAAAGACCTACAACTAAGATTAATCTATTCATCAAAGCTATCATATAGAATGGAAGAGCAGATAAAGTGCTTCACAGACAAGGTAAAGCTAAAGGAGTTCATTATCACCAAGCCATTATTATATGAAATGTTTAAGGGGCCTAGTTAAGAAAAAAAATCAAAACTATGAACATTAAAAAGATAATGAACTCCTAACAATCAACACAGAATCTAAAAAATAAAAACAAAAATAAACTAAACAGACAACCTAAATAGGAACAGAATCACAGGTATGGGGATCATTTGGAAGGTTATCAACTGGAAGGGGGAAAAGGGAAAAATTATGCAGGAATTAAAAAGCATAATTGATAGGCACAAAATAGACAGGGATGTTAAGAATAATATAGGAAAGGGTGAAGCCAAAGAACTTATATGTATGACTCATGGACATGAGTGGGATTGCTGGAGGGAAGAAGGGAACTGAGCAAGGGGACATAAAGGAAAAAGAAATTGGGACAACTGTAACAGTATAATCAGTTAAATATACTTAAAAAAAGAAAAGAGAAAAATATAAGAAAAAGGACATAAGTAAAAATATATATATACATGCACATGACACATAGACACTGACAACAGTGTGGCAATAGGCAAAGGGAAAAGGGGGTGGGGAGAGGTGGAAGTTGGAAAACAGTAGATAAATGGATAAATGGGGATGGAAAGAGACTTTCCTTTGGGTGATGAGTGCACAATGCAGGAATAAGATGACATTTTACTGACTTGTACACTTGCAACCTGTATGATTTTATTCATCAATGTCACCTTAATAAACTTAATTTAAAAGTAAAAATTTTTAAATAATAAAAAGAAAGGAGACATAGGTATAGAGGGCAGGACTGCCAGGTCCATTAAGAAGTTCTCTTTGACATTTTCATAGGACCTTGATATCCCTTGTCTGGAAGTCTCAGCTCCACCAGGTGCAAGTAGCCCATCCTAGTGTGCTTACCATAAGACTAAGTAAATCAAAGGTTAGTTCTTAGGTTTCCATACCCTAGTGGGCTCAGGTTTTAAACTTGACTAAATTTTCATTTCTACAGGCCTAAGAAACTTGTGGTTACAAGATACTCTCCCCAAAACCTGAACAAATAAGTCTGTACTTCCAGGTCTGACTTCAAGTATACAGTCATGGAAGGCAAAACAAGTAGAGGAAAATGTTTGTGTAACAATAAGTCTCTCTCTTCATTTGGGAAAATAGACCATCTATAATTGTCTTATTATAAGCTATTTATAGTGACTTGTTTCTTAACTTTCCATTGCTCATTGCTTTTCTGAAGAATTAATTTCAATGAACCTTAGTAATGGGGAATGGGAGTTGCTATAAAAAAAGGAGTTTAAAAAGGTAAGGAGATGTTAGACCAATGCCTTATCTTATTTGGTGTGGCACCACCGTGGGATGGTTTCCTGCCTACAGACCTACCATTAGAACACCATTAAACTATATAAAATCAGACCACCCATTTATGAATTACATGTTTATTTCTTCTATATTAGAAGCAGCATGAAAGAGGCATTTCTGCCAGAAATATTACAGAAATGAAGGTTTGATGAATATCAAGAGAGCAAATAATAGGTTATTCATGATCATCTGCAATGCCTAAAAGAGAAATGAAACCTCAAAATACCCAGTGTAATATTTATCTACTATATGTTTACATTAAGTTTATCACCACCCAGAAATACCTAAAGATCAAATCTTCAGTTCTTGGCAGTATTTAGTATGTTACTGTGTATATAATAGGTGCTCGATAAATATTTGTGGAACAGAGACAGAGGAAGGAAGGAGTGAGTTTGCAGCAAGGCACAATGCAGCTAACAAATGCACAATGCAGCTACAAGGCAGGTGATTTTTTAAGCTATTCAGTCAACTAACTTCATAAGGATTTAATAAACCCACTCTCTGGTCTCCACAGAGTTAAATATGATATATATTCACTTAGCTCATAAACACACTGTTCCAAAAGTATGTCAATCTTTAAAGTGAGGAATTGCTCATTCTTCTAAGTTGTGGGAAATATGGTATTAAGATGGAGGAATAGCAAAATAATTCATGTTAATTTCCTGACAAAGAAATATAAAATCTCCTGTATTTTCTCACTTCGAAAGCCCTCCAACTCCAGACAACTGTTAGAGGCAAAGGAGAGGGAAAGCAGATGAGTGAGTTTGGTCATTTTTTTGGTGCTTGTCAAAAAAACCAAATGTTTCCCCCAAATGTTTTATGTTCAATAATACCAAACCACAATGTGCCAAGCCTGTTTTCTCTTAATTTTCAAACCCATGTGTATTCCAATGGAAATGTAATTCATGTGTCTTTGATTTGCTTACACTTAAATCATTATAAAATGTTAATTTTTTAAAAAAAGGAAGTCCAATATATCTTGTGGGTCATCCTCATAATCCTCTTTTAAGGGTCTTTTTAAGAATATGGCATTGTATAGAGCCAGTGGAGACAAAGCCCTGTATAATTAATCAAAAGTTAGGATTATAGACTCTGCGTAGATTTTCATGCAAAAAAGCATGAATTCATTTAATTATTAAGAATGAAAGAAATAGTAGAATTCTTATAGCAAATTTGTAAAATTGGCTGTTTTCTGAGCCCCTTTAGATAATAAGGCCCAGCTAACTTGGATTCATCTTCAAATACCTTCTTCAGACTATTCAAATAAGATGCCTACACACTCACTACAAAATAAACCTCTTTTGAGGATAACATATGAGACTGTAGAAGATGGATGAGCAAATCAGGCACTAAAAGAAATTAAGTTAATTACATCCTCCGACAATATCCTAATATGGTTAAAGCATTTATCTCATACAGTAGTTTAATCATAACAAGCTAAGTGTTCTAAGGTATAGAGACTTAGAAAAGCAGAGTGCGAGAGTAAATCAACTGGGTTTCAGAGTGTGGACTTGGTGCCTCTAAACTAGGCCAGCCCTAAGTTAATGAGAAATGGATCTGGCCCACCTTCTGCCATTCCTCTTTCACTGCAGGTTCTTTCTCCATGGTAGGGTTGGACTGCAGAAAACAGGAAGAAAACAGGTTCATAGCGAGTCTGCATCTTTAAAATAAATACTAATAAGGACTTAGAAGAAAAGTATTGCATTCTGTTCTCCAAGAGGAGAATAAGAAAGCCATAAAGCAAAACCTCACCATTGGCTGGCTGTGGGGAGAACAGTGGGAGGAGCAGCTGCACAGAGTACAAATCATCTGGACCAAGTCAGCTGCATCCTGCCATCTGATGCAAAGAGGAAGCTGCAGAGACATCCAGGACCCTCTGTCGTAAACCTAGTTTCAGGCCCACACTTGTGACATTGAATTTCTTTCACTGGGAAAAAGAAAAGTCTTGATTTATTCTGTTACTTTTATCCCTGTCGGGGAAAACCTCAGATGCCCTGTTGCTTCTTCAGAGGAATCCACAATTATGAATTATAAAAGTTAGGCAAATTCTTTGTGATAATACAAGCCAGCACTGCATTTATTGGGGTTATTTAACATTGCAAGATGTGGTCCAGCTAAGGTCCAGGCAAATGTTCAGCAGAATCCAGGTAAAACCTAAAAGAAAAAGATATTTCGTTTGAATTTGACTCTCATTTTGCACTTGAGGCTAAAGAAACTCAAATAATTCTCAGGGCATGAAATTGACTTTAATGAGGCAAAATTTGTTTAGTTTAGAAAATAAAAAAGGGAACCAACAAAAGCTCTATTTATGATTGTTTGATTAGCTTCCTTTTTGGTTTTTATTACATTGGTGGGTCTCCTCTTAGAAGCCTTGACAGCAGGGACACAATGTTCTTTAATTTTCCTTGTTTCACTTCTCAAGCTCTTGATTCTCCTATACCATTGGCATCAACTCTCCCCATTCTAGAGAGGCACCTGCTGATTAATAGGAAATATCTCAACAGGCTCAGACTTGGACATTTTGTGTCTCTCTCTTACGCCCATTTGTTCTTAGTTTTGATAGTTTGGGGTTATTATACCAGATGTACATTTCTAGCATAATGCTTTTTTCTCCAGTTTTATGGTCATCATTGATCTTTGGCTGGCACTGAATTCTTAAGTATGTCTAACAGTTATTTTTTTTATTATCCTCAGCTAAGAACATGTTTATTGATTTTTAGAGGGAGGGATGAGAGAGAGAGAGAGAGAAAGAGAGAGAGAGAGAGAGAGAGAAAATCATTGAGTGAGAGAAACATCAGCTGCCCCAATGGGAGACCAAACCCAAAACCTAGGCATGTGCCCTGACCAGGAACTGAACCATGACCTTTCAGCTTACAAGATGATGATCCAACCAACTGAGCCAGACTGGCCGAGGTGGTCAATCAGTTTAATAGGACTCATTGGAGTGAAATCAAAAGCATTTTTTCCTCCAATATTATCTTTAATTGCTCTCTGTTCAGTCAAAGGAGGAAATACAAAGGAATAGTGGAAAGCTCAGACCCAGAAGAACTGGACCACCAGAATCTCAATTTCAGCTTTAGCTCCAATTATATATAATATATAAAATATAAATATAATATATAAAATTTATATAATATATAATGGATTATGAGTATAATATAATCATATATAATATGTACATGTTAGTTAATATAATACATTAAACTAATATGTATATTTGAATTAATATACTATTAGAATAGTATTTGGAATATAGCATAAAAGTTATATATGCTATATAAAACTTTTATTCCTGCTGTTATTTCAAGTAGATCCTATGAAATTTCCAACAACTTTAAGATGCAAAAGACCGTCATTTTCTGATTTTTAAAAAGCCAATAAAAACTCCAGTCTCTCATCTAATTCAAAGTTGTTTTATTTGTTTCATTTCGTTTCCTCATAATATAAATCTGATCTGGGCTTTGGAAGACAGCAAAAGGGAAATCAGACATGGTCTATGCTTTTTCTTTCTTTTTTCTTTCTTTCTTTCTTTGTTTCTTTCTTTCTTTCTTTCTTTCTTTCTTTTTTTTTTTTTTTTAACTTTCTCTTCTGTATTTCTTTCCTACTCAATATTTTTCTTCTAGATTCTCCAGGTCAGGAAGAACTAGTGATAAAGGGGGAAAATCTAGTTTTCTCTTCTGATTCTGTCTGAAATATTCTCTTGCCAGTGAAATGCCCTCTGTTAGGGAAGACAGTCAACTGCATCCTCTGGCTTCTCTGTTTTTTTCCCTGGAACTCTTTAAACTGGTCTAGTCCACACCACACACTCCTACAATACATACAACCATCATGTACCAAATTTGCCCTGGACAACCATAGTCTATGCTTATTGTCCTGGCATAATTGCTATTAGCACTCCCTTGGACTCAAAATTGCCATGATTTGGAAAACAAATGAACTGTGCAACTGCTCAACTTGAGCAGCATACTCTCCAGCCAATCTCTTCCACTGCATGACTCCATGATCTGCCAGTTTCCTTGGAATCCACCACTTCATCCATCCAATGAGCAAGTTTATGATACAAGATGATATGGCAGACTGTACAAAAGATTTTTAGAGGCTAACCAAGGAACTGGCATAAATCATTTCAACCCACGTACTATTGTCAGTACCATGTCTAGTCACACAAATTATGACTTCAACTTCTAAATACAAGGCTAATGGAAAAAGTTAATGTTCTTGCATACCCAAGAGAATGAAAAAAATTGGTATCTTTCCAGCTTCTGCCGCAATCCACCCTCTATTCACCAAATATCCACTTGATCTTCCTTTTACACATAGACCACATCTACCTTCTTTCCAGAAGGGCAGTCTAAAATCCTCTCCAGTCATAGGGTCTACATTCCCCTACATCAGGTCTGTACATAAGTAGCTCCTTATTGTTTGATGTCCAATTGACTAAAATAATGTGTTTTTGTCTCTCTTCTTCACATATAATCAATATTCAATGTTTTTAATGGTGAAACCAGGGACATTACTCTGAATATCCCATTCAGAGAGAGAATTAGAGACATATGGTTGTCACTGTGCAGGAACTGTGATCTGCCCTCTGAGAGGATACCAGTCTAAAATAAGTATAAGGAGCCTGCCCCTATGAAGTCTTTTAAATCTTTTAAGCCACATTCTTCTCATGAAAATTTTGGTTCCAATGTTAGGATTGTCATAACCAGTCAAAGGCTTTCTAAACTAGTGTTATGTTGTTGGAGGAAGTCAGTTGCTAAATGTCTAATAATTTTGCTTCCAGTCAGTTCCATGTTCTGGTTGCCAGCAACCACACCCAAAATGACTCCCTAGATACAGTAAATGTAGCATTTAAAAAGACTTTGAAGAAAAAACTCCCAGTAAAATTTCTTTGTTGAATAAAGTGACTCATGGGAAGATTAAATTAAGTATGTGGTCCTCCCAATCAAGTCAGTTAATTTCAAATTAGCCAACATCAAGATGTGAGAAGAAGATAGGCAATAAGACAGGAAGGCAAATAAATAAGGCCAACATGAGATTTAATGAACTCAAACTGCTTTAACAAGTATTTTAACCTAAAATAATCTCTTTTCCTTTCTTTAGACTTGTTCTGTGGAAACACCCATCTCTTCCACACCCTTACCAAACATACAAGTTAGTTTGTCTCTTCTCACATGGCAAAATGTATTAAATACACTGCTATTCTTGGCTTGAGTTATTCAAGTATGCCAAGGGCAGCATGTCCCTGAGTCTTTTGTTCTGTCATGGTTGAAAGTTGGCTGCTGCAGGTCTTAGAAAAACATCTGTACTCTTAGAAAGAATGGGGAAAAAGTGTGGTATCAGCAAGGTGTCCCTTTTATCAGGAAATCATTCAACATTGGCAAGCAGTATTTACCATCTGCCTGTATTACAGTTCGAAGTGGGCAGTACTGTAAAATGTCTAAGTCTAAATAAAGTAGATAAACCTGTTGATTAAAATAGAATTAAGGCAAAAAAGGCATAATACTTAATAGTTAACCAAATCTTATAACCCTTGAAAAAGTAGAAAATGGGGTATATTAAACAATTTGCCTTATGTTGTGATAGAGTAAAGAAGATAATTTGAAATTTAGACAGATAACTTGGATCAACTAATTTCTTTTTTAACCTCTATGAGTTATTAAAACCGCCTAAAATTTTTTAAAGACCAGAAATAAAGTCACTTATAATGACTTTGATAAACAATACTGAGTAGGAGATCCAAGATGGTGGAGGAGTTAAGTTGAAACTACATTAACCTCCTCCCAGAACCAATGTGTAATTACAACTAAATTGTAGAGAAATCATTCTGAATAACCAATTGAACACTAGCTGGAGATAAGCCTTATAACTACAGATAGACAAAAGAAAACACTTCACCACAACAAGACTGGTAGAGACTGTGGAGGAAGCATGAGAGAGCTGACTGGGCTCCCATGGGCAGCAGATGAAGTTCGAAAGGTATACTGTATTTCAGTAGCCAAAGGGTTCCCTTTGAGAAGTATGGAATCTAAATCCCAAGGTGGGATTCACCATCCTAGAGCTCCAGAGCTTTGAAAAAATAATGGGGTTTCTAACTGCCCAGGAGAGATGGCAGGAGACTCAAAGAGCCTCTTAAAGGGCCAAAGCACAAAATTTCATTTGCAACCACTTAACCCAGTCTCTGGCAGAGAGAGAGCAGAGTGGATTATAGATTCTTGAGAAGAACCTAGGGATGGAGGATCTGGGGACTAAAGGAACAGCCACCAGAATCTCTATGCTGAGTCATTTATTGCTCATAGTGCAGAAGCCATCTTTCTCAGGCAGCCTACTCTGCTTCAAATGGCATCAACCTGAAAGGGAAGCAATAGCCCTGTCTGTTGAAATTACTCTGCCCCACCCTGTGGGTCTTAAGCAGAGCTCCTGATTACAGCTTGAGGCTATCACTAATTAGTGTAACAATAAAGGTAGATCTCTGGGAGCTCTATGAAACTTCAGCTCACCCTACCCAGGGCCCATTGCTGATAAAAGCCAACCTTGATGCAGGTTGTTTTTGCACACAAAGAGGTAGCCAAATGCTGTGAATCTCTCCAAAGAGATTGACTAGGAAGCACCTGACAAAGGCCTACACCAGAGTCTTTGCAGATCCACCTAACACAGAGAAACAAATACAAAGAATCAGCCAAAATGTGACAAAGAAACAGGCCCCAAATTAAAAAAAGAGAACTCTGCAAAAGAAAAGCTAAATGAAGTGAAGGCAAGTAATTTATCAGATAGAGATTTTAGAGTAATAATTATAAGAATACTCAACAGCATCAAAAAACACATAGAGAACATAAAAAGGACAAGTCAGAAATAAAGAATGCAATATTGAAAATAAATAATACACTAGAAGAAATAAATAGTAGGTTAGAAGAAGCAGAGGATCAAATTGGTGATTTGAAAGACAAGGCAGAAAAAAAAAAAAAAACCCAGGCAGAGCAACAAAAAAGAGAAGGATTTTTAAAAATGGGTACAGCTTAAGAAACATTTTGGACAACATGAAGAGTAACAACATCTACATCATGGGAAAGCCACAAGGAGAAGAGAGCAAGCAAGGAATTGAGAACCTATTTGAAGAAATAATGACCAAAACTGTCCCCAGTGTAATAAAGGGAAAAGATACACAAGTTCTGGAAACTCCAAGAGTCCCAGACAAGCTGGACTCAAAGAGGTCTACACCGAGACACATCATAATTAAAATGGCAAGGATTAAAGACAAGAAGAGATCCCTAAAAGCAACAAGATAAAAGCAAGCGGGCAGTTACACACAAAGGAGCACCAATTAGAATATCATCTGATTTCTCAACAGAAACATTTAAGGCCAGAAGGGAGTGGCGTGAAATATTTAAGGTACTGAAAACCAAGGACATACAACCAAGGCAAGGTTATGATTTAAAACTGAAGGAGCATTAAGGAGATTCCCAGCCAGAAGACAGCTAAAAGAGTTTAACATGAAACCATTACTTCAACAAATGTTACAGGGCTTGAGTTAAGGAGAAGAAGAAGAAAAAGAGAAAGGAAACACACACACACACACACACACACACACACACACACACAGAAAAATAGCCTAAAAATAACATGACCCTGAATACATATCTATCAATAATCACCTTAAATGTAAATTTCAGCTACCCTGGCTGGTAGCTCAGTAGATAAGGTGCTGGCCTGTGAACCCAAAGGTCGGTGGTTAGATTCCCAGCCAGGGCACATAACCAGGTTGCAAGCCAGGTCTCCAGCCAGGTCCGTGGCTGGAGCAGGTGAAAGACAACCATACATTGATGTCTCTCTCCCTCTCTGCCTCTTTCCCTTCCTCTCTCTCTAGAAAAAATAAATAAAATATTTTTTAAATGTAAATGGCTTAAATGCTCCAACCAAAAGACATAGGATAGCTGAATGAATTAGAAAACAAGATCCGCATATCTTCTGCCTTCAGGAAACACATCTCAGATTGAAAGATACACACAAACTAAAATTAAAGGGATGGATAAAGATATTTCACATGAATAAAAAGAAAAAAAAAGCTGGGCTAGCAGTACTTATATCTGACAAAATAGACTTTAGTAAGTCTGTTTAGTAGGCTATAGTAAGAGACTCTACATAATGATAAAGGGAACATTCCCATGGGAGGATATAACCCTAGTAAACATTTATGCACCCAACATAGGAGCAACTAAATATGTGAAGCAAATCTTTATGGACACAAAGGGAGAGATCAACAGAAATACTGAGGGTTTTAAAACCTCATTGACTCAGTGGATAGATCTTCAGAAAGAAAATCAATAAGGAGACAGCAGCCTTAAATGACACACTAGATCAAATGGATTTAATTGATATCTTCAGGGCATTTCATTCCAAAGAAGCAGAATATATATACTACTCAAGTGCACATGGAATGTTTCTTTGGATAGACCACATGTTAGGCATGAAACAAGTCTCAATAAATTTAAGAAAATTGAAATCATATGAAGCATCTTCCCTGACCACAATGCTATGAAACTAGAAATCAATCACAAAAACACTGAAAACACACAAAGACATGGAAGAAGCTAAATAGCATGTTATTAAATAATGAATGGTTAACAATCAGATCAAGGAAAAAATCAAAAATACCTTGAAACAAATGAAAATGAGGACACAGCAATCTAAAATCTGGGACACTGGGAAAACAATCCTAAGAGGGAAATTCATAGCATTACAGGCATATCTCAAAAAGAAAAAAAGAAATGAAAAGCTCAAATAAACATTAACTTTAAACTTAAAGGAACTTGCAAAAGAACAATAAACAAAGCCCAAATGAGTAGAAGGAAGAAAATAATAAAGGTCAGAGCAGAAATAAACAAAATAGAGCCTAAAAATGTATACAAAAGATCAATGAATACACTAGCTGTTTCTTTGAAAAGATAAACAAACAAGGTTGACAAATCTTTAACCAGGCCCATCAAGAAACAAAGAAGAAAGCCCTGGCTGGTAGCACAGTGGATAAGGCACCAGCCTGCGAACCCAAAGGTCGCAGGTTGGATTCCCCAGCCAGGGCACATACCCAGGTTGCAAACCAGGTCTCCAGTCAGGTCTGTGGCTGGAGGCAGATGAAACGCAACCATACATTGATGTCTCTCTCCCTCTCTGCCTCTCTCCCTTCCCCTCTTTCTAAAAATAATGAAATAAAAAATCTTTTTAAAAAATAATAAAAAATAAATACTCTGCCTTAAAAAATAATAAAAAAGAAAGAAACAGAGAAGAGAAATAACTGACACCAAAGAAATGCAAAGGATTGTAAGAAAATATTATGAACCACTATATGCCAACAAACTGGGAAACCTGGATGAAGTAGATAAATTCTTAGAAATGTACAATGTTCCAAAACTAAATAAGGAAAATTTGATAATCTAAATAGACAGATTACACCTAGTGAAATTGAAGCAGTAATCAAAAAACCACCCAGAAAACAAAAACCCTGGACCAGCTGGCTTCACAGGTGAATTTTACCAAACATTTCAGGAAGAATTAACACCTATCTTCCTCAAACTATTTCATAAAATTCAAGAAGAAGTAATGCTTCCAAGTTCATTTCACAAGGCCAGCATTATCTTAATTCCAAAACCAGATTTTAAAAATTACAAAAATAAAAGAAAATTATAGGTCAATACCCTTATAAACTTAAACCCTGATATCCTCAAAAAATATTAGCAAACCAAATACAGCAATACATCAAAAACATCATACACCATGATCAAGTGAGATTTATTCCAGAAATGCAAAGTTGGCACAATATTTGTAAATAAATAAATGTGATTCACCACATAAATAAAATTAAGGATAAAATCTACATGATCACATCAGTAGATAAAGAAAAAACATTTGATAAAATCTAACACCCATTTATCATAAAAACTCTCAACAAAGTGGAATTAGAAGAAATGTACCCAAAGACAATAAATGCCATATATGACAGACCCATTGACAGAATCATATTCAATGGGCAAAAACTCTAAGCATTCCCTTAAGATCAGGAACAAGACAGAAATGTTTGCTTTCACCCCTCTTATTCCACATAGTACTGGAAGTCCTAGCCACAGCAATCAGACAAGAAGAAATAAAAGGCATCCATATTAGGATATCTTTGTTTGCAGATGACATGATTCTGTACATAGAGAACCCCAAGCATTCTACCAAGAAACTACTAGAACTGATCAAAGTGTTCAGCAAAATAGCAGGATACAAAATTAATATCCAGAAATCAGTTGCATTTTTATATGCCAATAACAAATTGACAGAAAGGGAAAGTAAGAAAACAATCCCATTCACAGTTGCTTCAAAAATGAACAAAATTTCTAGGAATAAACCTAATCAATGATGTAAAATATCTGTACTCAGAAAAGTATAAGACTGAAAGAAGAAATTGAAAAAGATTCAAATAAGTGCAAGCACGTACTGTGCTCATGGATAGGATGAATTAACATCATTAAAATGTTCATACTACCCAAAGCAATCTATAGATTCAATGCAATTTCTATCAAGATTCTAGTGATGTATTACACAGAACTAGAAAAAATATTTCAAAAATCTATATGGAACCACAAATGGCTCCACATAAAAACAGTGATTCTGAGAAAGGACAAAGTTGGAGGAATCACACTACCTAATATCAAACTATACTATAAGGTGCTAGTAATCAAAACAGCATGGTACTGGCATAAACACAGACACACTGATTAATAAAACAAAATATAGAGCTCAGAAATAAACCCATGCCTTTATGATCAATTAATATTTGACAGAGGAAATAAGAACATACAATAGACTAAAGATAATTTACTTGATAAATGGTGTAAAAACTGGACAGATAAATGCAAAAAAATTAAACTACCTGCTTTTCTTTTGCAGCTTTTAGGAATCTCTTGTTGTTGTTAAGCTTGTTGTTTTACTTATGCTGTGTCTTGGTGTAGTGCCTCTGGTCCAACTTGTCTGGGACTCTCCTATCTTCCTGGCTGGACTTACATGCCTTTTTCCTTCACCAGAATGGTGACATTTTTGGTCATTATTTCTTCAAATAGGTTCACAATCTCTTGCTTGCTCTTTTCTCTTTGTGGCATTCCCACGATGCAGATGTTGATATGCTTCGTGCTGTCCAAAATGTTTCTTGAGCTCTCTTAACTTTTTGAATACTTTTTGCTGCTCTATATGCTGATTTAAACCTCCCTCTTTTTTTTAATAGAAGTACTGGTATTTAAATCACCCATTCTATAAGAAATTATAAAGTACTACAACACATATGATACTCTTCTAGGTTCCCATAAACTCAGCTTTGAGCAAGACAAACACAGGTTCCTGCCCTTATGATGGAGATTACATTCTAGTGAATGGCAGAAAAAGCAAATGGTAAATAAGTGAATAAACAAAATAATTTTAGGTGGTGAAAAATAAAGTAGGGTTATGTAAAAAGAAAGAGCTGGGTGAGGTACCTTATTGAGACTGAAGGGTTGGAAATGGTTGTGTGAGAATTCAGTTATTTGAACTGGGAACAGAATAACAAGAAGATACCAGCTTTGACAAGATTGGAAGGAGAGGAGACAGAGAGCAAAGCTGTCCAAGCAGAGGACACCTCAGGTCCAATGCACTGTACAGGAATGCATTAAGCTTATTGGAGCAATAGAAAAGCCAGTGTGGCCAGAGCAGAATGAGCAAGAGGGAGAGTTGGTATAAGATCATCAGAATAGCAGGCAGAAGCCAGAGAAATGATAAAGAGACTTTGTGGGCCACAGAAGGTAGTCTGGGCTTCTACCTATGTGAGGTGGAAGACAGCAGAGAACAGAACTATGCTGTCTTTAACTAGTTTAAAGAGTGGACCCTTGGAAAAACTTAAAAACTAAAGACTTATTTAAAGGATTACCTCAATTCACAACAAAGAAAAGTTACACTGATACCTTATATAGGTTACAATGAACATCTTATATAGGAGGCCTGGAAGACAAGCAGAACTTGGCTCCTCCAGTCACTGTTGACATTTTAACAAACGCAGAGCAGACAGAATGCTAAGATGAGTAAACACCCCTAGACATTGAAGGAAGAAGCCAGGTCTGCCAACTTCATATTACCAATGATAACAGCAACTTACATTTTAGTATGTCAGAGCCTATAAAGAACCTACAACCACCCTATGAGGAAGGCTAAGAAGGTATTATCCCTACCTTAGAAATGGGAATGAAGATCCAAGGTTAGCATACTCCACCAAAGCCACAAAACCCAGGATAAAATGCAAATCTTCCTCCTAATCCTTTTCTTCTCACTAAGTAACACTGCCTAACCAGATCCAAAGTAAAGTATTCCCCAAATATGCAAGAAATTACAGAATGCATGGGAAATGGTTTAGAGCTCATCGAAGAGAATACACTGAAAAGCAGCCTTTTGTTCATCCTCACTGGGCACCAGGTAGCATTAGGGTGATTCAAGAACAGACATGCCCTTCAAAATAGGATGTGCTAAACCTTGCCTACCTGATTTTATGAAGTCCATGCCTCAACAAACATGAAAAAGGGAATTCCACTTTAGTACCAACAATTTGAAAGTTAGAACTGCAACTTAAATTTCAAAAACAGTTTCAACTCATCCAGCTAAGTCTTTTATGAATTGTTTTGCAACACTTTTGAAACTTGGAAAATAACTGTTGAGAAAGGCTGCTGACACTAACTATCTATCTTATTCTGTGTGTCCTCCATTTTCTGTTTCATTTTCCTTTAACAGAATTGGACCTATATGAGCCTGAAATTATCAGAATAATGGATCTGTAGCAAAAAAAGGCTACTAACTATTACATAAAAGGAAATACACAGTAAAGCCTCAAATAAATCAGAAGCACTCTTATCCTAGAGTGCTCTTGGATGATTTTTGAAGCAATTCCTAGACCAGTGTTTGTCCCTCAAGAAATGTTCAATTGGTAGCTTCATCTTGGCAATGAGGTGCTTTAAAATGCTGGAGGTGGAAATATCCTATGTACTAAAATATGTGTAATTAAGTATTTAGCAATAATATATGCTGTGAGGGCATTCATCTTATATATTGGTAAAAGTTTATTATATATTTTTAAAGCAATGTTATAAAATATTTTGTAGTATACAAAAATTATAACCTGGCAACCTAATGTAAAAATTTCAGTCTAAGGATCACTAGGTTGTTTTTGTAATATATTCTTCAAAGCTGAGGTACTCAAAGCTACAAAAATGTATTTGGATATCTAACAAACTTTCCTTCTCTAGTAGATTTAACTAGTCCTTATTGAATTCACAAAATAATATGGCCCTCAATTTTTAAAATTATATCCAGAAAGAGCATTTTGCTTGTTTAATCCCTGTGAACTACTTGCTTTTGACATGATTCAACTTGTTTTGTTTTCTAGTGTTGAAAGGGCTGGAAAAATTGATCCATTTAATGAACATTTCTGAAAAATATTAACACACAACAAGTGAAAAGAGACATGATTTTTAAAGTTTAGGTTTAAAAGAAACAAAGACAGCTGTTGGGGGGGGGGGGAAGAGTCTAATGAAAAAGTGAACACAGTTTTGTTTTCAAGTGTAGCTCCCAAGACCATTAATGTTTTCAATCTAAGTGAGCAATAAAGGCCAGTATGGAAAAGAACTGTTCAGTAACAGCACTGATTTGAAAAATTAAGAACATAAGTTTCTGCAAAAGAGAGTAACCAATCACAGTGATAATAATTATTATTGCCACCTAGAAGCCTGTTGTGTAAATAGTGTGCATACTGCACACAACCAACCAGCAGATCACCAGCAGTCAGCACAGCTAAGAGGCCTGGGGGGTAGATAAAAGATCTCTGAGCTTAACATATCTGAGTTCTCCCAGGTCTGTTGCTAATTAACAGAAACACAGGGGCCTTCAATTCTTCACTTCAAAATGAAGGAGGCAGCACTAAGTGATTCCTATGGTACTTTATAATGCATTCTATAATCGTACAACAAATTTACACAGACATAAGTTTTAGGATAAAACAGTGGTACACCAATTATCACAGGTAATAACTTGGAGAACTTTTTAAAGTTAGAAAATTACCCAGCAATGCCATATCCTCACATTATGCCTTAACCCATTATAACTCTTAGGGAATTATTAGCATTTGAGTTCCTATTTCTGCCTAGCCATTACTATTTTGTCACCAGAAAATATTTTCCACATCACAAGAGTATCAAAAATGTGCTGTAATATCCCCTTGATGAGATGTAGCAAAAACTTCCACATCAGCAGATTGATGCTAATCTCTCTCTCTGTCTCTCTGTCTCTCTCTCTCAGCAGATTGATGCTAATCTCTCTCTCTGTCTCTCTCTCTCTCTCTCTCTCTCTCTCTCTCACTCACACACACACACACACACACACACACACACACACAATTCAGCACAGCACAGAAAGTGTTACCACCCCATAATGCAAAGGCTAAAGCTCAGAAATTCAACCTTCTCATGAGCTGACATATGAGCCCAGCTCTAAAGATGGCATAGCTTCCCCATATCATCATTTAATGCCATCACAAAAGCTAGAAAAATAGTAATAGAAAATACAGTTTATGCTCCATATAGGTAAATCACTGCATTTTCAAAAACATTTAAGGAAACTAATTTCAATTTTTCCCATTCATAGTTATTTGCTCATGGCTCATCACCTAATGTTCCCCATCAAATGAAATTATGTGTCTCTCTGCTCATTGGACAGGAAGATCACCAAGGACTGAAGTTGTATATGATTCACTTGCATATTTCCAACCTAGCACTATACCAGCCAAATAGTAATGTTTAATACCTCATAGGGCACCAGGTAGCATTGTGGTGATTCAAGAATGGACCTGCCCTTCAAAATAGGATGTGTTAAACCTTGCCTGAAGATATACCATTTTCAGAGCTAGGCTTAAATCTCAGCTCATGAGAAGGTGAACCCAGTTTGAAATATTTAAGATAAACTTATGGAATAAAACAGTAATATTAAAAATGCTTTGGTCATGAGTATCAGTTTTTCACCTGTTTTCCTTTTATGACTTTTTAAAATTAATTTGTGAATTGGGGGAAACCATTCTTGTTACCGTTCAGTGATAAACCCCATTAAGTGGGCCATCAGCATTCACTGTGAGCACAGTTTGAAAAAGCCTGGTAAAAGAGAGTAATAGAATCTGGGTTGATGTTCTCCTTCAAGATCTAGTTAATCTTCTCTCTGGGGAAATCAGAATTAAGGCATGTCGATCTCTACTTTTTGTTGGTGTTCATTGTTTGTTTGTTAGTTTGGTTTGTTTTGGTTTTACACATCAAACAGACCTCCAGAAATGGCTTTTCACATTTCCCCTTCTTCTCCATTCTCTTCCTTACCCCCATCCCAAGATAGGAGGAAATTAGCTTTCTGGCTGACTATCCAATCTCATGCCTATTGGGGCAAATTAGTGATTCTCAGGGGGTCAAAGGTAGCGAATCTGGCTAATGATAGCTGGGCTGAGGAGTTAGCTGACCTACCTGTTAATGAACTCATTCCCAAAGTCATTCATGACTCTAGCAGATGTTCAGAGTCATAACCTTCTTTTTCAGTCACCAAACCAGCCAGGATCTAGTGGAAATCTCCTAAGCAATGTGACAAGTACAACTAGAACATAAAGAAGAAGGAGAAAGACATCCAGAGGACCTGCTACTGTACTACTTGCTCACACCCCAAATCATATTATTGAAGCTGCAAATGACTTTGATATATAGAATGTGCAGCTGTATAAGCTGCCTACTAGAAGAATGAAGAGAGGAAGAGTTGCACTGAAATAAAAATTTGCCTGCTTACATGAATAGAAAATGTTATTACAGCAAACAAATCAAGGTGATTCTGAAAGAGCTAAGTTATCAGTTTCAAAAAACAGCAATCCTTCTTTATCCATAGGAAAACATTACATAAGAAGCGGTGTCAAACAATTGTTCTCTGAAGCAATTCCTTCTTTCTCTAGAAATAAGTAGGCAGCTTACACATCCTGGTGAGAGTATCCTGCATGTTTCATAAGAGTTAAGGTGCAATATTAGGTTTTGGTGGCATTAGATTAGAGTTTATAAACTCCTTGCTAAGATCGGCTTATGTATATAAATTACTCAGAGCTAATAAATAGTACTGCTTAATTTTAATGTGTGTACATACACAAATATATATGCATATACATTCTCATTTTTAATTAAACCTGGAGATAGAAAACTAAAAAGCTCCATGTTCAAATCCCAATTTCCTTCTCACTCTAGTTAATGATTTTCTAAATACTTTGCTTTGGCTCAACTAAAAAAATATACTTCCTAGGTATTTTACTTTTACCTCCTGAGAATTTCTTTTTTTTTTTTAGAGAGAGAGAGAGAGAGAGAGAGAGAGAGAAAGAAAGAGAAACATTGAGAGAAACTTTGATCAGTTGCCTCTCACATGCTCTCAACTGGGGACCTAGCCAACAACCCAGGCATGTGTGCTGACAGGGAATCAAATCTGTGACCTTTCAGTTCTCAGGCCAGAGCTCAACCTACTGAGCCTCACCCACCAAGGCATGAGAATATTTTTCAAGCACACACTACCAGGGTATTCAAACCAAAGAATAATTGTTACAGTCTAGTAATATATGACTTGGACATTATACAGCTGTGAAAATTATATAATTCTGGTTGAACTTTTCAAGTTTGATAAATACCATAAATGAGATACAAATCAACTGCAATATCCAGCCAAACATATGCTCAATAATGCAAAAACTCTTCTCCAACAAAAATGTTTAGGGAGTCTCTTCCTTTGGGGTTAAATTTCCAATAATTTCCATTCATGGGTTTGTCACATCCCAATGAGTTTCTAAAACTTTAAAGTGTATTACAAACTTCTCAAATAAAATATGGAATTGAATTTGGAAAAGCACCCATGCTTTGTAGTGTTAAATGGACTATGTGCACTATATATTCTAGCAGGGGAAAGTTATGTAAATCCAGACAATTTTAAATACTTGACTAGAGTCTAAGGGCATGTACACTGTAATCCTTCACAACCAAAACAACGATGGGGAAAAAAAATGCATCAATGGGATTGTGGTCCAGGCCAAACAAAAGCTTACTATTTTAGGTACAAAATCCTTTCAATTTTGAATATTACTTCTAGTCCATTATCCATATTTTTTTTAAGTAGAGCAATTTCCTTTTAAGTGGAAGTAGTTGCATCTTCACATCTATTTGAAAATGCAATTAGATGGAAATATAATACACTACAGCTGGAAAATGAACAATCCATTTTTCCTCTTCCTAGACAAGGTCATACTGCTGAGCACACTCAAGTTAAGCGTGATACAGAAGTTAAGCCATAAATCCAATGAGACGGAAAACTCTGGCACCCAAGCCGCAGCGAGACCCAGTGTCAAAGGGGCTCACACTCAATTCTGTCTGTCTCATTTAAAAAATTCTCAGTTATTATTAACAAAGAACCCCTCTCTTAGAAAAAAAATAATGTGTAGTATTTTACAGACCAGATAAACAAAAGACATTGTCATTTTTAAACCAAAACATATTTAGGGGAAAAAAACGTAAGTGAAACTAATTTGCTACATATGTTTTATACATACAGTACATAAGGGGGTTTCTCTGACGCCATATGGAAAGCATCTGAACTTGTAAGACAATGACCTTCATAAATCACTCTAGGCTCCAACTCCAAATTATGTCTTGTTCCCCCACTCATGGGATAGTCACTATATCTCATATAAATTCATTATGTTATATGTGCACAATAATCTATCTCTACCTTTATAAGGAATGATGTCATAATGCACAGGCAAGGTTTTTTGAAAAACAGAATGAGTTCTTCCACCAGATGGGCCAATCTATAGTACTGCTTCTCCAAACACAATGTTTTACAATGCAGTGCACCCACACTGCTCAAAGGAAAAGCAAATTAATGGACAGAGAGATGAACAATTTGAGAACACCATGTTCTCTGAGTCTTCCTGATTTCTTCTTCCAAGGTAAATGTAAAACAAAATAGCCTTATAACTTTTCACATGCCTTCCTTTTATATATTTTCCACTTATAGACATCAAGATGGAATCTATATTCTGCCAGTAACATTTATCTGTATTGAATCATCAGCTATGGCACTAGCAGGTTTTTCTCTAAACAAATGGCTTTCCATGACAAAGGTTTAAATAAAAAACCAGCAAGTTTTTGCCTCTGGTTGGTGGAAGAAGAAAGGGAAATAGATATTTTCCATTTTCTAGCCTTTTTTAAACATAGAAAATTGCTTTTACCAACTTCCATATTGATACAATCTTTCTCCTATTTTCTATAGTTGAGGAACATGGATTTATTTATCCTACTTACCTTCAATCACTTGGGGAAATGACTATTGAGCTAACATTAATTCAACTGCTTGATAGTAAAATGAAAAATATAAAAGCCATAAATAAATGTATATAAGGCCTACTTTTCAGTCCCTGGAAACTGTCTGCCTCTCCTTACTCTAGTTCTCTTCTTTAATCCAGACCAATGACATAAAGGAATAAAGAGGCCAGGTCTCAGGCCACAATAAATATATGCTGAATGAATTAAGTGAACTTTAATGGCTATAGAATTGAGGAATTATTATGAGAATGACAAGCTGGAGAAATTATGCCTCATCTCAAGTGGGCAGCTATGAAAAATCACTGAAAGTCAGGAATGCTCTAGGGGTGAAAAAAGCACTACAAAATGGCCAACCATGTAGAGGCTGAAAAATTATACCTACAGGCTGGCTCAGATCTGCAAAGCATAAATATGCAACCTCTGACTATATTTGCTGAAGGAAGGAAGTGCATTTGAAAATACTGGATCCTAGCCCTAGCTGGTGGCACAGTGGATAAGGCGCCAGCCTACAGACCCAACAGTGGCTGGTTCAATTCCCCAGCCAGGGCACATAACCAGGTTGCAAGCCAGGTCTCCAGCCAGGTCCATAGCTGGAGGCAGGTGAAAGGCAACCATACACTGATGTCTCTCTCTCTCTCTGTCTCTCTCCTTACCCCTCTCTAAAAATAATAAATAAAATCTTAAAAAAAAGAGAGAGAGAAAATGCTGGATCCCAATGAACTCTAACTGCTATCTAATATTAGGTGTTGTTATAAATATCTGAAGTGATCAGTAAAACATGACAAAACAGTGAACTACAATAACATAAAAAATATGAGTAATCTCTACCTTTAATATCCAAATTTTGCATGAGACTATCAGGAGTAAGATGTTTTATAATACATTGATAGTTGAATTTATCTTTTATTATTTTTAAATATTGTGGTAAAGAAATTAAGACCTTTAGAATCCCTAATTACAAAATTATCCTAAAAAGACTGCAAATTCATATAATTAAGCATATACACAGAATTAAATGTAAAAAAAAAGAGCCACAAAATCAGATTTTTCTATTATTATAATTTTTATGTTTTCAACAAAACGAAATTCTAAAAAAATATCTTTAATGCCTCTGTTTTATTCCATTACTTACAGTGAATTCAGCACTTTGGGAAGAAGCTAGTTAACACATAAAGCTATACTAAATATTATCTTGTAAACATTTTGACTCTAACATGAGAAATTAAAAACAGTACTCTATTATAAAATATCTTCATTATTTTGTGAACAATTTTATTTTAATTGCTAAGTGTACATTTATAAGATTAGGCCAGTCAATGCACATAGCTATACATATATTTCATAACTAATCTTATATTTAACTTTACTTCCACAAATTAATTCAGTCTTATTTAATTAAGGAGACAGATAGTAGAGCTCAGAAAAATTAAAATGCCTATAATTTGTGGAACAGAGTGTAGAAGGGGATTTAAAAATTCTAGATATCTGCATAAGGGTTCCCTAAGACTGTGGCTCAAGCTTCATTCCTAGAATAAACTATCATGAGTCTGGGAAGCTAATAATTTCCAGGGACCTATAAGATAAACAATTCTCAGAGAACACAGGACTGATATTCATCATAAAGAGTTTCAAAGTGAAGAGGCCTCATTATATACACAGGAAATTAAGTAGAGACCCTCAGAAGGTTATGCCTCAGTAGAGTGGCTTAACCAAACCTGAATAAAGTTTACTTTATACTTGACCTTTCAACCTAATCAAAAGTACCCAAACTATCTACCATAACAAAGTCGAACAATCTTTAAGACTACACCAAAATCAAGAAGTAAACAATGAGAGCATTATAGTATCTGGTATCCATAAAAGAAAAAATAAATTTCTAAACAAGTAAAAAATGTTTCTAAACATATGACTTTTAAGAAAAAGAAAAATTAATCAACAGAAACAGAAGCAGACATATTAGAGAGGACAGAATTAGCAAACAACGCAATTACAATAGCTATTTTCACAATCAAATATTTAGAAGAAATTATTAGCAGAATAAGCAAAAAATGCAACATATAAACATCTAACAGAACTTCTAGATGAAAAATATACTGTATCTAAAACAAAAATTTTATTGGATGGGGTTAAAAATAAATTATACACAGCTAAGCAATGAGGAAACTTGAAAACATAACAATAGAAATTGATGAAATGATATCTAGAGAGTAAAAATACTGAAAAAATAAAAAGAGCCATAGTTACCTGAGGGATCATACCAAGTGTTTTAACTTATGTATAATTGAAGGCACAATTATACAGAAAAGCAGGAGAGGAACAGGAAAAAGTTGAAGAAATAACCCTAAAATTTTTTTCTAATTTAATGAAAATTACAAATGCAAAATTTCTAGAACTGAATGAATACAAAACAGGATAAACACACACACAAAAAAAACTATACCAAAGCACAAATTTCAACAATAATCTAATTGTTGAAAACCAATGATTTAAGAGACAATCTTAAAAGCAGGAGGAAAAGAGGAAGCACATTACATACAGAGAAACAGAAATTAAAACTATTACAAACTTCTTGTTGTAAACTATGCAAGATAATAGAATGGTATCTTTAAAGTGCTGGAGGGTGGAATTTAATCTGGAATTCTATACTCAGCAAAAGAATCTGAGAGAATTTAATGCTAATAAGCTTATACTACAAATAATTATTATTGGAAGTTGTTCTGGCAGAAGAAAAATTATATCAGATAAAAACTTGGATCTACACAAATGAATGAAGGACACTAGAAAAGAAAAATGTGTGGATAGGTATTAAAAATACATATATTTCTGATTTTTAAAAAAAATTTAAGTTACCTTATTGTTTACCTGGAAAATATTTTAAAAATATTGTATTATTTGTAAATATATGTAGAAGTGAAATGATTAAAACAGTAGCACAAAGAATGAGAGGGGAAATAAAATACATAGTTATAAGCTCCCTCAATTATATGTAAATTGATTTAGTATTCCTTAAGGTAAACTATAATAAGTTAAAATGCATGTTATAAACCCTAGAGCAAGTTTTAAAAACTAAAGAAATAGTTAATATGAAAATAATAAAAATTAACAAAATAAATAAAATACTCAGACAAAAGCAGGCCTTTCCATCAGAGGGTCCAGCAGCTGCCAAAGTGAGTGCTGCCCATGGAGGCAAACATGTTTCTTCTGATGAAACCAACTGTGGTTTCTATTAGTTGTCACTAGATGTGCCCAGCTGGCTCACTCTTCTTTATTCAAAATTTAAACACACACTTACATAATCCTAACAGTTGAAAAATTGGTTACAATTTTATCTGCAGAAGCTTGACTAATTTACTGACACTTTGGAGACCATCTGAAGAGTTTTATATGTGAACATTGAATAAATAAATAAATCCCTGCTAGCTGGTGTGGCTCAGTGGATTGGCTCTGGTCTGCAAACCCAAGAGTTGCTGGTTCAATTCCCAGTCAGGGCACATAACCAGGTTGCAAGCCAGGTCTTCAGTCAGGTCCCCAGCTGGAGGCAAGTAAAAGGCAACTATACATCAATGTTTCTCTCCCTTTCTTCCTTCCTTCCTGCCCTTCTCTCTAAAAATAATAAATAAAAATCTTTTAAAAAAATTAAATTCCAGGTCCAGAAGAGTGTTTCCCGGATTTCAACCAGCTAAACTCTCTAGTTTTGAAACTCGACCAATATGAATTTTACCCTCACACCCCATCAACTCTTCCTTAAAACTGCTTTCAATTTAGCAATTGACTCTGGATTGCTAAAACCAATGATTGATTTTCAATCTTCATGCTACTTTACTCCTTTTTGTAATTTTGACACCATTTAATTCTAAAAACACTCTATCAGCAAAGTAGATAATGAAGTTTAAGATATAAGGCATTTTATTTATAGAGGGGTTCTAGTAATGTCATCACATGATTGTATTTTTTTACTTATAAAAGTGAGCAATGGGGGAAAATGAAATGATTGTAATACAACAAAAACGAATCAATAAGAAAATGACATATTTAGCCTCAAGTAACTAGAACTACTATTTTTGTCCACCTGACTCCCTTGTCACACTCCTTTTATATTAGGTGGCATTTAAGCAACCATAGGCATTTTGGGAGTCTAGCTGGAGAAAAGTTCAGTTGGAAATATGCTGAGTTTAAGGTTAGAAGGATACATCTGTGTGGTTGGCAATCAATCTGATATATAATTAAGTCATTGCTAACAAGAGTTCACAGGCTAGTAAGAGGCAGAGATAGGATTCAAATCAAGGATTGCCTGATTCTAACACTAACCCATTTTAAAACACTATATTGTCTTTCAGTTGTTTAGTGACCCATCATCAGGTTTCTGATTCCTTAAAATAACCTGTCTTCGCCTCTCAGACTTGGATACTATATTCTCAACCACAATCTAGCATTTGACACCTTTTCCCGCCTCTTATCCAGGCTTTGGCACACTTTACCATCTACTGCCACCCCGAGCGCTCACCCAGAATCATTACCTTATCTTTACTAGACCATGTCTTTGTTCATGTTCTTCCCTCAAACTGAAATGGCCTTGCTCAATTGCATCTGTATTCATTTTTAGTATTTCAATGAAAATAACACAACATTCAGTAATTTGCCATTACAATGAGGAAACATTGACAACCCACAGCTTAATGTATGTTGATCCACGCAATTTGACTAGTCTTTATGATATTTATTGCTCTATAATAGACCAGCTTAAAACTCACTAACATAAAACAGTTTTTAATGTGGGTTCAGAATTTAGATTTGCCCTGCAATGATGGCTTATTTCTGCAACACCATGCCTGGGACCTCAACTGGAATGATTGGAATGGCTGCAAGCTAGAATTATCTTTTGTCTAGCTCCCAGGATGGGATGATTTGAAACTGGGCTCATCTGAGATTGTTAATCAAAGAGCTTACACCTGGCTTGATCACACTGCCTGGAGCTTCTTCAGGGTAAGGCAGCCTGTATGTAGTCAGACTCCTAATACTGAGTCACAGAACTCCAGTTGCAAATATTCCAATAACCAAGGGCAGAAATGCATGACCTTTCTGATTGAGCCTCAGAAGTGACATATCTTCATTAACCCTGAACTTGATTGACTGAAACAGACAAAAACCCACCTGATTCAAGGGAAAGGGACATATAACTCCACCTCTCAATGGGAGATGAGTCAAAGCACTTGTGACCATGTCTTAAAATTGCCACAGAAACTACGTGTAGACATACTTTCAATGCCCAGAAATCTTTGTGTGCACACTAAAAGAATTTTAGACAAGTTTCCCCAAATTTGGCAATAAACCTAAAAATTTATTTGCCATTACCAATATGGGTGATAAAGCTGCAAAGATTCATAATAAAATTCTTAATAACAAATTACTTATATTAAAAATTGAACTGTTGATGGATGTAATACAACAACAATAAACTTTTTAAAAATTGAACTGTTACAGTAATTTTTATCTAGTAGAAATGATTCACCCCAGGGTTTCTTCAAATAAACATTTCCACCTACAAAAAAAAAAAAAAAAAAATTGAACTGTCAACAACTATCTTCAAGGAAAAACTAAATTATTTTCCTATGTTTCTAGAAAGAAGAGATAGTCAAATGAAAATGTAATAAAAAAGCATAAGAAAAATACGACAGAAGTATTAAGCAATAACTAATAACATGTCATATTCTTTTCTGAGATTTTGTGATTTTTTGTTATTTACTTTCTCTTAATAAATCAATCTCTACTTAGGACATAATTTGTATCAATAATTGAATAAGCTTCAGGCCCTACAGTACCTGGATCTTCCAGATCCCCTGTTTCCACAATGTCACTCTTTGCCTTCCCATACCTGTTTGGCAGTTCTCACCCTTTGCATTTTTCTTCCTCTTCCTACCCTATTATTATTGATGACCCAAGGTTCCGAATGAAATTCTTTCATTACCTTATTCAGCAATTCATTGTTGGCCACTCATGTTGTTATTTCAGCCACCTCCTATAAACTAATGGCTCCTAAATCTATGTGTATGTCTTTGGTACATGTAACAAGAAGCATGCCTGGAGTGCAATCATATGAAGCTTTATGTAAATACCCCCAGTCCCTTTAAACCTTCTCCATGTATAGTGATAGTCCTCCTCCTGCCTCTGATGGAGTCTCAAGACTTTCAGATCACATGATTCAGAATCAGAAATTAGGATTCCCAGACCAACATCAAATTCACAGCTCCCAACTTGATTGAACTTGAAAACTCTTCCTCTCTTTCCCTGTCTGGGACCTGCTGTGAATTGGTCATTCGCCCTGGAAAAATGAGGCCTCACTCTCTTATCTTTCTGTAATGAGCATGTCCAGGCCAGGAAAAGAGGAGAGACAAAGAGGGACTAGAAACATGATGGTATCTGTCACTGTAGATGGTATCTTTTCACCACCTTGCAGGTAGTTGCAGCTGGCTTTTTCTCTCACATGTACTTTTGTGTGTTCCGCAGAGGTTTACCTATTGGGTCTTGCAAGCTGCAAATCCCATAATAATGTCTTTTCTTCTATGGCTTTCCCTTCTTTCCCCTCAGCCTTGTACAGCTGCTGGGCACACATTGGCCCAAGGAGCTGCTCTCTTCATCAGGGTCTTTTTCTAAAACACCCAAGGTTTTCATTTGTACCAGAGGTTCCACATGTTATGGTCCCTGTAACATCACGATCTCTGAAACACCTTTGATTCTCTGTCAGGGGGAAATGCAGCTTCCCAGAGGCAGCTGTGAGCTACTCCAGCTGTCTCAGGTTCATGCCAGTCACCAGTACCCTACGGCCCCTGTTTTAGGGCAAACATAGAAAGTTCCCCATGTGATTTCATTGGAGCCCCTCTCACTGTGCATTGAGTTCACCTCCGAAACACCTATTTTGGATAGAGGTAGGAGAGACTTACAACACAGCTTTTCCCCAAAGCTTTCTCATAAAAATGCTGTTTTCATCTCTGGATGTTTTCAGATCCCTGAAGCTTCCGCACATGGTCTAGCACTTCTTTTGGAATGTGGCATATGCTCTGTCATGACACTTCAGCTGAAATTTCAGAATGTGCTACAGAGTTCAAAACTAAACTCAACCCTCAGCCTCCTGACTCCTCCTCCATGTTACCTCATTTAGTAGCCCAATCCAGAAACCTGAATTATGCTAAAACCACTCATCACCAAAACTTAACACTTTCACCTCAGAAATGTCAAAAACTTGACCACTTTTGCTTTTTTTGAATCAGGAACCTGTGTCCTCTCATCTGGACTATTACAAATTCCTTATTATTTGCTCATTTGGTAATCTGTTGAGGACCTACCATATCCACTTTGGATACAAAGGTTAAAAATGTAATCCCTGGGGGTTGGGGGGAGGGGGGAGGAAGAGGCAAGGAAGAGGAGCAGTTTAGACAAGAACCTAGTATAAAGGAACCATGGACATGGACAACAGGTGGAATTGACTTTGGGGGGAATGGGTGGGTGGGGATGTGGACAGAGGGGAGCAAAAAGGGGATGGATGTAATACAACAACAATAAAATTAAAAAAGAAAAAAGAAAAAGAAATAAGCCAAACACTGTAACACACACACACACACACACACACACACATTATATATATATAATCACAAAGTCCAAGGGTTTTAATCCAATAGAAAAGATGTCTCTTTCCCAATTTGTAAACTATTTATACTGATTTTTATTTCCATTGCTTTAGTCATTTGTACAATTTAGTTTGGGCATATTTGGAGTAGTTAAATATCTTTGAATAAGCAAAGATAATGGTTATTCCCTAGAAATTTAAAGAATTTCTTAAATGTCATTTACAGTAGTACTAACAATAACAAAAATAAAGTTTCATGAATCCTTGCAAAAAATATATATATATAATCCCTTAAGAACTTCATACACTAAACAGAGAGAATGATAAACTAACATTTATAATAATTATAGTTTTATAAGTCTTGAAGGGCAAGACTTTTATTTATTTTTTTCTCTACTGTGTACCCAGAACTTTAACAGTATCTGGTATATAATAAAAATTCAATAAATTAAGGGCTCATGTGGCATTTGGAGATAGATGTTATCAGAGCACATAGTCAAGGCCTGTGAATGAGACCTCAGAAGGAGGAAGACACCTGGGAACACAATGGTTCAGCTAGGTTTGAGGACAGGCATCTGTCCTTGAGCACACAAATAGAATGTGGAAAGGCACAGAAGCAAAAAGAGCATGGGACAAGCTGGCAACTGCAACCAGTTCAATGTGGTGTGTGTGTATTGTGAAGGAAATAGAGGAGAAATTGGGCAAAAGATTTTTACAATAGTCCTATCACAAAAAAAATATCCGGTGTCAGGCTAAGGAGTTTGACCTGTAACTTGCAGGTGGTAGGGAGTCACTGAAGGGCCAGCATTTGCCTCGATCAGCTCTTTCACTGAGAAAGCTTACCCTGAAAGTAACTCTGGGGTTGAACTGGAGAAAAAACAAGTGTGTAGATAGAGAAGCCAGATCAATAGCAATAATAATTTGATTATAATACTGAAATAGAAAAGATGCCACTCCTTTCTTTTAAAAATTACTTCTTAACCACAAATAGAATGAGAAACAGAAACACCATTTCATCAAACTGTATGTAATGTTGAAGCACAGTATATGACAAAGGCTCCCAGATGTACTGAATGTCACAATGAGGGCCACTGCAAGGAAGATTGATGTCTGCAGCTGCACCGCAAACAGGGTCACAAAGTGATATTCTCCAGTACAGGGTATGCTCCCCAAGGGGAACACTAATGAGACCTCATTTGCAATAATGGCAAGTATGTACATACACTGTTAGAGAGGCTTTCTCTCCGCCCAAAAAAAAAAAAAAAACACGGAAGAAGGCAAAATCACACACTCTACTCACCCAGGAATGAAGCAGTCAATTAGGTGGATTTTGCATGCTAAGCAGTCTTGCAGAATTAGTCTTTGTTGACTGAAGGGGAAAAAAAGAAAGAAAGAAAGAAATCACAGAAACAACTTGAATCACATGGAACTTTGAGTAGGCATTGACACTCGTAAGCAAAATAAAATCAGTACAAGAAAAATAGGCTAATTATTAATAATCAAAAGTGTATTTTACCTTCTCTTTAAATGGACAAAATAATGAACAAAATAATAAATATAGATAGGAATCACAGAAGCAACAAAATTATTAATATAACATTATTATTTCATTGATAGGTATCTAACTTTATATCCTAAGACCAAAGAATGAATTTTTTACAAAGCTGGTAGCAAACTGTCAAAAATTAACTACATATTGCACCACAAAGTTTTCTTTGTGGTGCAAAACAGTTGAGAGTTTCTGATCAAAAGCAATAAAACTAAAAACATGTAAGTAAATCAGGAACCCTACCATTTGATGGTATAAATTTAGCACAAAAAGTAACTGCAATAACATAAGCACAAAACTATGATGGCCTAAAATAAGACAATGAGAAAGAGGAAATGGTCAATTCATAGAACTATGTCATTATCAGTTACAAAGAAGATGAAGTTGTCTTTAGAAACTTCTAGGCTTTTCCATTGGGGAAATGGGTGGATGACATTGCCACACATTAGCAATAGAGGTACAGTAGGAGAAACAGCTTCTGGGGAAAAGATAATGAGTTTATTAGGTCATTCTCAGTCAGGTTGAAATGCCAACTAGACCTCAGTGGCTAAGTTAGAACAGGCAGCTAAATATATTAGTCTAAATCTCAGAAAGAGTTAGAACGAGATGTGCATCTTGGGAAAACAATCCTGTACAATGGCTAAGTGACATTGGATGAGATCCCCCTGAGAGGCTTTGAATAAAACTATTAAGAGGACACAGGAGCAAACTCTGGGGTTCCCAGATGCTTAGAGAACAAGGATTTAGGGAAGGAGACGCAGAAACATGTTTCTCCTTTCATTGCATTTTTATCATACTTGTAATTACTGGTTTTATGTCCATATTTCCTGCTACACTCTAAAACTTGAGGAGGATTGGGAGTTGTGTTTATAATATTCACTGTTTTATTCTGAGCCTCAAAAAGGGCCCAGTAAATAGTAGGTGGTCAATAAATATTTGTTGAATAACTAACTCAAATATTGCCTCCATTTGAACTCCTTCATCTTTTTCTTCCCACTCCATGAGTGAATCTAATCTTTCGCTCCTCTCTCTCCTGTACATACAGCTTCCCTCAGTTTTTAGATCTTCTCTTCATTCTGTAAAAATCTCTAAGGGATAAACGTCACAAAATATCAATCTTTGCAAATACTATGACCAAAAAGAAACCCAAAAACTAATATAGGGTCCAATAAACCCTGATGGTATACCAGGGGTTGATAGCAGTAGAGCAAAATAGT